>SKCR01030486.1:0-121297 GCA_019454045.1 Zanthoxylum bungeanum
ATCTCATATTAAAATAAGAAACATATTAATTTAATTAATTAATTAATAATAAATAAGAAATTTATTATAAAACAAAACATAATCTCTTATTAAAGTAAAAATCTATTAATTTAATACATGTTTTTTTTAAAACATTGGAAACTCTGCCGCCAACCCTCCCAAGCCGAGCTTATGCAGAATAGGTAAAAACCCCGTTACCCTAGCCTCGAACCCAGAATCTACCAACCAAGTCCTAAGCTTTTTACCACCAAGCCACATCCCTTGGACGTATTTAATTTAATATGTTACACATAATTTCTACAATTAATTTTTATTATTAAATTATAAAATTAAAATATCTTTAAAATAATTTTTTATTTTAAAATTATAAAATTAAAATAACAATAATTAAAATAGAAACTTATTACAATATAAAAATAAAATCTTCTATTTATTATATATATGTGTGTGAGAGATATTTTTAAGTTTTCCCAACGCGTCATGTGGCGGCTTCGTATTAAAGTTATAAAATTAAATTAATAAATCTACTAGATAAAAATTATATTACAATAAAAATAAATATTATAATTTAATTCTATTATAACAAGAAAACATATTATACTATCCTATTAAAAAATAACTATTAAATTATCTACAATTAACAAATCTCTACAATTAATTTTTTTATTATAAATTAAAAATTAAAATAATAAATTATTAAAAAACAAGAAAACATATTAAAATAAAAAACATAACCTACTATGAAAGTAAAAAACCTATTAATTAATTGATTACTATTTTAGTTTATTATTATTAAAAATTAAAAAATAAAAAAGAAATCTAATATAATAAAAAAGATATTATAATCTCTCATTAAAAAAAAAAAAACATACGTGACACTTAATCTCTACAACTAACCTATACAAATAATTTTTTTATTAAATTATAAAATAAAATATCTTTAAAATAATTTTTTTATTAAAAAAAAAAACTATAAAATAAAAAAATATATATATTATAATTTTATAAGATTTGTATTATTATAATAAAACATATCATGTTATTCTATTATAATAAAAAAAATACTATTAATTATAAAATAAAATTAATAAATATATTAAATAAGAACCCTATTATAACAATAAAAATATTATACTATCTTATTAATTTTTATATAATATCACATTTAATCCGATAAAGAATATATATATATATATATATATATATATATATATATATCTATATATATATATATATATATATATATATATATATATATATGTGTGTATGTATGTTAAACGTTTTTAAGCTTTCTAATTAATAACATTACATGATACTAATCTATAAAATTAATATTTTTATTATTAAATTATAAAATAAAAATATATTCTAATACAATAAAATAATATAATCCCTGATTAAAATTAAAAAAAAAACATAAAAAATAGCCACTCACAAAACCTAACCAATTTTTTGAATTTTGGGTCTATTGTTACTTGTTATTTAATCTTAATATTTTTTATAAGTTTTTTATTTCATGAATTTTTTATTATTTATTGTACTTCATAATGCAGACTCTGATTATTAGCTCTTACACAGTGAAACAGAAATATTATTTGAAAATTGAGAGACAAAAAGAACGAGACATAAATATTATGTATAAGTAAATCAATTTTCTCATTTATACTATAAAATCGACAAAATCCGAAATATTTACAAGATCAATAGCAAAATTATATACTCAATTCGCATAAAGTGAGTCATGTACTAGTTTATTAATAAGGTTTAATTATAATGATTTACATAACCTTTTCTCGTTTTCTTTTATTTGAATATTAATTTTTTTTTATATTTACTATTTAAAACATATATATTGAGATTTTCTATATCGAGTCATTGATGTTGCAAACTCCATAGATCAGTTTTAGATCTTTTCTCAAATATCCTGAAGAAATTGTTCCGTCGATGCATATTAGTAGGTTTGGGTAGAAAAAGCAACCTCTCGTGAGTAGATTTGATAGAAAAATCTAAATTTCGATCGAAATTTGAAATTTTATACTGATCAATATGATATTTGGGATGAAAAATGGTTCTAATAAAATTTTTAGTCGGAATTCGAAACGAAAAAAGAGTCCGAATTAAAAATTAGGTTGACCAATTTAAAACAAAAATAAAAATAAATATAGTTCCAATAAAGGGAACCTACATGTCATATTCTTCTTCAATTTCAGTTTTGCTCATGTCTCGAATGAATCTAAAGACATATTCAAAGAAATTTTGACCGACAATCGAATAATTTGTGGATTACCTATAAGATAGCAATTATATCCCAAATAAACAGAATATGAAATCACTTGTGTCACTACAAGAAAATGGACATTTAGCGTCGAAAATATTTTCGACACTAATAAATCATCTAGCATCGATTTCAACATTCGACGTAAAATGTTAAACTTTTAGCGTCGCAAAAAATTTTTCAACATTAAAAGTCAACTATTTAGCGTCGATTTTAAAATCGACACTAAAATCTGAACTTTTTACGTCGATATTATTTTCGACGCTAAAGGTTTATGACAACAACCTCTTTATCTAAAGCGTCGAAATTGCTATTCGATGCTAAAAGGTTAACAATTAGCGTCGAATTTTAAAATTGACGCCAACAGTCTAATTTTTTACGTCAATAATATTTTCGACTCTAAAGGTTTCTAATAACTCAACCAACAATCTCATTACCTTTAGCGTCGAATTTTCATTATTCGAAGCTAAAAGATTATTAAAATCTCAAAACCAGCAGGACTTCAACATGATAAATCCACGTACGATAAGTTGATGATATTCTCAGTGTGTATAAATGATTCTCAACATCATCTAACTGTTTCATTTTCCCATCCAAATAATTTTTACATGGATGCCTATCACAACCTTCTGATTGAGTTTAACACGTAACTAGTAGGTGGCTTAATAAGACCTCGTGGAGTGGCCTTTAAGTGTAATTCACTGCGAATTCTAAGATCTTGTAGGTCCAATTTAGTATTTTCAGTGTCATTCGTCTTACTCGGAATGTTGAACAGTGTGCTGACTAAACTCTCACATATGTTTTTCTATAAGCATTACATCCAAATTATGTCATATACTCAAAATCCCCCATTATTTTAACTCAAAGAAAATACTATTTTCAGTCCAATTCAACTCTTCAGGTTGAAGTTTTCGATTTTTATCGCTATTATTAGGATGTTTTCTTGGTGTGTTGTCTCTGAGATGTTGATGTTGGCAAAGTATGTCAAATCCAGACAATGTATTGGGCGTACTCCAAGGTTCTGGTTGACCGTTGAACAATTTACTTCTCCGCCAAGGATGACTCAACTCAAGAAATAGCTTGTGCCCTATGTATCATATTTTATTCCGTAACTGATGCGAATGTGTTTCACCCGCACAAACTAGACATGTCATGTATCCGTTAGTGCTCGATCCAGATAATGAACCATAAGTTGGAAAATCATTAGTGGTCATAATAATGCGGCATGCATCTGAAAATACAGCGGAGAAGCTACATCATAGGTATACACATCGATATTCCAGTTGGAAAATCAGTAGTGGTCCATAATAGTACATTCAAATATTTACAGACCGATGAATGTAAGAGTTGGATGTAATTATGAATACTTGGCCACCTTTATTAATGATTATTCCAGATATTGATACGTTTACCGAATGTAGCACAAGTCAGATACCTTTGAAAAGTTCAAATATTAACATGTTGAAGTTGAGAACCAATTAGGTAAAATGATCAAAATTGTATGATTGGATCGTTGAGGAGAATAATTTGATAGTGATTTCAAGGAATTCTTGATTGTGCATGAGATATTATCTCATCTCACGGTATTTGGAACACCATAGCAGAATGGTGTTGAAGAGAGGAGAAATTGGACCATACTAGACATGATAAGTTTTATGTTTAGTTGTAGTTTACAGCCTAGTTCATAAGGAGGACATGCATTACAAACAACAATGTATATCCTTAATGTAGTTCTATTTAAGTTTATTCCTAAGATCTTTTAGAGTTGTGGAGTGGTCATAAAGCTAATTTATGATATTTCCGCACATGAGGGTGTCAATCACATATGTTGAAGAATAAGACTACAAAGTTCGAGACATATTCTCAGGTGTGCCAATTTTTAGGCTATCCTAAGAAGACTATGAGTGAATTCTTCTATAATACAGAAGATAATAAAGTGTTTATATCGACAAACGCTATATTTCTTGAGTAGGACTATATGATGGAGTTCAAACCTCAAAGTAAAGTATTACTCGAGGAGTTACTTGCTGGTACGACCATCACACCATCGTCAATAATAGCTGATAGAAGCATAACATCTTCGACATTTGAGCGTCAGATACAAGTACGTCAGAATGAACTATCACCTAGAGGCAGTGAGAGGGTTGTACGATGGTCTGATCTCTATCTATAAGTTGGAGAAGCACAAGTTATCGCATCCAGTGACAGTGTATGATGAGAACCTACTTAGAACAAGCCAAGCAAACCCACACAAGATTGAAACTGTTAGTGTTCCTAGAATATGCCAAGGATCTCTAAGATGAAATTGTGTGTAAATACTCAAAGAAGTTGTGGAAAAACGTACAATGATTGGATTGATGGATGTGTGAAGTTCAAAATATTTTGATCATTTGAGAAAAGCTCCAAGCCTTTCTTCATGTTTCGAACTCTAGGATTGGTTTCTATATCATCTTGATTCACTCTTGGAAGTGCTAGCTCACTTGAAATTTTACAACAAAAGTTCAAGAAAATGAGAGAGGGTTCACAGCAATTGAAGAAAGGGAGAGAGAGAGTTTAATTTTTTTTTTTTTTTTTTTTTTTTTGGTGTTGTATTTGATTTTCAAAAATCAATTATCATTTGCCAAAAAATCAAGTTGGTATATGTCATTCCAAATGACAAAGTGTGTTGGATTTTAGTCGAGTGAAAAACAATGAATCCAAGATTTATACTCAACCTTAACCACTTCCATCACTAGTCAAACTAGTTGATGTAAGTCAAGTGGGTCCCACCACTTATAAATTCTGAATTTAAGTCGATCAATCCAACACGCAACTTCGCTCGGGCCTGGGTTCGTTTAATTCCGAATTAACGAATTTACTGTTGCGACATTATAATTAAAGTCGCTTACGAATCAATTCTAAAATAATTCGTTTGCCCAAATTAAAATCCAATTTTAATTCCGCATTGAAATCTAATTTCAATTAATATATTGAATATATTATTTAATCGATTAATTCTAAATTAATCGTTCTCTCTCTTCTATTCGAATTTTATCCCAGATAAATTCTTGCTGTAATTAATCTCAGATTAATTTTCTCTCTCTCATAATTAATCCTAGATTAATTTTGTTCGAGTCAAATGTCATCGGTGAATCTTTCGGAAGTGACCCATGAGATTCCTGGATATGTTGGCAGTAAATCTGGTCTTCGGACAATCCAAATACGTGTGTATCCCGTACCACATTCTTACCGATTTACAAGACATTGTTGGCTTCTAGCAAAGCATCGTGCCTACCTAATTCTCCAGAAATATTCTTTTAAGGAATACATAATCTTTATCAAGCGTAGTATACTAAGTATTGCGTATTGCGATCCGGTATCGGATATCACATGCTAGGCCTGGGGCTGGAATTGTGTCTGCCCCATACGAAACATATATCGGATCACTAGCAACTAGTCTCTTTAATCAGATAATTATAACCTTGTCATATTATCCCGATAGTTGCATCATATTAGAGTACCAGTTTTGTATCCTTGCGTGATCATTATCTCCATATGACTGAAGTGATACTTCCATCTTGACATCACACCCAATACACTACAATTCTCAACGAACCCAGAAGAGGCGTACACAGAACCTGTTAAGCTCCGGAAGACCAAAACCAAAGTTTATTGATTGTCGCAAGTCTTAGCAATGCAAGTCTTAGGTTAAGACCAAATACACCTACTATGATTCAGATTCATATAGACACATAGTCATACTACCAATGTAATTCCGATGGGTCTATTCAGAGCGAAACTGTTTATGTACCATCAGCAAACACCACCTCCTATCACACTTGCATAAGTATCCAATACTTAAATATATGAGAACTATGTTGTTAAGCTTCTATAACGCGCACAAGTATAATACTAGCCTATTCCACATTATTGATGTCCAGTCTCGATAATACTAAAATTAGGGATATTTAATGATTAAACCTTTCGTGGATTGATACTGTCTCATACTTATTAATTCG
This sequence comes from Zanthoxylum bungeanum, assembly GCA_019454045.1. Taxonomy (NCBI): domain Eukaryota; kingdom Viridiplantae; phylum Streptophyta; class Magnoliopsida; order Sapindales; family Rutaceae; genus Zanthoxylum; species Zanthoxylum bungeanum. The sequence goes on from SKCR01030486.1 coordinate 6,274, forward strand.
GAACTAATCATAAGGACTTTTATCATTTATATATTCAAGTAATGTAATTACAAAATGATAAAATAGCAATTTCCTTTGTCACATAGTTAATTTGTACAAAAACCACAATGTCTTTTACAAATAGTGATGCTATGGGTCATAATTGTCCAAAAATCTCCCACTTGGCCTATAACCAATCACTCAAGTATCTAACACCTGAACTATGTACACGCCGCTTAAACTTTTGCTAAGAAATAGCCTTCGTCAGCGGATCTGTAATTTTATCATCTGATATGACCTTCTCGATCTTCACATCGCCACAATGTATGATCTCAAGAATAAGATGGAAACGTCAAAGTACATGCTTGGATCGTTGATGAGACCACAGTTCCTTAGCCTGCGCTATAGCCCCGTTATTGTCACAATACAAAGGAACGGGCTCAACTGCTAACAGAACTGCTCCTAATCTGATTAGGAATTTACGGATCCAAACTGTCTCTTTTGCTGCCTCTGCTACAATGATATATTCTGCTTTTATTGTTGAATCGGTAACAGTCTATTTCTTGGAAGATTTTCAGCTCACTGCTCCGTTGTTCAAATAAAATATGCACCCGGATTGCGACTTACAGTAGTCTTTATCGTCATCAGTAAACCCAGTTACCTCAAGTTCTCCATCTCCATAGATTAAGAAAGCATCCTTAGTTCGTCTAAGATACTTAAGGATGTTCTTAACCGCAACCCAGTGACCATCACCTAGATCGGCCTAATAGTGACTACACATGCTTAAAGCATACGAGACATCAGGTCGTGTACATATCGTGACATACATGATCAATCCAACTACAGAAGTGAACGGGATCCGACTCATGTTGTCTCTCTCATCTTGAGTTTTAGGACACATGTCCTTAGATAGAGTGACGTCATGTGACGCTAGCAATAGTCCATTCTTAGTCTGATCCATGTTGAATCTCTTCAATACTTTGTCAATGTTCGAGCTATGGGAGAGTCCATGCAGCTTTATATATCTATCTCGGTAGATCCTTATTCCCAGAATAAAAGCTGCTTCTCCCAGATCTTTCATGGAAAATTTTAATGAAAGTCAAGCTTTCACCGATTGTAGCATGGGAATGTCATTGCCAATAAGTAATACATCATCAATGTAAAGGACAATGAATGTTAGTGCATTCCTACTAACCTTCTTATATATACAAGGATCATCCTCATTTTGAATGAAATAATATTCTTTTATGATCTCATCAAAACATTGGTTCATAGAACGTGATGCTTGCTTCAATCCATAAATGGATTGATTTAACTTGCAAACCTTATTTGCATGTTTTGATACGACAAAATCGTCAGGCTGTTGTATATAAACATCCTCCAAAAGGTTTTCGTTAAGGAAAGCGGTTTTGACGTCCATTTGTCATATTTCATAATCGAAATATGCAGCAATAGCAAGCATTATCCGAATGGATTTAATCATGGCAACATGTGAAAAAGTTTCTTCGTAATCGACACGATGTCGTTGACGATATGCTTTCGCTACAAGTCTAGCTTTGCACGTTTGTATGTTGCCATCTATGTCTGTCTTCGTTTTGAAGACGCATTTACAACCAATAGGCTTTACGCCTTCTGATGCATCAATCATGTTCAAACTTGGTTGGTATACATGAAATCCATTTCGGACTTCATGGCTTCTTGCCATAAAGTGGAGTCAATATATTGTATCGCTTCCTCATACATAGCCAGCTTATTATCCTCAATAAGATTAATATCTACGTGAGGTGAGATCAGAAATCCATACCTCTCAGGTTGTTTTCTAACTCTTTCCAATCTACGCGGTTCTTATGTATCAGAAGATTATGGTACAGTCTCATCCTTTGTGAACTGTTCGTGTTCCGTTTGGGAGTCGGTGCCATGAACAGTATCACTATGATTTTCATCGAGTTCTACTTTCTTCCCACTGACCACTGCATTTAGGAATCATTTTCAAGGAAAACCGCATGTATAGCAACAATACCTTGTTCTCTTGTGGATGGTAGAAGTAATATCCTTTGGTTTCCCTATGATATCCTACAAAAAGGCACTTATCCGATTTGGGTTCTAGTTTGGTACCATCCAAATATTTAACGTATGCCCAGCATCCCCAAATCTTCAGGAATGAGAAGCCCGGTTTTTTCCTGTCCATATTTCATATGGAGTCTGTTAAACAGAATTTAACGGAATCTTAATCAAAATAAATATTGCACTGTTCAATGCATATCCCCGGCAGGAAATTGGCAGCTCTGTGCGATTCATCATTGATTTACCATGTCCAACAAAGTTCGGTTTCTCCATTTGGACACATCGTTTAATTGAGGTGTTCCAGGAGGAGTCCACTGTGAAAGAATATCATACTCTTTCAATTAATCGAGAAACTCATTGCTCAAGTATTCTCCACCACAATCCAACTGTAGTGTTATAATACTTTTGCTTGTCTGTTTTTCCTACTTCGTGTCGAAACTCTTTGAGTTTCTCAAAGGTTTCCGACTTTTATCTCATAAGATACACATAACCACAATGTGATGCATCATCCGTAAAGGTTACGAAGTATTCATATCCACCTCTAGCCTGGCTAGACATGGGCCCACATACGTCACTATGAACGAGAGATAACAGTTCGATGGCACATGCATTTTTACAACTAAAAAGTGTTTTAAGCATTTTTCCTAATATACAAGATTCGCAGACGTCATATGAATTTGGATCAAATCCGTCCAAGTATCCACTCTTCGAAAGTATGGATATACGAGACTTGTTAATGTGTCCCAGACGACAATGCCACATATAAGTTTCATCTTTGTTACTTAATTTAAGTTTTTTTTTGTCATGTTATGTGTTTAAGATTGATTTATATTCAAAATATAAAGACCATTATTAACTTCAGCACTACATATCTCAAAATCATTTTTATAAACAAAACACCTGGTGTTTCTGAATACAAAAGTATACCCACATTGGGTTAAAGAAGATACATATATAATGTTTATAGTCAAACTAGGTACATAATAGTATCTGATAAAGTAAGTACATGCCCCGAGGGCAGTTCTAAAATGTAGGTCCCAACAGCCAAAATGGCGACTCTAGTCTCATTTCAACTCGGAGATCGATCTCTCTTGAAGCCAGTCTCCTGCTAATATGCAGATCCTGCACATTAGTATATATATGAATACCACAACCAGAATCAAAAATCCAATTTTTAAAACTATAAGTATACATGTTTTTTCAATAACAAACATACCTGAAGCTGGTGTCTTGCCCACTTTCACTTCCTTCATGTGCGCCTTGTATTCACAGCAGTCACGCTTCCAGTAACCCATTTTCCACACTGTAGGCAGACATCTTAGGATTTGTCCTTTGCCTTTCCAGAAGACTTTGATGATTTGGCCTTGCCCTTTCTCTTATTCTTCTTGTTATTCACACCTATAGAAGCCTTTCGCCAAGTCTTGGCATTCTGAGATGTCAAAGCGCGGTGCGCCTCTTGCTTCTAGCCCTTTAAAAGCTCTTTCGATGCCCTGTGCAATGAAAGTCGGTTTAACCTATGGATATCAAGAATTCAATAAATTGACTCATGAATAATTCTAGGTCATCACAGGTGGTCAAGTGATTCTCGAATGACAGTCATAGCTCCAAGCTATAATATAGAGTTCCAAACTCTAATTTAATATTTCATGTCCAACATGACATATTTGACTCAATTACAAACATATTTTGTTATGCTTCCAAAACATCATTACATAATTAATTAACATAATTTCAACATCAAGCTATATTATTATGTATCCAATACATAATTCATCACTATATGTTTCACTAATGATAACTCACTAATGAAAATGGAGTTTTGGAGAATATCAACTTCCCTATCAAGATTGATTCAAAGATCTAATATTCTTCTCCTTGTTGAAATATTATGGAGGAATTACAAAGCTAGCAAGCTTGGTTTCAAGATCCAATCTTTTTCTCCTTGTTGTTGTAGAGAATTCCAAAGCTAGCAAGGTTGGTTCTAAGATCCAATCTTCTTCCCCTTGTTGAAATGCTGTAGAGAACTTTTAAAACTTCTCTAAATGCTTTTTTTACTTAGGCTAATATCTTTAATTCTTACTTATTTTTAGCTTTATTAAACTTGGTTAAAACCTTGCTCAAACTTTCCTTTTATAGCAAAAATTATGTAATTTTTAATTAATAAAAATTATAATCAACTTTTATACGGGCTTAATCTAATTTGTCCAAATATATATAATTAGATGTGACTAACCACCTTTGTCTTCACTTTGATTTAATCCAATTAAATTAAGACAAAGTTTAATTAATGGATTAGTTATATGTCTACCATTTTGATTTAATTAAATCAAACCAAATACATCTATTATTACATATTTATAATTACCAAAATATCCTCCAATGGTAGAGATATTTATGAAATTACAACAAAACCCTTGTGCGATTTTGGATTAATCCAATTAAACCATTTGGGTTAAAGTAAATAATTAACATTATCCAATAACACTTAATTATTTTAGTTGATAATTATAATATCAAATATTATTTATTATCAAAAGTTTTTTGCTACCCAAGTGCTCAATGAGTGCACTTCATATTGTGGGACTTTCTAAATCCAGACATGTTCGTCATATAAGCCTAGCTTATATGTACGTAATTCGGCCACCTTCAAATTCATGAAAAACATGAACGACCTTTCTGAACTATGAAAGTCGAGGTCATCACATATGTTTAACAATCCATCTGTCGTAGCCTATCTGAGTTATGCTTAGGAAACATAGATTAACCGTCAAGTTTTCGAGGTTCACATATCATATCGACATGTCCATGATTCTTTACAACTAATCAGAACACCATTTTTGATATATGCGATCTACCCTAGATGATCGGTTTTGGACAAAATCTTAAGAATCATGACTTATTCACATGGATACCAAAACCTCTTTTTGTACACATACAGGCCGACAGATTCTATCTTAATACGCACTTGATTAATGAATGCATAGATCCACACCCAATGAATATCTAGTGGTCAGACCATGAAAGGTATCTGACATATATGACATCAAAATGTAGAGGATCACACAAAAAATCAATGATATCTTATAGTCAAAGGATAACATATACTATTCTACTCGACTCGAAAAGATTCCTATTAATGACCTGTGTACCTCCAACTATTGGGAATCACTTGTGAATCATTCAGTATTCACTCTAACGAATACCCACATGTTTATTTCCCAAACTCATGGTATATCAAGTTAAATCATTAGAATTCTAATTCCAATATATGACATGTGCTAGTCTTATAGGTTATAGGAATTTGACCGTATTTCAAAACCAACGACTATAATATTTACTTTACAAATAGTTATAATAGTAATACTATCCCAATATCGGACCATCTAGTGTCATATATTACTACATGACTATTCTAAGAACGATGTCATTCTTGGCATATTTATATATAAATCTAATATGCATAATGACATTACCATTAATAAGGTTTGAAATTAAAATATAATTATTTTATTAATAAATAATAAAATATAATGTACAATATATTTTTTCGCATTGATGCCTCAAGCACCAACTCCAATAATGTAGACTCCACTAGGTGGGGTGGTTTAAGCATAATGTTATTGCGGTAGTGGATATTTCGAAAGGACGGATTGGTTTTGGGGCTGTGGTTTGAAATTATAGGGTTGAATAAGGTATCTAAAATTGATGCAGTTGTTTATTCTAATAATGTTGATATTGTTGAAGCAGAAGCCTTATGTTTTGGTATCCGGCTTGTGTTGGATATTGGTTTCTCTACCCTTCTTAATGAGATTTAGCATCTATTACAATCAAACAAGACTTCAAAATTTGCCATATATCGAGAAAGTTTAAGATAGTGGCATATACTTTAACTAAATTTGTTGTACTAATATTATGTTTAGGTGAAAGATTTCACATCCCATTATTATGTTTCCTTTGATCACATATGATACACTAGGTTGGAAAAAAATCTTGAATACCAATTAAAATCCGAGATCTCATACTATTTGGTACGAAATTGGAGGAAATTTTTGTCCTAATTAAAAAAAAAACACATAAGGATTCATGATTTGTTTATCTAATGAAATAAATGGTTGATATTCGATATGATTTTTTATCTTGTATTTATGGTATGTCGCAACTCGAGACTCACTATTTAAAAATTTTCATGTCTCGTACCATTTGATACAAAATGTGAGATGATTTTTCTTTCCGATTAATTTTTTTTACAAGAGTTTAGGACAAATTTTTTTATTTCAAATATATAATTAGGCGGAAATCGAGATTGTGAAATTCCAACCCAAACCAAACTATTGCTAACCTTATAATACACACATGAACAAACTAGTTCAAGGAATATTTTAGAATTTATGTAAGCTCATATAATAAGATCTTATTATCTTTTTTCCCATTTAATGTGAATTACAGGTGGTTTCTCTCCCATATTTATGAGAATAGATTTTTGAGTTTTTGTTTTTGTTGATTTTTGGGACAGACAATAGATGGTAATATATATTAAAAAAAGGATATTATTTAATTCCAAATATGTGGCACAATTTTGTTGTATTTTTTATGCCAATGTTTTAAAATACGGTCCAACCAGTTGACCCGGAACCAGTTCGAGGTCCGGTCTGAGTGAGCCCTTTAGTCCGGGGAGCCCGTTGAACCGGTGACCCAGTTCGGGTTTAGCTGCTTTTTCGGTTGATTTTTTAATTAATTTAAGTTTTTTTTATATTTTTTGTAATATATATATATATATAGTTAATTAGTAACCCCCGGTTGAGCCTCGGTTTATTCCGATCCGACCTCTAATCCTTGACCCTCTCATCATTTCGGAATTATAGACCGGGGCCAGTTTAAAACACTACTTCTACCATTGAAGTTGAGGGACCCTTTTGAGTTATTTATTTTTCCAATCAGAAATCAATGAGGGTCAAAACAAAGCAGCTAACTTAGGGTCATAACAAACGTGTGTAATTAATATTGAAGTACAATTAATACAAGTTGGAAACCAAATTGCTCTAGCAATACAATCCTGACCGCTTAATTTTATTTAAATTTTTGACCTAAAATTCCCGAAGCTTTTGCACATCTGGCCAAGAGAATGACAGGCAACCGTCCGATTGGTGGTGATTCGTTTAGTAGCCTATGGAGTTAAAAAGTCATGCTCCCGTATACCTACCTACATTACATTTTATGATTGAATTTTAATTTTATAATAACTATCACATGATTCACACTTTGTGCGGGTTGAACATATATTTTAGGTATTGATTTTGTAGATGCTTTCGGATCTTTTCGGTTTTATAGTTTAAATGAGAAAATTGATTTACTTGCACGTAATATTTATACATCATTCATTTATCAAATTATATTTCTAATTCACTGTGTAAGAGCTAATAGTCAGGGTCTGCATTCTGAAGTAAACTAAATAAAAAAAAAATCATGAAAAAAAACTTATAAAACTAATTCAAAATAAAATACAAATAATAATAGATCCGAAATCCAAAAAAATTGTCAGGTTTTCTGGGCGGCTACTATTTAGATTTCTTATTTAACGGAAGATTATATTTTTATATTATAATAGGTTTTCTATTTTAAAAATTATTAATTTAATTTTATAATTTAATAGTAAAAATATTAATTTGTGAGATTATGTGTCAAGTGATGCGCTGAGAAAACTTAAAAATATTTAACACCACACACACATATATATATATTATTTTCCGGATTATTTGTGATATTATTAAAAAATTCAGATAATATAATGTGTTTTCTTATTATAAAACTTTTTGTGGAAATATTGGAAACTCTGCCGCCGCTAAACCATTCGACTCAGGCTTAAGCGGAGTAGGTAAACCCCTGGCTGTCCTAGTCTCTTATAAGAAATACACTCTCTGAACACGAATTTAGTATCTGCCAACCAAGTTTTAAGCTCTTTGCCACCAAGCCACAAATCTTGGGGGCTTCTTATTATATTTTACAGCTCTTATAATTTATAATATGTATTTTTTTTTATTATAATAGGTTTTTTATTTAATATAAAATTAATTATAAAGATATATTAATTTTGTAATTTAATTATAAAAAATTAATTATACATGTTAATTTTATAGATTAAATGCCATGTATGTTTTTTATTTTAATGAGAGATTATAATATATTTTCATATTATAATAGATTTTTTTATTTTTATATTTTAATAATAATAAATTAAATATTAATTAATTAATTAATAGGTTTCTTATATTATAATTTATTATTTTAAATTTTATAATTTAATAATAAAAAATAATCGTAAAGATATTTTAAATTTTATAATTTAATAATAAAAATGAATGGTAGAGATTATGTTAATTATAGGTAATTTAATAATATTTTTAATATGATAGTTTAATATGTTTTCTTATTATAATAAAATCCTTATAAAATTATAATATAAAAATATTTAACTCTCTCACACACACATATACACACATATATTATAAAGAGAATGTAACGAATGGTTAGAATTGAGAGAGATATTTTATCCAAATGCTTATGTTTATATGGTTTAATTTGCGGCTTACATCATTTCATTATAATCTAATGGCAGATATATAATCCTTTCATTATAAAATCTTTCTAAATGCCCAATCAGAACTTGTGGGCTCAATTAATCCTTGCTTAGCAACTGGTTGCATTCATCTTGGGCCAAAGCAAGGTCCGAAGGAGTCATCCCCGGATGAGTAGCCTTTGAGTTTGCTTATTCTCTCATGTTTTAGCTAAAAGTTATAAGGTTCTCTCTCAAAGCACGAGGGAGTCTTCCCTAACCGTAAGATCTTTTGTCTGGAGATCTTTGAAATTTTGATACCTCTTTTGAAATTTTCAGACAAAAGTCAAAAGATGCTAAAGCAAAGATGCGATCTTCCAGCCAATCATGCTTCACACGTTGGTATACATTGATGACTTGCTTCTTTTCTCGATGGATGATAAGTCATACTACCAGCTGTCACAACATTTCACTACTACCAATCCACTATTTTACCACCTCTCGGAACAGTAAATGCTCTGGCGCTGATACCAAACAGATGCAACCTTGCATGATGTATCAGCCTTCAAGAATCTTGGGGAAAGAGGAGTTGTCTAATCTAGCTATGGGAATTATCCACAAAGAATTCCTTGGAGAAGGAGCCCCGTTGTTAGAAGGCTCGCAGGGAATACTTTCAAATGCGGTGTTGTTCGTTAAAGATTAAAGATCTTAACACCCACCACACTAAGGGCATAAAAACGGCACTCCTGGCCTCGGCGCCCACACTTCGGTGAACAGGACTCACAGAGGAGACCGCCTAAGACAAGGATCGAGGGTTGTTTTCCAACTATTTATTTTCTGTTACGAAACAAATCAAAGGACAAAATCATTTCATTATAGAATCTCTTTGAAAATGACAATGGTAGGTTACAAAACAAATTAAAAAACATAATCATTCATTATAAATCAAAATTAACATACATAAATCAATATATCTAATCGATGAATTATATGTGATTATTAATTGTATAAGATGTAGAAATTATGTCATTATTGAGTCGACTTTCTAGATAAATAGAGTCATATTCTCGTGACTCATATCTGTCTGTGAGACTCACATACTGTCTAATATATACCTCTGGGTCACAACTGTGTGAGATCCAGCTGTTGTGAGAGAATTATATATACCCGAAACATGATATACTATCTCGTCATAGACACAGACAATATCTAGTATATATATATAGAGACAATGAATAATACTTTTTGAGAGAATGCACAATACCCAAAAAAAAATCCTTGTATGGAATGAGAGCCTAATTTTTCTAAAAACATAAATTTCAATTTCAACCAAATTTCTAATTTGTTCCAGATAAAATTTGTGATTTGTTTCTACTTGCTTTATATAAATTACAAAAAAAAGGTCTAAAATTTTATTTTATCCCAAAAAATAACATGAATGAGTATTCTTTCAAAATTATATAGAAATATGTGCGAGGAGATTAACTTTTTTAAGTAAAAGTTTGGCTCCGCCATGAAGTATGGATGTCTGTTCGTTTAAAATGTAGATTTCAACTGTGACACGTCATCTAATTATATTATAGTTCATGTTTACTTTTTAAAAATCTATATTTTAAAATGTGTTAATGTGGATGTGATATAATTATAGAATCCAGTTACCATGTATATGGAGAGCTATCATGTATGTGGAAAATAAATATTTCGGTGGATAATAAACTTTGTGAAAGGATAATCAACTTCATTAAAATTTTGAGCAAACCTCCAACCAATTTTAGGTGACAACTATTCATTTGTTGACATTAGAGTTATTATTTTGGCTATAAATTGAGAGTTAATTGAGAGTTCAAAGCATCCCCAACAAGAAGCACCAAGTAAGAAAGCTTAGAGTGTAAGCTTCAAGTAAGAGAGTTTAGAGAGTGTAGTTAATGTGTGTGGTTTTTTGTATAAATTTTGTAATACTTGTAAATTCTATTCAAGTAGCAATAGAGAATATTTATTTTTCCTCATAAAATACTCTTCAGAGATTAGAGAATCACAATAAGTGGTATCAGTATCTTTGGTTACACGTTAGGGGTTGAAAAGACAAAGAACAGAACTCAGTTCGAAAAATTTGGGTTTCGGGGAAGTTCTCAAAAATCAATTTTGAGCATATCATCAGCTTATTCAGTGAAAAACGGAGACGAGAGGATGCCACACGCGCCGCATGCGCTAACTTCCCACGCTCCTCATATCGCACCACGCGCTACACACGCATCCAGAGGTTGCAGACGTTAACGTGTCAACCACGTCAGCGTACAGTCTTCAACCATGTTAGCACACAATCAGCACCACATCATCGGCCAGGTCAGCAAAGTATCTCACACGTCAACTACCACGTCATCAATACGTGACAGCCACGTCGTCCCATTTCTGCCTCATTGGCGATCCCATTTCTGCCTCATTATCAGACATGTATCTTAGATGTATTTGACATGTCAGCATACTTGGTAAATTTTATTGAGCCTCCTGAAATCTCTGACATTTATATTTTAACTCCAAAAATTTTAGAAATTTATAAATCAGCCATTGTTTTAGATTTGGACCAACGAAGAGCCAAATCCAACATTCCATTGTTTTAGATTTGGACCAACGAAGAGCCAAATCCAACATTTTCAACCGTTGCGCATGTAATGATGACCTCTGATTTGTGAAAATCAGCACCAATTTTTTTTCTATTTTCATTTTGAACTTTAAACTTAAAATGAAAATAGAAGATTTCTCTTCTGATGTGATGATCAAGTTGATGGAAACCAATTACTCCCTTGGGAGGCCTCAAATAAAAGATTATTTACATTGAAAAATCTGTTAGATATGATCGAGGTGAGAGAGTGAGACCAGATCCTGTTAAAGAGCGTGATTGGAATAAACTTAACAACAGAACCCTCGGTCAGATTAGGTAGTTGATCGGTTACAGTGTCTTCCACCAAGTAGTACATGATACAAATATTTATAAAATATGGATGAAGCCAGAAGGCATGTACCTAGCCAAGACTTCTTGAAATAAAGCTATATTAATGAGGCGTTTGATGAATTTAAAGCTACAGAATGGAACTTCCATGGTAGAATACACTAATGAGTTCCATTGCCTGGTGAATCAGTTGTCTACAGTAGACATAAAACTATAAGATAAAGTACAAGCCTTCTTACTACTCAGTTCTTTCCTGATAGCTAGGAAACATTGGTGGTTACTATTAACAATTCGAATTCAGGAGGAAAACTTACCATGCGGATGGTAAAAGATATCACGTCGAATGAAAAGTCCATGATAAAATATGTTGACTCAAAACAGATAGAAGCCTTCGTCATGGAGACTCAAGGAAGACATCGAGAAAGAGAAAATGGGAGAGGCAGAAGCACAATCCGAGGTGGATCCTTAAATGGAATGATGCCTACTTATAAGTGCTATCATTGTGGCATAGAAGGGAACTTAAAGAAGAATTATCGAAAACTACAACGAGAGAAGAGACAAGGCAATTTACAGCCAAAGAATAATGAAGGAAAGACACTAGTAGTTGTCCAATGAGATATAGCCATATGTTTCATCTAAGAAGAGACATGTCTTCACACCGCAACCCAATATGTTAAGTGGGTGGTAGATATGTATGAATGTATGCCCTAGAGCTACATGTGATGTAAACGGTTTTATGTATTTTTGAAATAAAACGATGCATTATTCATTTATCAAATTGTTTGTTTAATTTTCACATATTATATATCATCTTAAATACCCTAGATTACTTATGTACCTTCAGATTTAGTGTATGAGTGTAATACACAAGAGGATTTAATTTTGAAATTAGTAATCTTAAAAGACCATAGAGAGCAAACAAAGCAGGTACTTTGTTTGTGGTTTATCTATAGCTGCGGTTCATTCTATATTTGTATGGTGATCTTGATCCGATCGTCCATGTAGAGACATGAGAATGGAGGCACCTTGTATGTTGCAATCATATAGGACTGGACCCAGATGGAATGACATTCTTATAATATCTGTTAAGCTAAGAAAGTCATTTTAATCTACTAGATAGTCATATATGGATTGATCTTAATCCTGAGTGTATTACGAACTCCTACATGGCAGACTGTGTCCTTTGATTTACAAAGGTGAGGTTGGTGTAGCAGTCCCGACCAATAGCTACGTACTTTAGGGGTACATTTTGTTTTGTAGCTGGGAACGTTTTACATAGACATGGAGTTCACTCTTTTATTACAAGAAGTATATGAGTATCTTTCTTAAGGGTTGATTCGGTACTTGAACGATTTAAGCGCTCAAGTCTCTCTAGTACGAATAGAAAGATTAAATTTCATAATAGTTATGAATAAATCATTCATTAGAGAATCAATGGTACTTAAGGTAAAAATAATTAGAGGGGTATAACAGACATTATGACCTGACTCTAATTACGAGATACTTGTGAAGGGTCAATTCGTATGTAATGACTATATCGATGGACACCGACTTGGTTCGGCTTAATCTATCATATGCGGCAATGAGAGTGCAACTTCGATTTTTGAATGGAATAACCCGGAGTTAATAATTCGAAATATTTAATTAAGAGCTTAATTAATATTTTGAGATTATTGGAGCTCAGAACCGTGGGTCCATTTGGTCTCCGTGCTAGCTCATTCACTCACTATAGCGGATTTAATATATTGGATAGTCCAATTATATACTCACAAAGGTATGCATATTATTAATATGATTAATAATATTAATTGTCACACTTGAAACTTTATATTAAAAGTTAATATATAGTTTTATTAATATATGATATTTAAACACATGTAATTTAATTATATTATATAATTAAATAGAAGGTTAAGTAAGTAATTTCCAAATTTTGGGTTTTGGAAACCTTTGGACTTAATTTGGAAGTTACATATATTTTAATATTATTTAACCTTTTTATTTTGTAACATATATTCCATTATGGTAATTGATATATTAATGTTACAAAAATTTATTATTTTTCTATGGTGGCCGAATTTCACAAGCATTAAGGGAATGAATTTGTTTTGATTTTGAAACAAATAATCCATGGCATTAATTTGGAAATTATAATTTTAAAATGGTTTATTTATTATTTAATTTTGTAACATCTTTTCAATAATGGTAATTGAATATTGATGTTGAAAAAAATTAATTTTTTTCCCTTGCTTGGTCGATTGGATGATGAGAGGAAGAGGGAGGGATTTGTTTATTTTGGAAATAAATAACCCTAAGTATAAAAGAAGATTTTATTTTATTTTTTTGCCCTCTCTCTCATTCTTTGAACCTAGCTTCATTCTTCTTCTTCTTCACCATTCTCTCAAAATTTGAGAGATTTCATTGAAGAACAAAATAAGAAAAATTTACTAAGTGTGTGAATGAATCTCTAAATTGTTTAGGGATTTATTTTGTGAGTGTAGCCCACACTACTTTCCTTGATTACGATTCATAGCACAGAAGACTTTGTGGTGACGAAGAAATCTTCTTCTCCCACTAATCTTATAGATCACGGTAGTGAGGCTTGGTATTACCTCATTGCCGCACCTTGCTTGGTTGATTCGGGGCTCGGTTTGTTTTATTTTAATTTCAGATTTTTGGGAAACACGTTGGGGATATTTTGGGGCTGAGTTGAGACTGGTTTTGAGTGAATAAATCAGAACTAAAATATCCTTGCAGTTCACACAAATTAGGGGCTGATTTGTGTGCAGTTCTGTTGTGTAACGGGTCCAAAACAGTCCGATTTTTCACTGCAGTTCGGGGGCTGTTCGGGGACTGTTTCGGGGGTATTCTGGGGCTGAAATCTTGTCCGAAACAGAAGAAAAATTTCAGTATACCCACTGGTTACATTTGGCCAAAGGAAGGGGAAAGTAGAAAAAATTTTCAAGTCCGATCCGTGTGTCTAATCGCTTCCGCTGCGGGAGGAAAGCGTTTCCTACAAGATACTGTAACATCCTACCACGTCACTTCTCACATAGATTTTCACAACATACAAAGTAGAAGACTTTAGTTCAGTGAAGATGGAAAATATCAGTTCCTCTAGGATAGTATGAATCTGTGATATTCAATCGTGGATAAATATCAAGTGTACATTAACTTTGAAGGATGTCATGCATGTTCCAAAACTTTGGCTGAATGTACTCTTGGGGATAACCCTTGACAAACAAAGCTATGACAGCCACTTCAGAAACATGGAGAATGACAAAAGGTGGCATGGTTATTGCCCAAGGACAAGTTTTCAGCACACTATAACAAGACACGTGTAAAGATTGTGCAGACAGTCTCAATGTATCTGGAAAAAAGGCTTCTCAAAATTTGTGGAGCCGGAGACTCGGTCACATGAGTGAGATATGGTTTCCTACCTTGACCACGAATGAACTTACCAAGAATACTACACTAGGTTCTTGCAACTACTGTTTATTATGATAAGCAACACAGAGTCTGGTTTAATTTCTTTTCAAAGAGAAGATCGGAGTTGCTCAATCTGGTGCACTTTGATGTGTGTGGTCCCTTGGAGGTTGATTCACTAGGCAGTAACAAGTATTTTCTGACTTTCATTAATGATGCTTCTCAGAAAGTTTGGGTGTATTTCCTTAAGATGAAAGATCAGGTCATGGATCAGTTCAAGCTATTCCACGCCATAGTAGAGCGTGAAACCAAGAAGAAACTGAAGTGTCTCCGTACATATGATGAATGTGAGTACAGTTCCAATGAGTTCGATACCTAATTTAGGAGACACAATATTCTACATGAGAGAATTATTTCATACACCCCACAATGTAATGGTATGGCTGTAAGAATGAATCGCACCATTATAGAGAAGTCAGAAGCATGATCAATATAACTAAGCTATCAAATCCATTCTAGAGAGAAGCTATTCATACCACCTGCTACCTAGTCAAAAGATCTTCATCTGTACAATTGAATTTTGAGATTCCGGAGAAAGTGTGGTCTGAGAAAAATCTCACATACTCTCACCAAAAAGTATTCATCTGTTTAGCCGTTGCACATGGATCCAATGAGCTTAAGCAGAAGATCGATGTAAGAATTACTCCATGTATATTCCTAGGCTATGGAGATGAAGAATTTGGATACATATTATGAGATCCAAGGGAAAAAATGGTAATCAGAACCCGGGTGTTGGTTTTTTCTAGGTCAAACCAAGATCAAATTAAGCAAATGAAATGTGTGAATACAAGAAAGTAAAGTAGCGGAAATACTAACTTTGATCGGCTTTTGGATGCGATGAACAAAAAAAAAAATATGCTCATAGAGTTTCGGCCAAGCCCTCATTGTGTTGATCTTCAAGCTTTCAATTTGAAGTGTTGAATCCAAGCTCCAAGCTTTGATTTGAGATTCCAAGCTCATAGATGGGTTTCCCTATCACCTTCGTAAGACTCTTGAAGTGTGCTAGCACCATGAAAAATTTGCAACAAATCTTCCATTTACTTCTTTTAACTCTCGGAAAAGGAGAGAAATTTTGAGAGAAAAATGGCACCATTGCCGTGTGAGGGAGAGAGGAGAAGAAGATGTTGTGTTGTGTTTTTTTGATTTTAAAATCAAATACCATTTCCCACTTTCCAAAAATGGTACAAGTCATAATCACATCAATGAAAAGATGCTTGTGTAAGAAACAAGTAACCTATCAAATCCCATCTACTTCTATCAACATAAAGTTGATAAAGTTGACTAGGTGATGTGACACGTGGGCCCCACTTGATTCAAAATCCGAGTGGGCCCGCAACACATCCTGGGCTCGGGTTCGCTAATTCCGAATTAATGAATTTTCCGTTGTGACGTAATTAAATCAAATTTAATTAAATAATTATGCCTAGCAAAATTACTATTCACGTCGCTAGCGAATTAATTCTAAATTAACTCGTTAGCCCGAATTAAAATCTAATTTTAATTCCGCGTCGAAATCTAATTTCGTTTAATATATTGAATATATTATTTTATCGATTAATTCCAAATTAATCGTTCTCACTCTTTAAATAGTATTTTATCCCAGATAAAATATCTTCGTAATTAATCCTAGATTAATTTTCTCTCTCTACTAATTAATCCCAGATTAATTATGTTCGAGTCATACGTCATTGGTGAATCTTGGGGAAGCGACCTATAAGATCCTTGGATATGTTGACAGTAAATCCGGTCGTCGGACTATCCGAACACGTACGTACCTAGTACTACATTTTTACCGATTTACAAGACATGGTTGGCTTCTAGCAAAGCACCGTGCCTACCCAATTCTCCAGAAATATTCTTAAAGGAATATTTAATCTTTGTCAGGCGTAGTATACGTAGTATTACGTATTGCGATCCAGTATCGGATGTTACATGCCAGGCCTGGGGCTGGAATTGTGTCTGCCCCGTACGAAGCACATATCAGATCTCTGGTAACTAGTCTCTATAATCAGATAAACATGACCCAGTCATATTATCCCGATAGCTGCAACATACAAGAGTATCAGTTCCTTATTCTACGTGATCATCATCTCCATATGACTGGAGTGATACTTCCATCTTGACATCACACCCAATACACAACGATTCTCAATATACCAAAGTATATTGATTATCGCAAGTATTAGCGATGTAAGTCTCAGGTTAAGATCAAATACACCTATCCTGAATCGGACTTCCATAGACACATAGTCATACTACCAATGGAATTCCGATTGGTCTATCTAGAGGGAAGTTATTTCCATACCATCGGTTACACAACCTCCTATTACACTTGCATGAGTATCCAATACCCAAATATATGAAAACTATGCCGTTTTGCTCCCATAACACGCACAAGTGCAATACTAGTCTATTCCACATTATCGATGTCCAATCTCGATAATACTACGACTATGGATATTTTAATGATTAAACCTTAGTGGATTAATACTGTCTTATATCTTATTAATTCGGAACTAATCATATGGACTTTTATCATTTATTTATCCCGGTAATCCAATTACAAATGATAAAAGAGCAATTTCCTTTGTCATATAGTTAATTTGTACAACAACACCATGTTCTGTACAAATAGTGATGCTATGGGTCATAATTATCCAACAATCTCCCACTTGGCCTATAGCAAATAACTCAAGTGTCATAACACTTGAACTATGTACGGGTCGCTCAAACTTCTGCTGAGAAACAGCTTTCGTCAGCGGATTTGCAAGGTTATCATCTGATGTGATTTATTCGATCATCACATCACCACGATGTATGATCCGACGAGTCTGATGAAATAATTGAAGTACATATTTAGATCATTGAAGAGACCATTAATTCTTTAGCCTGTGCTGTAGCCTAGCTCAGCCGCTAACAGAACCATACCTAATCTGATTAGGATTATTATAGATCCAAATCACTTTTATTGCTGCCTCAATTGCAGCAGTGTTCCACTTTTGTTGCTTATTCGACAATAGTATCTTGCTTGGAAGATTTTCAGCTCACTACTCCGATATTCAATATATATAGTACCCTTATTACAACTTACAGTCGTTATTGTCGGTTTGGAATCTTACAGCAGTGAACCCAGTCACTTCAAGTTCTCCTTCTCCATAGCTTAAGAAAGCATCCTTAGTTCGTCTAAGATACTTAAGGATGTTCTTAACATCAATCAGTGACTATCACTTGGATTGGCCTGATTGTAACTCCATATACTCAAAGCATATGAGACACCATGTTGCGTACATTTCTTTCAATGTACAAGTTCTCGGAGAGTGCCAACAACTTTTAGATTTATCCCAGCAGATCATTATTCCTAGAATAAAAGTTATTTCTCCCAAGTATTCTATGGATAATTTTAATGAAAGCCAAGCTTTCACCGATTGTAATATGGGAATATCATTTCCAAGAAATGATATATCATCATTATTTAGGATAATCACTGTCAGTACGCTCCCACTACCCTCCTTATATACACAAGAATCATTTACAAACCTTGTTTGCTTATTTAGGTACGACAAAATCGTCAGGATATTGTAAACATCCTCCAAAAGGTTTCCGTTTAAGGAAAGCGATTTTGACGTTCAGCTGTTAAATTTCATAAATGAAACATGCAGCATCAGCAAGCATTATCCGAATGGATTTAATCATGGCAATAGTTAAAAGATTTCGTCAGAATCGACACAATATTGATAACGATACCTTTTCACTATAAGCCTAGCTTTGTATGTTGGTATGTTTCCATCTATGTATGTCTTCTTTGAAGACTCATATAGTACCAATAGGCACAATACCTTCCGGTACATCAACCAGTGTCCAAACTTGGTTGGTATACATGGAATCCATTTCGGACATCATGACACTTTGCCATAATAGAGAGTCGATACCTTGTATCACTTCCTCATACGTAGTCGGTTCGTGTTCCTCAATAAGATTGACATCTTCATGAGGTGAGATCAGAAACCCATATCTCCCAGGTTGTTTTCTGACTCTCTCCAATATACGTGGTTCTTGTGTATTCGAAGATTATGGTACAATTTCATCCTTGATGAACTGTTTGTGTTCCATTAAGGAATCGGTGCCTGGAACAGTATTACTCCGATTTTCATCGAGTTTTACTTTCTTCTCACTTACCACTGCATATAGGTATTCCTCTTAGGAAAACCGCATGGAGAGCAACAATTACATTGTTCTCTTATGAGTTGTATAAGTACTATAATTTGGTTTCCCTAGGATAACCCACAAATTAGGCACTTATCCAATTTGGGTTCTAGTTTGGTATCATCAAAACATATGCATATCATTCCCAAATCATCAGGAATTAGAAGAACCTAGTTTCTTTCCTGTTTATATCTAATATGAAGTCTGTCAAACAGATTTTCATGGAACCTTATTCAAAATAATTATTGCACTGATTAATATATATCCCTTGAAGGAAAATGGTAGCTCAGAGCGACTCATAATTAAGCTAACTATGTCCAACAAGGTTCGGTTTCTTTGTTCGGACACATCGTCAAATTGAGGTGTTCCGAGAGGAGTCCACTATGAAAGAATACTAGACTCTTTCAGGTAATCGAGAAACTTATTGCTTAAGTATCTCCATCACAGTCCAATCGTGATGTTTTAATACTATTGTCGATCTGTTTGTCGACTTCGTTTCGAAATTCTTTGAATTTATCAAAAGTTTCTGATTCGTGTTTCAAAAGAAACACATAACCATAACGCGATGCCACATCCGTAAAGGTTATGAATTGTTCATATCCACCTCTAGCCTAGCTAGACATGAGCCCACTAATGTCACTATGAACGAGGGCTAACAGATCGGTGGCACTTACACTTTTACCAAGTAAAATGTGTTTTAGGCATTTTGCCTAATAAACTAGATTCGTAGACATTATTTGAATAGAATCAAATCCGTCATAGTATCCACTCTTCAAAAGTGTGGATATACGAATCTTGTTTAATGTGTCCCAGATAATAATGTCACAAATAAGTCTCATATGATTAATTCAGTTTGAGCTATTTGTTTGTCATGTCATACGTTTGAGATTCATTTAAATTCAAAATATAAATACTGTTATTCACATCTAATGTGTTTATCTCAATATCATCTTTATATAATAAAATACTTTAGTGTTCTAGAATATAAAGGTATACCCATAATGGATTAATCTTAGATATAGAGATAATGTTTCTAGTCAAACTAGGTACATTATAACAGTTTCCTAATTTAAGTACATGCCCAAAGGGTAGTTCTAAACTTAGGTTTCTATGGTTAAAACAGTGACTCTCGTCCTATTTTCGACTCACAGATCGATCTCAACTAAAGTCAGTCTTCCGCTAATTAGCAGATCCTTCCCATCAGTACACATCTATGTACCATATATAGTATCAAAAATGCAAATTTTAAAACTAGCAGTAAACATGTTTATGACAAATATATTTGAAGCCGGAGCCTTGCCCCGCCTTTACTTCCTTCATGTTTGCCTTGTCCATACAGCTGTCATGCTTCAGTGACCCCGTTTGCCATATTTTAGGTAGACATATTGGGATATGTCTTTTGTCTTCTAAGAAGACTGTGATGATTTTGCCTTTGCCCTTTTACTCACATCTCAAAAGCCTTCAGCCAAGCTTTGGTCATCTGGGACGTCGAAGTAAAATGCGCCTTGCGCTTTTGCCCTTTTGCAAACTTTGGCTTTGTCTCCTTGAGCATAGCCATTAACTCTCCAAGAGTTTACTATTACAATTAATACTTCTAAGATCTAAGTATAAATCTATGAAAATCCTTCAATTTCAATATCATACTATAAGGACCTAATCCTTAGTTCTGACGAAGAAATTAATGAGTCTTTGTGGTAAGCATAAAGGATTGAGCACTAAAGCTATCATCACCATGAGTATTCCAAAACTCATGCTCCACTATTTGCTCAACTCCAGACTCAGGCCCAAGAGGTTGCTCTATCAAATATAGTAACTTCTCAGTTCATAGGACTATCATGAGGTTCTATTCCCAATCTGAAAATTGGAGCCGTTTAAAGACATTTTCACCCAGGATTATGTTTTAAACTCTAATCTTTTAGTTATCTTGATTGCTATAGTCCAACTTTTCAATCAATGATTTCAGGTACTATTTAAAATAATGATTACTATAGTCTAACTATATAATCAACTATAATTTGATTGGTTAAATTCAAATATATATTGATTACTATAATCCAATTATATAATCAACTATAAATTGAAGTAGTTTGAATACAGTCCAACTGTTTAATTAAAAAAATGATTAAATATTAGTCCAACTAATATATATATTTAAATAACGATGAAAAATGAAATGAGCGCGTATTGGAAAGTATCTAAACAAAATTACAAAATTAATACTTACCTCCAGCTATTTTTCGACGAGCCTCTAACCATTTGTTGAGTACTCGGGAAACCTAGTTTCCTAGTGGGCTAGGATCCCGTTAAATAACACACAACTTTGACTTGGGCCAACAAGCTGTATGATATTTAACTAGGTAGATTTCTAAGATCAATTGGATCTTATCCAATTCCTAGATCCAGTAGGTGGACATCCACGTCCGAAACATATATCTAATATATGCCAATATATCCAATATATTGCCTAACCTTTTTTTTTCTTCTAAATCAATTAAGCATTGGCTTTGGCACAACAAGCTTAATGATCCCAGTTAAGCGGGACCCATTAATCTTGGAAAGCTTCGTAATCGATGTCGATGGACAAAAAATGATCTTGACTTTGGCCAATAAATCACAACTTGGACAAGACATGTGATATGGAACAAAGCCTTCATGATTCAAACACATCCGCGATGGACAAAGGTCTTGACTTTGGCCAACAAACCGGTGCCAATCTTGGATCTTGAGAATGAATCATTCAATGGAATGAAAACGCTTAATATTTATTGAGGGTTTTTCGTGTAATTGGCAACCAATTAATTATCTTTGATTAGGTCTCATCATACACCCTTAAACATGCATTCTAAAAGCATAATAAGGTGCGGTAAATAAATTAATAATGATATACGGATGGATATTTAAAATATTTTGATCATAGAACAAATCTCTCACTTTCCTCTCTCCATTTAGCACAAATCTTACTTCTACCTAATTACATAACACTTCTAAAGAAACCTCATTTATATTGAGGGGAATATGTGAGAAGAGAAATACACAGAGTCAAGAGGTAATAGGCTGGACACGCAGGTCCAATTTAATAAATTCTAAATTTATAACAATAATTTCCAAAATTGCCCTCACCCATCTAATATCCATCCGATATACATTATTCATTCATCATATCCATATATTCACACAAAGCATGATATCAATCAATCTAATCTAATTAATTAATCTGAAATTAATGATCATCCAATGTTCAAACAACGATTTGATTTGCGCGAGTCCAACTCGTTTAAGAATAAGTACTTTGCATTCAATACTAATTCTTTATTTAATTCCAAATTAAATAATTACACTTATTAATTTGCCTTTGTGACTTAGATTCTAAATCCAATCTTTACGGGTCTCAAAGCCCAATTAACATACAATGTCAATTTAATTAAAGTCCAATGGGCTTTCAATTAATTTATAAGTCATGGATTTTGGCAACCAAAGCACAATAAGGAATCACCCTTTGCCAAAAATCAATTTAGGCCCATTAGGCCCAATTAAAATATTAAAGGCCCATTTAATCATATTTGGACTTTATGGAAATGGTTTTAGGCCCAATTGGATCCAACTAATTAACCTAAACCAAACTTGGCCCAACCAAGCCCATTAAGCCCAAATACAACTTTATTAGCCCAATTCCAAAGTTAGCCCAAGTAATTAAATTCCAATATTCCAAATATCATAATTCAATTAACTAAAGTGCATTAGCCACAATTAATTAGTCAAATAAACATTTCCAAAATACCAATTTACATAATTAATCATGCTTTATAATTATCAATTCATGTCCAACATAATTGAAACAAAATCAATTCATTTCCATGCTTTTGATGTCACGACAATTATAGGGATTTTTAAATCCGATTTCAATTTCAATCTAATTAAATCATAAATCAATTTATCACATGTCTTTCAACTTATCCAATGATCCAAAAAAAAAAAAATCCATGACTTTAGGGCATATCATCAATTCGGCCAAGCCAAATTTTTGGGGAAAAAAATAATCCAATTCAATTTTCATCAAATTGATCATGCATAACTCTAAGTTATCATCATTCAAGCATACTCAAACAATCAATCTTATCAAATCATGCTCAAATCAATTTTACCCAAATTTTAGTATATAAACCATAATTTATATTTCATGCTCAATCATGGCTCTGATACCATTGTTGGATTTTCTAGGTCAAACCAAGATCAAATTAAGCAAATGAAATGTGTGAATACAACAAAGTAAAGTAGCAAAAATACTCACTTTGATCGGCTTTTGGAGGCGATGAACACAAAAAAAATGTGCTCCTAGAGTTTCGGCCAAGCCCTCTTTGTGTTGATCTTCAAGATTTCAATTTGAAGTGTTGAATCCAAGCTCCAAGCTTTGATTTGAGATTCCAAGCTCATAGATGGGTTTCCCTATCACCTTTGTAAGACTCTTGAAGTGTGCTAGTACCATGAAAATTTTGCAACAAATCTTCCATTTACTTCTTTTAACTCTCGGCAAAGGAGAGAAATTTTGAGAGAAAAATGACACCATTACTGTGTGAGGGAGAGAGGAGAAGAAGATATTGTGTTGTGTTGTGTTGTTTTGATTTTAAAATCAAATACCATTTCCCACTTTCCAAAAATGGTACAAGTCATAATCACATCAATAAAAAGATGCTTATGTAAGAAACAAGCAACCTATCAAATCCCATCTACTTCTATCAACATAAAGTTGATAAAGTTGACTAGGTGATGTGATATGTGGACCCCACTTGATTCAAAATCCGAGTGGGCCCGCAACACATCCCGGGCTCGGGTTCGCTAATTCAGAATTAACGAAATTTCCCTTGTGACGTAATTAAATCAAACTTAATTAAATAATTATGCCTAGCAAAATTACTATTCACATCGCTAGCGAATTAATTCTAAATTAACTTGTTCGCCCGAATTAAAATCTAATTTTAATTCCGCGCCGAAATCTAATTTTGTTTAATATATTGAATATATTATTTTATCGATTAATTCCAAATTAATCGTTCTCAGTCTTTAAATATTTATCTCAAATAAAATATCTTCGTAATTAATCCTGGATTAATTTTCTCTCTCTACTAATTAATCTCAGATTAATTATGTTCGAGTCATACATCATCGGTGAATCTTTAGGAAGCGACCCATGAGATCTTTGGATATATTGGCAGTAAATCCGGTCGTCGGACTATCCGAACACGTACGTACCTAATACTACGTTTTTACCAATTTACAAGACATGGCTGGCTTCTAGCAAAGCACCGTGCTTACCCAATTCTCCAGAAATATTTTTAAAGGAATATTTAATCTTTGTCAGGCGTAGTATATATAGTATTGCGTATTGCGATCCAGTATCGGATGTCACATGCTAGGTCTGGGGCTGGAATTGTGTCTACCCCGTACGAAGCACATATCAGATCTCTGGTAACTAGTCTCTATAATCGGATAAACATGACCCAGTCATATTATCTCGATAGCTGCATCATACACGAGTACCAGTTCCTTATCCTACGTGATCATAATCTCCATATGACTGGAGTGATACTTCCACCTTGACATCACACCCAATACACTACGATTCTCAATATACCCAGAAGAGGTGTGTACACATAACCTGTTAAAGCCCTGGACGACCAGAACCAAAGTATATTGATTGTCGCAAGTATTAGCGATGTAAGTCTCAGGTTAAAATCAAATACACATACCCTAAATCGGACTTCCATAGACACATAGTTATACTACCAATGGAATTCCGAGGGGTCTATCCAGAGCGAAGCCGTTTCCGTACCATCGGTAAACACAACCTCCTATTATACTTGCATGAGTATCCAATACCCAAATATATGAGAACTATGCCGTTATGCTCCCATAACACGCACAAGTGCAATACTAGTCTATTCCGCATTATCGATATACAATCTCAATAATACTACGACTAGGGAAGTTTTAATGATTAAACCTTAGTGGATTAATACTGCCTCATATCTTATTAATCCGGAAACTAAATATGGACTTTTATCATTTATTTATCCCAGTAATCCAATTACAAATGATAAAAGAGCAATTTCTTTTGTCACATAGTTAATTTATACAACAACACCATGTTTTGTACAACACCGGGATGTAGAGTTTCTTGCAGACTAGATAATTAAAGACATAGAAAAGCCCATGATGTCTTCCAATTTCAGTGCCGACATAAATCCAGTCCAAGCACCAGCACAATTGCCCACATATAGGGTGCATGGTATTTCAGAAGCGGAACTAGAGGAGACAAATGAGGATGCCGAGTATAGGGAAACATAACCCGCTCTATCGGAAGCTACAGAAGATAGAGGGCCGCAACCCGCTCCACTAGAAGCTACAGAATCATCCGTAAATTTGGATAATGACAGACCTCATGAAACCAGTGGACCGCAGATAATAAGATCGTAGCAGGTCAGGATTCCATCAACTTGACATCTGAGATCCGAATATATTCTGCTTACTGATGAAGGGGAGTTAGAGAGTTTCCCATAAGGCAATTAAGACCTTGAGGAATAAATGGGTGAATAAACATGACAGGGGAACAGTGCTATGTATAGACACAGTAGAAGAGTATTGTGCAGAGAGACAGTGAAGTATGTTGTGTAGAGACACAACCGATATGCCAACAAAAGTGGTCAATTGAGATAAGTTAGAGTTGTGCAGATACATAGTCGAGATAGCTGTCAGATGACAATCATTTCGAATGCAGTTGGAGATAGTGAATTGTAGAATCTAGCTGTCATGCATGTGGAGAGCTGCGATGCATGTGGAGAAAAAGACCTTTCAATTGAGAATCAACTTTGTTGAAATTTTGAGTAAATCTACCAACACCTTTAGGTGACAACTATTCATTTGTTGATATTTAAGCCATTATTTTGACTATAAATGAAGAGTTGATTGAGAGCTTAATATATCCCCAACAAGAAACTCAAAGTAAGAGAGTTTAGAATGTAAGCTCTAAGTGAGAGAGTTTAGAAAGTGTAGCTAGTATGTGAGGTTTTTATTTATTTATTTTTATTATTTTTTTTTTTTTATATATAAATTTTGTAATGCGTATAATTTTATTCAAATAATAATAGACAATATTTATTTTTCCTCACAAAACACTCTTCAATAACAATAATTTTCACCAATTATCATCCTTCTTAAGACCGCGGAAGAGGGGAAAAAAATGTTTTGTAGGGTGATTGTACAGTTACAGGACTTTTGAGGTTCCAAGCAGCCAAAATCAAGAGCATGGAAAGTGTAATTACATTACAAAAATGATTTTTATAATAAGTTCTACTTGTGCGTTCTTAACCATTACAAAAATAAAAAAATAAAAAAAATTTATTATTGACAAAAATTTATGTGATAAAATCTAAAATTCCATCAGAAATAAGTGTTAATGATAGAATTTTGTGCGAAATGCATCGGTATTTTTTTAATGACGATATCATCGATAATTATGTACGGAATTTTTTGATTAAAATTCTGACAGTTTCTTGTAGTGAACACAATTATTTATTTATTTTTATTTTTTAAGAAAAATTTATGAATTGGTCGAAGTAAATTCAAACCAAAAAGAGAAACTATAAAGTATTTATTTGACTTGTTTCTTTTATTAGAAGACTTTGACTTAGACCAACCGATCACATAGAAACTTCATGCAAGCATAATTTTCAATTTAATTCAACCTATTTTTGTTACCTACTACGTACTTTATATTTCTAACCCTGATTAATTAAAATACACAGCTTACGTTAACCCTGATTAATTCTCCCATTATATTTCTAACCTAGCTAATCCTATACAACATTAGGGTTCTATTGATTTAAAAATCATACAACAACTAGGCATTTAAAAAAAATTCCTGAATTTTCTCTTGGTTAAATTTGAGTGAGTTTTGTATTATTTTAATATTATTTAGTAGCATTATGTAAACAACAAAATAGTTAGAATTTATTTAAGAGAAAAATATTATTAGACCACAACTTTAAGAGAAATGGACATAAAACCTCATGATGTTAAAAAAAAAAAAAAAAAAAAATAAAATCTCGTATTTCTTAACATATTTTATTTGTTTCAATGGTTAAAGAGTTAATATTATAAATTAACATAAGGTTTGCATGAGAGTATGCATAATAAATATACAAAATCACTTATATTTTCATCTAAACTAACAAAATTTATTAACA
This sequence comes from Zanthoxylum bungeanum, assembly GCA_019454045.1. Taxonomy (NCBI): domain Eukaryota; kingdom Viridiplantae; phylum Streptophyta; class Magnoliopsida; order Sapindales; family Rutaceae; genus Zanthoxylum; species Zanthoxylum bungeanum. The sequence continues at coordinate 33,743 of SKCR01030486.1, forward strand.
CATAGGAATTTGTATGTCGTTTTAAAAATATTATGAAGTTTAATATCAATTTTTCTAAACTTTGGATCTTCTAGTGTCCTTAATTTTCCTTTTATTTAACTATAAATTGAGATTGGTAATTGGGTTTTCAAGTTTCCACAGCTAACAAAACAAATGAACCCCACCATGTGCATACGTATTCCCCTAGCAGAAAACATACACTACCTAACGTTTGTTCTATTAATTTGTCTGAAGAAAAAAATCCAATCACTTGTTAATTAAATGCCAACTCTATATGGTACCAAACAGTTTAAATTCTACTTAGAATTTTACTTTGGTTTGAATAAATTAATTATAAATATAATGTGTTCGAGTTCAAAAACTGCAGTACCTCCAGTACAATCGCGACCATTGGATCAAATTCAATAATTTTTATTTTAGGAATTCTTACTTAATACGCGTGCCGTTGGATTTAAGAAATGGCGATATTAGTAAATACAAATTCTTTAGCTATGTTCGGTAAATTTTGGAGATGTACAATAAATAAGATTCGTACTTCCGGTTGACCCAGACTGTAACATATTCAAAAAATTATCTTTGCCAACAACACTCCTGAGTTTTAGAATTTCTCTAGTAAACGTATGGGACTGATTGACCATGCTTTTTATTTCTGAAATAATCGAATGGCTTCAGATATTTAAGACATGTATGTGAGTCTGTCATTTTATTTTATTTTGAAAAATCTGTCATTTTATTTTATTTTGAAAATGGTATTTGCACAACACTTTGAACAATCATAAATGTTTAGCAAAAAAATTATTATCTTTTTTATTCTCTTTATATTTTTCTAAATATATGTGGTGCAGATATACATAGTGTTGCAAAAGGTTATCCATATATCATTATTGTTGAAAAATTCTACTACCACATCAACCATGTAATAATCAGTAATATCTTGTCACTAAATGTGGTTTCGGGACAGTCCACATAGACGGTCAGTTAAGACTACTAAATTTGGGCCAAAATTAAAGACTATAAATTTAAGAAAAGTTTAATATTCATTATGAGAAAATAAAAAAAAAAAAATTCTCTTTTATCGATATGAAGTTATATATTTTAAAAACTCGTTTAAGGCCCCCAAAACTCACGGCTACTGCTAGCTATGTATGCTACGTATGCTAAAATAGTGAGAAAAAAGTAAATAAATGGTAGTTTTATTTTATATAACTCTACATATTATATGTTTATTGATTCATGGTACCATATCACCCATATTATTGTATTAAAGAATTACATTTTAAAAAAAAAAAAACCATAGAGAGAAAGAGATTGAGGAATACCGAAAATGGCAGTCTGTTTTTTTTTTTTTTAATATACAAAAATGGCATGTCTAATACGTCGGAAGCTGAGAGAGGAAAATGGCCTGCTCAATGGCCCAAGAAAAGGTCTTGTTTGGCAAGGATTTACAAAATTGGCCTTATAAAACAACATTATTTTAGGGCCAAGCCCATTCATCTCCCAAGAATTGTACCCAATTAGGACAATGGATCAATGAGCACAAAAAAATTTAATTTAAGAAAAAGAAGAAGAGACTCGCCAATGAACAAACAAAAATTATCAAAAAAATGGCAGGGAAAAAAGTTCTTTTTGCACAATTGCCCTTTTACTTTTTGCTGCTGCTTAGCTTTTTACAAATTGGCTGCGTTACATTTGTAACATTTGTAAGTGGCGGAAAGGTGAGTAGGGCGTTCGAAATTTTATTAAAATGTGTCTGTAAATTAATGAAAAATTTGGTCTGTTCATGAGATATTTTAATTTATTTGTGCTATAAATTAATTTTTTCCATACTAAATCAACATTCAGATTACGCTATTATATCTACTTCCCTTTTCACTAATTTGATTTTATGTTTGTACAGTGCAAAACTTTGTGTCAATGTGAATGAAATCTAATGAAGCTTGGAGAAGTTTACTATGCATCAGCTCCTGTATTACACTCTCGTATTTTGTCTTTGCCTTTGATTAATTTTTTTGCTATAAGCATAATTTTTTTTTATTTGGATTAAAGTTTTTATTAAAAAAAAAAAAAATACATGTGTCGAAAAACTTCAAAGGTCTAATGATTTATTTCTTTTATGATGAAACGTTAGAGATCTCTAGATTATTTTGCAAAAGATTATATATATAGCTCATAGGATTCCATCTTTCTTTGTATTTTTGTTCATTTGAAATCGTTAAGATTGATGAGTGGTTAGGGCCATGTGAATGCTAACAAGTTCCATGTGAAGGAATGGAGGAGGGAAAGAAAATTTGAAAAATGGATGAACCTTAAACTTAATGACAAAATAGAGTCTGGTTCTGGCATTGAACATACAAAAATATCTACACTTAAAAAAATATTAAAAAAAATAAAATTGTGCACTAAAGAAAAGGTAAAGTATTTTGGATTTTCATTTTCAACTTGTAGGCCACCTACCCTTTACTCCCCAACAAAAAAAAAAGCCGTTTTCCTTTTGGAATTTTGCATGACTCACTTCAATTAGTGGTTCTAAAAACAAATAATAGAACCCCATTAAAGAGAATCTAAATATAGGTATTTTTTTTCGGTATATGGAAAAGGGTTTTTAAGGCCAATATGATTTTCTCCAACCCAACATTTTCACATGAGATTCTATATAGCTATGCATGATTAGATATAGGTATCATTTGTTTTGACCACTTTTTCGTCTAAAGGAAAATCTCATCTTTGACTCTTTAGTTGCGCTTGTTTCCTCTCTCTATTTCACCAAGCGTGCGATTCAAGGGAAAGGAGCCCTTTTACAATGAAATTTTGTACAACTATTGTTTTGAAAATTGGATCAGATCGGATCAATCAAAACAGGAACCGACCGTGAATTCAATCTAGTTAATCGATAAAAATCAGATAGTAAAAAAACTCGTCAAACTCAGTAAAAATCAGTGAACCGGATCATACCGGTTCATTTTTTTAATTTTTAAAACCAAAAACTAAAATTTAATATTTTTTTTCAAAATTTTTAATTAAATATGTGAGTTCCATTTTTATTGGCATGTGTCCGTGACAAAACAAGTTCAATTGAGTTGTAATCTGCCGTGAAGATCTTTGTACAATTGGACTGTTTTTTGGCTGCTGTGCATCAGACATGCGTTCGTGGTGCGTTCGGTGCAGTGTTCGAACGTTTGGCGTTAGTGCTGAGTTGGTGAATGAGTTCGAACATGTGGCGTTAGTGGCACGTTCTTTATTGGGTTCGAACGAGAGCATTCCAGAGAGCAAACTTTCGAGTCACGTTCTTGTTGGGTTCGAACGGGATCATTACAGAGAGCATCCGTTCGTTGTGCGTTCGATTGTCGTTCGAACGAGTCTTCACAGAAAGTGCGCGTTCGAGTAGCGTTCTAGTAAGCATTCGAACGCGACTGCGATCTGAACGCGATTTTGGCCTGCAAAACCCTAGGTTTCACCCTACCTATAAATATAACACTTAGCCGCCATTCCCCATAAGTTCAAAGAGCTGAAACACTTTTCCCTTGAGCCAAATCTCTCAAAGCTTTCAACTCTTATTTGATTCCACCATTGAAGACTTCTTATCTCATTGTCTTCTTCCTTAATGGTGTGAATGTTTCTTTGTTAAACCTTCAGCACAACCTAACCCAAATTCCCTAATCCTTTAGAGTTCTTTAGGAGGAAGTTTGGTAGTCCGAGTTCCGGCGTCATTGGTGATATAATCTACTCAGAGACTTCAGAGGTTCTGAAGAAAACCGTGGGTCGCGGGTTTGAGGAGTTCCTTGAGTTCTTGCAGTATTGAGGTACTTGAGTCGGTGGAGTTGCCACCATAGGTCTTGACCATCGCTGTAAGTCTCTATATAGTGGATTCGGGTGGTAGCCTATACCCGGAGTGGTTTTTTACTCGGAAGAGTTTTCCACTTCGTCACCAAAATTATTGTGTTGAATTTTGTGTGATTGGTTTATTTTCCGCATTTTATATTTCGCTTTAAATTAATATTGTGGATTTAATTATTGTTGGTTGATTTGGTAATTGCCTGTTTATATTCCATAGTAGCAGTAACATGACTTGTCCTGCTTATTGTTTGTAATTCCGCATAGGGTCAGAACCTAGGATAACCCCGAAATTTTCAAAATAAATCTATATATGAATTGGTATCATCTTATGCCTTAATCATATTATTAATCTTATTTAATATCAATTGATATCACATAAGATATATTGAGCTATATGACATATATGTGTGTGTGTGTATATGTGTGTGTGAGAGAGAGAGATCATTTTGAATGTTTAGCATTAAATATGTCTTGCCATTGATCATGGGATGAAAATAAAAATAAAATACATGGATATGGGCTTAATTTGAGTGATTTTGATGACCTATGCATGGTTTTTTAATTGTTCAGCAAAAAGGGAGAAATGTATGATAACGCTAAGTGTGCATGTTAATGAAATTTCATACAAGTAATACAACACACAATACTGTTGGGGATTATAGGGAATTACCGGGTTAGCGTAGTAGAACGCGGAAAATCAGAATTTTCCGATTTCAAATTTTTTTCTTAAATCAATTAAATAAATTTATTTATTTAATTACCCAATACTTAAAATCTGAAATTTTAACCCAAGAAATCAAATTTCTTTTAATTACCGAATTGACCCACAACTTTGCATTTTGATCATTTTGGTCATCTAATTATCAAACACATATTTAAGTGATTCCAAATCAATCCTAAAATGATTTATACATGTCTAATATATGAAAATATAAATTGCAACAAAAACCCTAATTTTTGAAAATTGCCGAGAGCACCCCAGATTTTCCAGGATTTATATTTTAGACATTTTTAGTTCAAAACATGTCAAGATCAAATCCAATCCATCTCAAATTTAATATACATCATATATACATCAAATTATATCACATATATGAAAAGTCCCAAATTTGAAATGGGTTATGACCCTTAATTTTATAATTTCTATAAATTGATAAATTACACTAAATTAAACAAATTCAATATTTTAATCCAATCCTTACCACACCAAACAAGTCTCACCATCATGAAACAACTCAAGAATAATTCTAGGTCATATGTGAGTGGCTAAGCAATTCTAAAATGGCAACATCACCATCAAATGGCCAAAAGAGTGCTAATGAACTAATTTCATGCAATCTTTGTTAACATACATGCTTTCATCTTTCAAACAAGTACACAACTATCTAATTACATACATAAAAGAGTAGAGAAAATTCTAAGCAATATAAATTGAAGCTTAAATACATAGAAATATTTTCAAGCTTTAATCAAGTTTTTTTTCTTTTCCTTTACTTTTCTCTCATCATTGTCTTTTGTAATATTTTTGGTAATTTGTTGTTATGAAAAAAAAGAAACAAAGCTTATATATTTTTCATCACATGGCCGAAACCTAGAAGAAAAAAATATCAAGTATTTTCAATTTTGTTTCACTTAATTAAATTAATAGTAATTAGTTAACTTGTTCCATTTGCTCACTCCGACATTAAATGAAATGCAACAAGTGTAACCAATAAACCTAAGCCATTTAAAAGGTAAATGATGACTAAAGATATTATTTACTTAATTAATTTAATCATATAACTTTTATATAATTAAATAATTAAATACAATATATTAAATATATGTATTATATTTACATTAAATAATCAAAATACATATTTCAATCACATATGTCAAAAATCATAATTTGACATTTAATTAATGTGTATTTAATGAAATCAAATATTAAATATAAATACACATTAATTTGGAAATGACCATTAGATCCATTTGCATGTATTTTTCGTTTAATCGTTTAAACGACTTATAAATAATCAGTATTATTCAAAAAGTTTTCCTAGTGCTCCACGAGTATATTTCAGACTCTCTAGGTTTAGGAATATCCGCCACGAAATCAAATTTCATGTCCATAATCTACCCACTCGAATATTGTGACGAACACGAATAAACTCTCTGAGCCATACAGGTCGAGGTCATTGCATACGTATAATCCTTCCGTCACAAGTATCTGGATTATTCCAGAGATATAGATATAAACGTCAAATCTCTATATATATAATCACGTCGATTTTTCCATTAGCCATCCCTTAATAACACTTAGAACTAATTTCTACAGTATACCAGGGGCCAATGAATTTAACAGATTACTAATTCCATATTGAATACCTATGCTCTGTACACAGAACTGACGGATCTTTTCTTGATACACACATGATATCCTGAGCATCAGTCCACACCCAACGAACAAACGAAAGTATGATCTAAATAGATCGATGACGTGACTGCCATCTAAGTATGAAAGATAACTCATATATCCATAGTGATATCTCAAGTCAAAGAATCATTATTCTCACTCAACCTGAGAAGATTTTTATTGACGTTAGTGTACCATACATTAAGAATCTTCGGTGAGTCGTTCAGTGTTTATCCATTATAAACATCTACACGTCTATATGAGTCTCCAAGATTCATGTTTCATTGAGAAACCATCAGAATCCAAGATTCCAATATACGACATGTACCAGTCTCAGCGGGTTTACTTTACTGACCAAGTAGTGTAAACCTCGACCTGAAACTGTCTAAGAATGATAATATCATGATACAACTCAATGTCAGTTGCGACACTTTTGTAACAGTATCATAACTAATCATTCTAAGGTCTGTTACATCTTTACCATATAAAAGAGGATGTTGTATAATAGAAATTATTTATTTTATTCATAATAATATGTTATATTAGTATTTACAAGGAAATATTGGCGCTCAAAGCACCAACCCTAACAAAATCTCTCACTTGCTCTAGTTCTAATATCGATCGTATCTAATAGCCATCGAGTCCACATGTTTATCTAATAACTTCGGAGGTATAGCCTGAGTAAGCAGGTCTGCTACATTATCTTCACTTGGTTCCTTACACATGATAATGTCCCCTCGCGACACAATCTCTCGAATGATGTGGCATTTTCATTCCACATGCTTCAACTTTTGATGTGCCATTGGTTCTTTTGCTTGTGCAATGGCCCCAGTATTATCACAGTATAACAACATCAGATTCTCGATATTTGGGACTAGTCATAATTCTGTGATAAATTTCCTAACCCATACAACTTCATTTGCAGCTTTAGAAGCCGCAATTATTTCGTTTCTGTGGTGGAATCAGCTGTCGACCCCTCATTGGAGCTCTTCCACAAACCACACCTCTGTTAAAGGTGAACACGAATCATAATGTAGACTTTCTATCATCAAGATCCGATTGAAAATCAGAATTTGTATACCCATTAACCTGCAGTTCATTTCCTCCATAAATAATAAACTTATCATTAGTATCTTTAAGATACTTGAGTATATGTTTAATGGCCATCCAATGGTTATTTCCTGGATTGGACTGATACCTGTTAGTCACACTAACTACGAAGCTGATATCAGGCCTAGTACAAAACATGATGCTACCCAAACACAAAGCATAAGGCTGATTAGACATTCTAATATTCTCATCTTCTGTTTATGGACACATCTTCTTCAAAAGATGTAAACCATGTCTGAACGGTATGTTTGCTGTCTTATAGTTACCAAAATTATAATGTTCTAAGATCTTATCTATGTACGTTGATTGGGATAACCCATAAGCTTCATTTATATATCTCTATAGAGTTTTATGCCTAAGCCTTAAGAACTTTCACCTAGGTCCTTCATGGAAAAATTCTTACAGAGGTAAGTTTTGACGCCTTGCATCATCCCGATATCATTCATAATGATAAATATGTTGTCAACATAGAGAATTAAAAATACCACCGTACACCCACTAGCCTTCTTATATACACAAGATTATTCCGAATTCTTGAGAAAACCATACAATTTGATTATCTCGTCGAATCGAAGATTCCATCTTTGTGAAGCCTGTTTAAGTCCATAAATGGACTTCTTCAGTTTGCATACATGCCCGAGTTCTCGTTGGATATAAAACCCTCCGGCTGTTCCATGTTGATTTCTTCATCAGTAAATTAGAAAAGTCATTTTGACATCCATTTGCCAAATCTCGTAATCATGGTAAGCGGCTATAGACAACAAAATCCTTATAGACTTTAGCATTGTAATTGGCGAAAAAATTTCATCGTAGTCAACATCAGGTCACTGCGAGTAACCTTTAGCTATCAGTCGGGCCTTAAAGGTTTCAACCTTTCCAACGGGCCCTTTCTTCCTTTTGTAAATCCATTTTTAACTAATAGGAACAATTCCTTCAGGAAGCAGAACTCTTCCTTTTGTAAATCCATTTTTAACTGATAGGAATAATTCCTTCAGGAAGCAGAACCAAGTTTCAAACTTGAATTTCATGCATTGATTCCATCTCGGATTTCATGGCGTCTTGCCACTTCACGGAGTCAATATCCAATATCGATTCTCTAGAGATAAAAGGGCCAGGCTCTTCAACTAAGAGAACATCGAGACTCTTTTCTTGTATCAAATACAAGCGTTCAGGAGGTCTAGATACCATTTGCAACCTATGTAGTATGTGTGTTGAAGGTTCTTCATCTTCTTGAACTTCAGATTCCTCCGTTGGTTTATTGGTGTCCGGTTATACTTCATCGAGTTCAACCTGTCTATGATCACTACCTTCAGATAAAAATTATATTTCTAGAAATTTTATGAAGCGAGCTACGACCATATTTCGATGCTCGGTATCATAGAATAAATATCCTTTCGTATTTGAAAAATACCCAACAAACCTAAACTTCTATCCTCGAGGTAAAAGCTTATTTTGCTGAGGCATCCTGGCGTATGCTCGACACTCCTAAATCTTAACATAACTAAGATTCGATTTCCTATCGGTCTATATCTCATACGAAGTCATAATAATAGCTTTGGAAGGAATCTTATTTAGGAGATGAGCGGCAGTTAAAAGAACATAACCCCATAAGTAGTAGGGCAAATCTGTATAACTCAACATCGATCGGACCATATCCAATAATGTCCAATTTCTCATCTCTAACACTTTATCGTGTTGCGGAGTACCCGAAGGAGTATATTGAGCGAGAATCTCATTCTTCTTTAAATAATCAGTGAACTATCCACTCATATATTCACCGCCTCGATGATATTGAAGGCATTTAATATATTGACCAGTCTATTTTTCTGCTTCATTTCGGAATTCTTTGAACTTTTCAAAAATTTTCGATTTAAGTTTCATCATATAAACATAACTGTACTGTGACATATCATCGGTAAAGATGATGAAGTATAAAAATTATTGTGTGCAGTCTGAATCATATGACCACATAAACTGAATGTACGAGTTCCAATAAGTCAGTGGTTTGGTGTCCAACACCCGAAAATTGGGCTTTGGTCATTTTACCTCGAATGCAAGATTCGCAAGTTAGATAAGGTTCAATGGTGAGATCATGTATCAAACCATTCTTAACCAATTGGATTAGGCATTTCACGCCTATATGACCTAACCTCATATGCCACAGTATTTATATCAGATTATTGACATTTATTAACTTCAGTATTAAAGATATCTTTTGAGGTACGCAATATGTAATGACCATGCTCATTTGGACAATAAAGGATATGAATATTATTTCTAAAATATAAATACAAAGAATGATTCTTAATATTTATATTATATCCTTCAGTATCTGATAAGAACATACATAGAACAAGCCAAAAAAAACCATCCACATGTTTTAAGTGCCAAGAACCGCGAATCTTCATTTTTTATACGAACAAAATGCTTCCAAGATCAAGTTCAAGCCTTAAGGAACCTTGCCCTTAAAATTCTTTCTTTATTTCTTTGGAGAATCTTGAACAACGATATAACGCCACAACGCTTGCCCCATGTTAATAAGCTTTTGTTCCGTAGAACCAAGGAAGAATCCACTCCCTCAAGATGACACAAGTCACTTTGTTTTGTAAATAAATATGTTCTTAATTAATTATCAATTACAATAAATAATTCCTATTCAAATAGGTGTCTAATCTTAATTCTACCTAAATATAATAAAACCCCAGTAAAATAAACCCAATAACACATAAAAATTTTTAAAATTTCTTGCATAGGCTTTCTAATTTAATTAAAGTTCTGCCCAATAATTAAACATCACATAACCTTAAAAATATAAAATATAAAAGTTGTATGGATAACGTGCGTCCTCATTTTTACCAATAAGGATTCCAAATTGGAATTTGACATAAGCTACAAACTTTTAGATCCACGAGTCATCTTTCCAATGCAACTTGGATCACTAAAATCGGACATCGAATGAAAAAGTTATGGCCAAAATATAAAGACTGCGCAAATCTCACCACTGCTATGCACCATTCGGAAATTAAGTCGAAAATCAATCAAAATAAAACCTTCATATAAAGTCTCATGCATGGCTCAAGCTTCAAAACCCAATGAATCTTCGAAATCCACCAAAATGGCCCAAATTCACCAATTTGACCAAGCCAATTCTGGATAATATCATTCCCCCTCTCTTGAAAAGGATTCGTCTTCGAATCCATGCTCGGATCATAGATAGTAATGATAAAGTCAATTTAACGATTATTCTAAAACAAAGAAAAATCACATGGAAGAGATGTGTCAATGTTAGTATAATAATGCTTGTCTACTATTCCCTCTTGCCCATACCATTCCTTAAAATCTATTTTCATTGCATTCATTGTCCCAATGAGATTCCTAATTAATTTCACAGTCTCAATCTCATTCATAATAATTTCTACATGTTTAACACTCAAAAAACTCTCACACATGTTTACCTAAGTGTTTTCTGACTCAATACTCATATTTGCATGCTCAAAACTCTCAACACATTCGACTAAACATGTAGTTTCATCAATACTTTTAGTCAGGTATTGAGCTTCAAATTTATCATCACCAACAACAGCTAAGTCATCCAGTTTAATAATAGAAATAACCTTAGAATCACACTCACTCGTCACTACTTGCTCACTTACTACCATGCCCATATTTTCTTCTTTTTACATGCATAATATCACTAGCAAGTTTATTTTCTAAGCGCTCGACATCTCTTTCTTTTGTCCGCTTTTCAACCTCACTTCTTCTTTTTATTATTAATTGATCTTTATAGGCTTGTTATGGTGTTAAAAGAGAAAGAATCACCGACCTCCGCTCCATGACATAAATGTGCCTACTCTAGTCAACATGATGCCACACTTGCCTATCATACTTCCTGAACCACCCAATAATACGTGACAATCAAGGATAGGTACCACGTCACATAACACCTCATCATGAAACCTCTTAGTGGTAAATGCAACCATGACTTGATACTTCACCTTAACCTCATCATAATTAGGCAAACCTCGTAACATATAAGGCTTAAGATGGTTTCTCAATGACAACTTCAATTTCTCCACAAGGCTGGTAATAACAAAATTATCTCAATATTTCCAATCAATAATCACACTACACACCTCATCTTTCACAAATACTTTAGTACGAAAGATATTATCTCTTTGCTACCCCATAATATTAACCAACACACGTGGCATATTGACAAAACAAACTTAAGAAGGAAGAAAAGACTAAAAAAAATGATAAAGACAAAGACAAGACATAAAATAAGACTAAAAAATCTAAAAAGATTGCAGGAGACTGAAAACAAAAAAAAAAAATCAGATTCAAAACTCAATTACAAATTCAACCAAAAATTTCATTTTCAATTAAGGAACACTAAGGTAGGGGTGGAAAAACGAATCAACGAATCGAATTTGAATAAAATCCTAAATGAATCGAATCGAAATATGATGGATTCATATTCGATTCTTTTATTAAACGAATCTTAATATCAGGAGTCGTATTCGATTCGTTTATTAAATGTATCGAATATGAATATTTATTTAGTCATGATATTTTTTAATATCATAATTTACCATAGTTGATTTACATTAATTCTTCATAAATATATACATAAAAAATATGTAATTAATATATTTTTTAAAAATACCTCACCAAATAACGAAAATATTATTTTTCTATGAGAATTAGTCATAATTTATTGAATATTAAATGAAAATAACAACAACTAGTAAAAGAAAATAATAAAATGAATCCTAAATGAATAAATGAATCCATGAGCTGAAATTCATATTCAATTTGTTTAATAAATGAATTGAATCGAATTGACCCATTTATTAAATGAATTAGTTTTTTCAAACCTCTATTCACTTTAAAACGAATGGAATCAAATGAATAAATGAATCCTGACCCAAATTACCATCCCTACACTAAGGCAATCCCTAGCACAACTTAACATACAAGGTAATTGATCGAACTTTTCTTTTTTCACTTGCACAAATTTGAATTTAATTTTTTTCGAATGACTATAAATCCTAATTATGCATGCAAATTAAAAGAACAAATTGATTCAGAATTAATTAGAAACCAGAAACTGAAATGACTCAAATCCCATAGTTAATATATGGACCCAAACTTGGGAACCGATATGAGAATAGACAGCTCTGAACTATACACTATTGATTAGATCTCGTCGGGTACATACAAATCGATATATTATGGGTCCTGTAACGCTTTGTAGATTAAAAGTTAAAGCCTTTTTAAATTCAGTGCGCGGTTAAAAAATTCTGATCGAACTGATCCGGAAATTGCATACGAATTCGATCTTAATTGACTCAAAACTCCAAGAATTGAATCCTATATGCTATGAACATGAAAGAACGTTATAATAACATCCAAGATGCAGTCATAAACATGAAAAACACAAAGAAAATTAAAAAAAATGAAATTAGAAGAGACCAAAAAAATAATTATAAAGCGCCCTAATACTACAGCGCCACAACACTTGCCCCACGTTGATAAGCTTTTGTTCCGTAGAACCAATGATGATTCCATTCCCTTAAGATGACACAAGTCACTTTGTTTTGTAAAAGAATATGTTCTTAATTATTATCAATTACAATGAATAATGCACATTTAAATAGGTGACTAATCCTAATTCTACCCAAATATAATAAAAACCTAGTAAAATAAACCCAATAACACATAAAATATTTTAAAATTTCATGCATGGGCTTTCTAATTTAATTAAAGTTCAGCCCAGCACTTAAACATCACATAACCTTAAAAATATAAAATATAAAAGCTGTAAGGATAACATGTGTCCTCATTTTTACCAAGAAGGATTCCAAATTGGACTTTGATGTAAGCTACAAAGTTTTAGATCCATGAGTAATCTTTCCAATGCAACTTAGATCACTGAAATCGGACATTGAGAAAGTTATGGCCAAAATATAAAGACTGAGCAAATCCCGCCACTACTATGCACCATTCGGAAATTAAGCCGAAAATCAATCAAAGGAGCTTATGCACGACCAAGACTCATTCCATACATGCCTTATACATAATAAAATCTTCATATAAAGTCTCATGCATGGCTCAAGCTTCAAAACCCAGGGAATCTTCTAAATGTACTAAAATGACCCAAATACACCAATCTGACTAAGCCAATTCTGGATCATATCAGTATCTAATACAAAAAGAGACATAATATTCGCCACACATCTTGGCACAAAATAAGGGAATCTCGCATATGCCGACTGCAACCTCATCCAGAGAGTCGCCACTCTCCGAATCGTAACTTTATCTCCCTAGATTTCACCCGTCTACTTTTCGTCAGCACCTGCAACATATTGCAAATGTGAATAGGACAAGTAGAATCTAAAATAAAATTATATTTTATAGCTTTACAAGGCAATAAGATGTCAATGATAGGAAAAATAAAAGTTCCTGATGTTGATGCTCTTTCCCTCATTATTTGTGCGAGGTAGTCCGGACATTTTCTTTTCCAGTGTCCGACTTTCTGGCAGTGATGATACTTATCTTCAGAAGCTCTCTTAAGCTTCACTACCTTAGCCTGCGGAGGAACATTGAAATCTTTCTTATTCTTTCCTTTAGTCTTCTTCCTCTTAGACTTAGATTGGGAAGAAACGAAAAATGAAGTGGGTTTCGGAAGGCGAGTCATAACTCTCTTCTTTAAATCTTCCTCCACTATGAGAAGCGTCTTCTGTAACTCACGGTAAGAGTAGTGAATCCCATTCATGTTTAAGTACATGACGAACTGGCGATATGACGCCGTGAGTGAACTAAGTATGACACTTCGTCCTAGAGTATTATTGAGAGGGAAGTCAATGCACCTTAACTGCTCGATAAAATCTATAAAATCGATCAAATAAAGCATATGCGGGCTCACAGCCTGCCCCTCATAAGTTTAGAATGGAACATTTCCATTGTAACTCTATGAATCGTTATTTGTGTTGAGGCAGTTGTGGAACCCTTAGAGGCGGATCGGTACCTCACACAATAGAAATGGGTCTAACCCATGGATATTAAGCATGGGTGTAATTCTAAATTATTTAATGATATTCCATTAGGAGTGTATAAGAAAAAATCGGGATTAAATCGAAGTCTGGAAGCTCCAAAACGAGCAAAAACAAAAATAGCGCACGTCTGGGAAAAAAACCGAGATTGAATCGGAGTCCGAAAGCCCCATAACGAGCAAAAATAAAAACAGCGTGCGTCAACGCGTGATGCGCATGCATTACATGTGCTACAGTGTGCGCGCGTGCACACTATAGTGCACAGGTTCGTCTTCATTTTTTCATTGTTTCCTTCTGATTCCTTCAGCTCACATTCTAGTGAGCTGAATGAATTAGGGTCTTTTACCTAATTCTTTATGGTTCTCCCTAAACACTTTAAATCACCCAAAATTAATTTTTAATTTCAAACCAACATTAACACATGTTATAGAATAAAAATCAAATGAGCTAAAGGAATTATGGTCTTTTACCTAATTCTTTTTTGTTCTCCCTAAACATTCAAATCACCCAAAATTAATTTTTAATTTCAAATCCAACATTAACACATGTTATAGAATAAAAATAAAGTTTTTCAAAATATCAATATTTTTAGAAAAACATAAATTTATTCTAAATATGCACTTGCGTAAATTTTGAATCCAATACACAAACCAAATTAGAATCCCAATAAGAAATATCTTGTGAATAATTCTACGTCACCCAAATATGGTCAAGTGATTCTAGATTGGTAGCCATAGCTCTAAGCTTTAATCTAGAGTTCCAAATTCTTATTAATTATTTCATGTCCAACATTAACATCTTTGACCTAATTACAAGCATGTTGTGTTTATACTTCTAAAGTATTCTAACACAATTGATTAGCCTTATTTCAACATTAAGCTATGTGATCATGCATCTAATACACAAATGAACATAGCTTAGGAGAAGATCAAACTTTACCTAGTCAGCTTGATGCAAGATCCAATCTACCTTTCATTTGTTGAAATTGTTGGATAATCTCCAAGGTATGCAAGCTTGCTTCAAGATCCAATCTTGTTTCCAATGTTTCCAAGCTTCATTTCAAGATCCAATCTTGATTTCTCATAGATAAAATATTGTAGAGACTGCACAAGCTTCTCTAAACACTTCTCTAACTTAGGCTAATCTATCTAAGAATTCGCTTATGCTTATTAATTTTCTTGTAATTAAAACCTTCTTAAAGCTTACTATTTTTGCAAAACTTAGGCAAATTTTAATTAATAAAAGTTATAATCAACTTTTAAGTGGGCTTAATCTAGTTTGTCCAATTGGGTATAATTATATGTGACTAATCTCTATTGTCTCCCATTTTAATTTAATCCAATTAAATCAAGCCAAGGATTAGGAAATGGATTAGTTAAATGTTTGCCACCTTGATTTAGTCTAATTAAATCAAGCTAAAACCACCTATTATTACATGCTTACAATTACCATAATATCCTCAAAATGGTAGAGATAATTATGATTTTACAATTAAAACCTTTTGTAATTATTCAATTAATTCAATTAATCCAATTAGATCAAAGTAAATAACCAATGTTATCCAATAACACTTGACTGTCTTAGTTGATTATCAAAATTAATCGGCTACCCAAGTTCTCAATGAGTACATTTTATATTGGGACTCTCTAAGTTCAGACACGTTCGTCATATAAGCCTAGCTAATATGTATGTAATTCGGCCACCTATGAATTCACGAAGAACACGAATGACCTTTCTGAACTATACAAGTCGAGGTCATCACATATGTTTAACAATCCCTCCGCCGTTGGCTATCCGAGTTGTGCTTAGGAAACATAGAATATACCATCAAGTTTCCGAGGCACACATCTCATGTCGACATGTCTATGATTCTTTACAACTAATGCGATCCACCCTAGGTGATCGGCTTTGGCCAAAGTCTTTAAGAATCATGACTTTACTAACATGGATACCTAAACCCCTTATGGTACTCATATGGGCCAATGGATCTTATCTTGCTTCGCAATTGATTACTGATTACATCGGTCTACACCTTAAACATCTCGAGGCCAGACCATGAAAGGTTTCTGGCATATATGGCATCAAAGTGTGGAGGATCTCACAAAAAATCAATGATATCCTATAGTCAAAGTATTGCATATGCTACTCGACTTGAGTAGATTCCTATTGACTGTGGTGTGTACTTCTAACTATTAGAAATCGCCTGTAAGTCATTCAGTATTCGCTTCAACGAATAACCACATGTCTATACGAGTTTCCAAAATTCATGGTTCATTGCTTTAAACCATTGGAACTCCAATTCCAATATACGACATATACTAGTCTTATAGGTTATAGGAATTCGACCATATTCCAAAACCAACGAATAAGAATTTACTTTAAGAATAGTTTACACCTAGTGTCAAAACTATTCTAAGGTCGATATCATTCTTAGCATATCTATACATCAATCTAATACGCATAATGATAATACCATTAATAAGTTATGAAATGAAAAATATAATTATTTTATTAATAAATAATAAAATATAAAAATCAGATTGGCACTCTAAGCACCAACTCTATCAACCTGTTCCTAGTTAATGAACGATTTACGAAGTTATTTCATCATGCTATATGCATTGTGCATCTCAGAATACCTCTTCAGTTTCGAAGAAAGAGAATTGAGAATGAATGATTTAACTCTTAAATCACCATCTTTCCATTTACGGAAAGTCTCAATCTCTTCATGCGATGAATCCAAAGATATAGCAAGCGATAATGGACCCTCCAAAATGTATCCCAACTTTCGGATCCGAGGACAATCCTCGAATCCATATCCCAATCCGCAAAGTTTTTAGCGCCCTTAAGCTTTTTCGTATCAAACATATTAGCAAAAGAATTGGTCGAAGGTGCCACCATCGTAAATCTATCAAATGGACAACGAATCAATGGTTAACATAAAACAGTTTCATATTATATCATAAGCATTAAATAGATCATGGATTTTTAATCTAAAAATGCCTCTCCCACTATTTCATGCAAGACTGTAATCCCCAAATAGAATATTAAATATGCGACAATCAAATCACAACATAATAGTGAAAGGTGGACCCCTTGAATATATTTCAGCTCACATCTTTGGCACGTTCTCGCCTACGTATATTCATTAGGTAGACAAATCATTGTCGATCACTCAATAATGACTCCTGAATTTTCGGTCCTGGTCGTTTCTCATTGTGACAGCTTTGACACGTTTACAAGGAGGCGTACCAAGCTTAAACTTATGAATGATAAATACAAGATATTTGTGTAACCCTGATAGCTTTGGAATGTTCAGGAATCCGCTTTCACTTGGATTCACCTAATATCAAATATTCCTGGAACAAATAAATTTCTACTGGCTATATCCTCACAGTTTTGGCACGTTCTAGGATATAGTCGCAGAAAATTTATCGATAAGCGATATTGACAAGACGGAGCAAGTAATATGCATCAAATACATATTAAATAAAAATCTTACTTTTAAATAGGGATTTTTGCCGCAAAAGATGATTTTACTTTATTTAATCAAATAAAATAAACACATGCATGCATAAAGTAAAGATTAAAATTAAATATTGAGTTTAAATGCATAATCATATCTGGTGTCCAGAATGAAACTCGCTCTGATACCATTTTTTTGGGGTTTTATAGGGAATTACCTGGTTAGCGCAGCAGAACGTGGAAAATCAGAATTGTAACATTCCGTCTAAGTCATGATGTTACCGGAAGGAGACAGGAAAACCCATCTCCATAAGCCTCTGATGTTACTAAAATTTCGGCATGACCTCTGCTAAAAATCATGAAACCTAGATTCAAAGTCCAGCCCCTCCAGACAACCTGTTTATACAAACTTAAAATATATGCAACCATCATCTTGGCCTCAGGCCAGAACTCAATAAACGAAATGCAAATCACTTGGCCTCCAGTCTGAATTCAAAATAATACTATACTATTACATAACCCTTTACATATGTAATACAAGTGCAAAAACAAATGTAAGGGGTCGTGAGGACTCATAACTTGACCCAATACTCAATGAATCTCTTGACTGTAATTGTAGCGATCCATTGTCTTCAAAGTCTTCAGTGATGTCCTGCTGGCTCAGTATGACTGCTACTGACCAACAAAACTAACAAACTGTTGTGGTATGAGTCATAAGACTCAGTAAGTAACCATGCATGCATTCTAATAATAGAAACTTCTAATATTACTTAAAACTTAACTTATATCATTGCTTCAATCCCATTTGGAAAAGAAATCCTCAGATTAGTAAGTTAATTATCTTTCTTTACTCATAACTTGTATAGTAAAATTTTATCGTGAAATCTTACTAACGTCTGATCTCTACCTCAAGATTGTATTTACTTAAGCCAATTCCATTTTATTTATTATCTTTGCTTTGCCATTGTTTACTTATCTTAGTTCTGAAAATTTATAACTTCCTTAACTTTTACTTTAACTTATCATGTATTCATTCTTACCACTGTCTAGTCTATGATCTTGTATTCAAGTTCTAAAAATAACACTTATTAAGTCTTATCTTAATCGTTTATCTGACATGTATAATTCAAAATTAATCATTACATTCTATAACATAACTCTTACAATTCGTTCACACTCCACATCTTTGTCATAGAATCAGTTATAAACTAATCATAGCACAAAGACACGTTCAAACTTTTACCTTCCTTTACCTGTTACCTATTAACATCGCACACCTCGTACTTACGCATTTCTTCATACATGCAAAGACATATATATGCTTCATATATTACTTACCCTGTTTCTGAATTCATGCATCATAATCACATAATACATGTATAACATAATCAAAATTCATTATGTAGCATCACTATCTTGTTCATTTGCATATACTGTAAATAATATATTCTCATGTAACATCTTGAACATATATCTCAAACTAGAAAACTCTTTCTATCTATGCTTGTCACAATCTGAATCTCAAACTAGAATTTAAAAATGAAATTGGGAAGTCATTTCTGAAAAATTGAATTCCAAACTGATATTGAAAAACGTTTCCAAAAAACCAAATCTCTGTAAACTTACTTGAAAACTAGTGTTCTGTAAATCTTGTCTGTAAACTAATTATAAAACTGAGTATCTGTATCTGAAATCTCATTTTCAAAACTGTATTCTCTTATAAAAATCATTTCTTCCAAAAAGTTCTGTTTATGACAACTATCTTTTCTGAAAAATCTGATCTGGAAAACTATTTTATGGAAATTTGATATCTATAAACTGGTCTGTATCTGAAAACCTTGTCATATAAGGGCGTTACGTATCGCCATCCCCCCATACGCTTAACTGGAGCTACAGTGCAAATCCATGACTTTAGGGCATTACCTATTGCCGTCCAAAACATGCCACTACTGTCCCTGAAACTGGTGGTCTTGGGGTGTTATGTATCGCTGTCCCCCAAGCCACAAACTAGAACTACGGGTGTGGATCTATGCTACCACCTAAGCTCTGAAACTAGGATCTAAATGCATCTGTCATCCCTAGTCCTGAACTAGGATCTGGGGCGTTGCGTATCGCTATCCCCCCAGTCCTCTACATGTGCACATGTGCTGTCTATCAATTCCATCTCTATATCATGTTGCATACTGAGGTGGGTTTTCCCCCATGCCTCGAAAATATAAAAATCATTTATCACAATTAAAAACTTTCTAAAACCTTTCATTTCTAAAATTCACTGTAAAGAAAACTGGCTATCTTCTTAGAAACTGAAAAGTAAATCTCATATTTGAAATAAATCAATAATTAAGCATGAAAACATAAATAAAGTTTACTAGACATGCTCATCATTATAACACTTTTCTTAATGCATATATTCATATACATATACTCTCTATGATCTCTTAAACATGCATTCAAATACTTGTATACAATATACATACATACTATATACATACTTATTTATTTCTCCATGCATACTTACATGCTTTTTGTACTTCAATACACACAACATCTTGCTTATACATACATACTCTGTTTCACATGCTTACATATATGCGTGCATACTAACATACATATTTGTTTCTGCCTACTTACGTACCTATTTACTCATACATGCTTATACTTATCTATGTATGTATTCGTATTCTTATTTTTGTATTCTTCTACATGAATTTGTACATATATACTTACTTCCTTATAATTTATCATTCTTTAAACTTTAATCATATTCCCTAGGGTGTAGTTTCTACAACCCCCAATCCCATGTATCGTTATATTATACTCATATATATTTGCTCATATATCACGTTTACATATATTTATAAAATTTCTTTATTATTTAAATTCAAACAGAATACATATCACAGGTGTTCATCGCATGGATTACTTACCTAGCTTGGCAGACACTATAATCCTGGTCCAATCTGTCAAAATAAATAACAAAATATGGTCAAAATCGCTATTTGCGGAACTTTCTACTTATCTATAATAAAATTTCGGACCTTCCTGGAATACATGAATCCTCTCCGATTCTACGGTTTAAGCTTCATTAATATAATATATCTTTATATTCTATTCTAAACTAGCTAGATGGCTTAAAAGTTTCCATAAACACTACGGAAGGATCCTGAACCATTCGAACTAATCCGGAATTACTCAATTACTCTCACAATATCATATTTATGTCGTATCCATAGTTACAGTCATTAATGCTCAGTCGAGCGAGAAACTCGGTTTCATTGGAAACCCGTTTTATCTACTAAATTGATCAAATCTAATCTTTTCTCACTCGAATTCTACGACAAGCACATATTCAACATACTAAAGCTCAAACAACTTAATTTATAACACTACACTACTCTACGAAGCTACTGGAAATATCCGAATATTTAGCATAAAACTTGAAATTAGCGACTTTTTACCGAGAGCTCTTACCAAGATTTCGAGGCCATATACGGACTCCAAACGATCCCACAAACGCACTGGAATCGATGGAATTCCGATCAGAGTTACTATTGACATCAAGGTTACTGTTCATACGCGGCTTCCCTCTTCGTTTTCACGTGATTCCGGGCACGGATCGGAGAAATCATCACCAACATATTGTAGTACTCGTCGAGGGCTTCGATTTGGTGGATGGCTTGGGTTGTGAAAAGAAGCTAGGAGACGGAACAGTCAAACCCACTTCACACGGCTTCTCATTCTCTTTCTCGCTGATTTGGCTGTCCAAAAAGGAATCGCCGGCCACCACATGGCCGTCTTGGTGGAGACGAAGCCAACGGTGCTACCGGGGCTGGTCAGCTAACTTTACACCGGCCACCCTTCTTTTCTCTCTCTCTTATTTCTTCACTGTTTTCTTCTTTCATTTTCCATTTTTATTGTCACTCCTCAAAAATTACTAAATTACCCCCACTTAGAAGGGTATTTTTGGAAATCAACTATATTGAAGCCCGTCTGAAGTGATTTTTGAAAGTGTTCAACACAAAAGTTATTCATCTCGAAAACACTAGCCTGATGGTTCAATAATCAACTCAATCGAGTTTGTTTGCTATTTTCGTTACTGATATGGAAAACTTTACTTGCATAATAAAAATTGCGTAACTGATTTTTGAGATGACGTGTCTTCTAACACGATAAATCCTCACTTTATATTATTTCGATCCATATATCATCGCTTGAACTCTTATTCTTTATTATCATCCTATTCTGAGACCATAACATCAGTCCGGAAACCTACCAAACTGTCCAGAAAATCTAGGATGTTACAAGAATTTTTCGATTTCAAAAATTTTTCTTGGATCAATTAAATAAACTTATATATGCAATTACCCAATACTTAAAATCTGAAATCTTTACCCAAGAAATCAAATTTCCTTTAATTGCTGAATTGACCCCTAACTTTGTATTTTAATTATTTTGGTCCTCAAATTGTCAAATATATATTTAAGTGATTCCAAATCAATCCTAAAATGATTTATACATGTATAATATATGAAAATACAAATTTCAATAAAAAGCCCTAAATTTTGGAAATTGTGAAGAGCACCTCGGATTTTCTAGGATTTACAATTTGGTCCTTTTACTTCAAAACATGTCAAGATCAAATCCAATCAATCTCAAATTTAATATCCATCATATACACATAAAATTACATAATATATATGAAAATCCCCAAATTTGGAAAGGTTTATGAACCCTAATTTTACAATTTCCATAAATTGATAAATTACACTAAATTAAACAAATTCAATACTTTAATCCAATCCTTACCACACCAAACAAGTCTTACCACCATGAAACAACTCAAGAAAAATTATAGGTCATCTATGAGTTACTAAACAACTCTAGAAGGACAACATCACCATCAAATGGCCAAAAGAGTGCTAATGAACTAATTTCATACAATCTTTGTTAACATACATGCTTTCATCTTTCAAACAAGTTCACAACCGTATAATTATATACGTAAAAGAGTAGAGAAAATTCTAAGCAACACAAATTGAATCTTAGATACATAGAAATAATTTTCTAATTAAAGAAAATTAAGAAAAACTTACAAATTCGAAGCAGTGATCAAGTTTTTTTTTGCTTTTCCTTCTCTTTTCTCTCAACATTTTCTTTTGTAGTGTTTTTGGTAACTTGTTTTTATGAAAAATAAAAAAGAAACAAAGCTTATATATTTTTCATCACATGGCCGAAACCTAGAAGAACAAAATATCAAGCATTTTCAATTTTATTTCAATTAATTAAATGAAAAGCAATTAGTTAACTTGTTCCATTTGCTCACTCCAACATTAAATGGAATGCAACAAGTGTAATTAATAAACCTAAGCCATTTAAAAGGTAAATGGTGACGAAAGATATTATTTACTTAATTAATTTTATCATATAATATTTATATAATTAAATAATTAAATACAAATATCTTAAATATATGTATTATATTTACATTAAATAATGAAAATACGTATATCAATCATATATGTCAGAAATCATAATTTGATATTTAATTAATGTGTATTTAAAAAAATCAAATATGAAATACAAATACACATTAGTTTAGAAATTATCATTAGGTCAATTTGCATGTATTTTTCGTTTAACCGTTTAAACGACTTATAAATAATCAGTATTATTCATAAAAGTTACCCTAGTGCTCTACGAGTATATTTCACTAGTGAGACTCTCTAGGTTCAGGCATATCCATCCCAAAATTAAATTTCGTGTCCGTAGTCTACCCACCCGAAAATTTGACAAACATGGATAAACTCTCTGAACCATACAGGTCGAGGTCATTGCATACGTATAATCACTTCATCACAAATATTTAGATTATTCCATATATATATATATAAACGTCAAATCTCTATAGATATAATCATGTCAATGTTTCCATTAGCAAATAGCACTTAGAACTAATTTCTATAATGTACAACGGGCCCATGGATTTAGTAGATTACTAATTCCATTTTGAATATATATACTCTGTACACAGAACTGACGGATCATTTCTTGATACACACAGGATATCCTGAGCATCAGTCCACACCCAACGAAAAGACGGATGTCTAATTTAAATAGATCGATGATGTGACTGCCATCTAAGTATAGAGGATAACTCATATATCCACAGTGGTATCTCAAGTCAAAGAATCTCTATGCTCACTCAACCTGAGAAGATTTTTATTGACGTTGGTGTACCATCCATTAAGAATCTTCGGTGAGTCATTCAATATTTATCCGCTACAAATACCTACACATCTATATGAGTCTCCAAGACTCATGGTTTATTGAGAAACTATCGAAATCCAAGATTCAAATATATGATATGTATCAGTCTCAACAGATTTACTTTACTGACCAAGTAATGTAAACCTCAGCCAGGAACTGTCTAAGAATGATAACGTCATGATACAACTCAATGTCAGTTGAGAAGCTTTTGCAACAGTATCATAATTAATCATTTTAAGGTCTGTTATATCTTTACAATATAAAAGAGGGTGTTATAAAATAGAAGCTGTTTATTTTATTCATAATAAAATATTACATTAACATTTACAAGGAAATACATAATAAAATTATTACTCAGAGCATCAACCCTAACAAATACTATGTACCCAAGCGAGGGATGAATTGGGTTATGACCTAAATATGTGGAAATAAAATTTTTTACCAATTTTATGCTACAAAACTTGTAGCTTTACTAATTAAGCTTACGTTAATTTTCTCAATTATAATATATCACCTAAAAGCAAGTTTCTAAACAATAAGCATGTATGAAATCAAACTTATAATAAGTAAAGAGTTTAGGGATATGTAAAAAAAACACTGATGATTTATAGTGGTTTGGCCAACAATGCCTACATCCACTCCCCCAAGCCGCGTTTGAAGATTTCCACTAAGTTGAGACCATAACTTATAAGGAGTTTTTGTGGCTCACCCGCAACCAAGAGTTTTATAAACTAGGTTCACTTCAAACCTCTTACAATGAGTTTTGTCTACTAGGTTCACTCACAAACCTCTTACAAATCACAAGTGTTTGATAATGAAGATTTTACGGGCACTCACAAAGATAAGAAGATTCAAGACGTGGGTTGCTTATTCAAATATTCTAAGCTCACTACTAATAATATGAAGGTGCACTGTGTGAATTTGATGTATGAGAGTGTATGATGATGAAGATTTAGTACACTCTCTGTTTTTGCCTTAAAAGTGTAGGAAACACTTTCCTCGCGCAGAGGAAACGGCTTAGGCACCCGGGATCGACCTTGAAAATTTTTCTGCTCTCATTCTCTTAATCCAGAACTTTCTATCAAAAATTCATATTCCAAACTTCCATGAACAGCCCTATATATATTTGCTGCTGAATGCTCATCACGCATGAGCCATGTAGTAACCATGAACCATATGCACACACCAGATCCATTGGAACCAGTCGTGCACCAGGCTTGTGGTTGTTCGTCTCCCATGCATCATCATCAACCAGTCACTCACATCAACCGTTGATCATGTGCCACAGTTTGGTCATCAGCCGGTCATAATATCAATACATCAGCTCACACACATATAGTTGAGGTGTCCATTTGTTTTGACCATATGTGCATATTACATTATCAGCCACATATGTAATTGACACGCAGACAACCAATAATTGTGCAAATGCCATTTTATTCAACATCTCATCAGCCACTATGCATTTTCATTAAGTGTGCGCATCTTGTTTTGTATTTGTTATTTTGATTTTGTTCTAAACAAAAATATGCAAGGCTTACCAGCACTCCATATGCGTAGATTGACTAGTTTCTTTCAATCAAAGATTCTTGTTGTCGTGAAGCCTGCATCCAGTTTGTTGATAGTGCGAATAATATCTGATAGGATCGGATCTACCATTCGATCTTCCTTACTATGTCTCACAATCAACGGAAACAAGTGTGGGCTTGACTAACACAAAATAAACCTTTAAACACTTTAGAGAATTTTGTCACAATTTAATTTCTCTTATTTTTATTCTTGTTCTTATTTTTATTTTCTCAACTATTGAGAGGGAATGAAGAAGAAGGAGGAGGCTAGGGTGGCTAGAATGAGGGATTAGGCTAAAATAAAAATCACATTTTCTTTTATATTTAGGGTAAATTATTTACAAAAATAAAACAACTCTTCCCCTCCCAAGCTTTGCAATTTTCGGCAATTACAAGTTATAATAGTTAATTTTTCATTTAATTTTGTAACAACTCATTTACTTACCTTTAGGCAAATATATGTTATAAATTTGAATAGTAAATATCCATTTAAATGAATTAACTACCAAAGTAATGCCAAGGGCTTCCAAAACCCATAAATATGAAATTACAACTTTAGCCTTCATTTACATTATATCAAATACAATTTAATAATTAATAATAAATAATTATCATATAATCATTTATTATATAAACCATATATTAACTTTTAATATATAGTCATAAGTATGAAAAATAATATTATTATTCATATTAGTAATATTTATACATATGTGAGTATATAATTAGATAATCCAATTATACTAAATCCGCTACAGTATATTGGGCTAGCACGAGGACCAAATGGACCTACGGTTGCGAGCTCCAATAATCTCGAAATATTAATTAAGCTCTTAATTAAATATTCCGAATTATTAACTCCGGGGTTATTCCATTAAAAACACGAAGTTGCACTCTCGTTGCCGCAGATGATATATTAAGCTGAACCAAGTCAATGTCCATCCATATAGTCACTACATACGAATTAACCCTTCATAAGTATCTCGTAATTAGAGCCGGGTCATAATGTCTGTTATACCCCTCTAATTATTTTTACCTTAAGTACTATTGATACTCTAATGAATAATTTATTCATAGCCATTATGAATTTTAATTTTTCTATTCGTAATAGAAAGACTTGAGCACTCAAATCATTCAAGCACTGAATCAACCCTTAAGAAAGATACTCCTCTACTTCTCGCAAGAAGGAGTGAACTCCATGTCTATGTAAAACGTTCTCAGCTACAAAACAGACTATGCCCCCAATGCACGTAGCTATTGGTCGGGACTGCTACACCAACTTCACCTTTGTAAATCAAAGGGCATAGCCTGCCATGTAGGAGTTCGTAGTACATTCAGGATTAAGATCAATCAATATATGACCATCTAGTAGATCGAAATGATTTTATTTGTTTAACATATATCATAAGAATGTCATTTCCATCTGGGTCCAGTCCTATATGATCGCATTATACAAGGTGCCTCCATTCTCATGTCTCTATATGGACGATCCCGGATCAAGGTCGCCATACAAATATAGAATGGACCGCAGCTATAGATAAACCACAAATAAAGTACCATCTTTGTTTGCTTTCTATGGACTATATAAGATTACTAACTTTAGACTTAAATCCTCTTGTGTATGACACTCATACACTAAGTCTGAAGGCACATAAGTAATCTAGGGTATTCAAGATGATTAACAATATGCGAAAATTAAACAAACACTTTGATAAATGAATAATGCATCGTTTTATTTCAAAACACATGAAACCGTTTACATCAAATGTAGCTCTAGGGCATACATCCCAGTAATCTCCCACTTGCACTAGAGCAAATGAGACATGTCACGAAATCTTAGACTATCTAGGTGACCTTCAAATATTTTAGCCAACAAGGTCTTTGTAAATGGATCTTCCAGGTTCCTATGAATTTCCTCTCTATATGCTTTCCCTTCTTGGGGCTTCTTGGTTCTTTGGAGTTTGCCACTGCACCACTATTATCGCAATAAAGTGTGAGTGGTGTATCCATATATTGAAGAACTTCCAGATCTCCTAAGAATTTACGGAGTCAGACTAATTCTTTAGCTGCTTCATAAGCTGCTACATATTCAGCATCCATAGTATAGTCAGCAATGCAAGATTGCTTAATACCCCACCACATAGGGTAAACACTGATCCAGATGTTGATTTCCTAGAATTGACATATGTCTGAAAATCAGAGTCTGCATATCCCCTTAGGATCATATCCTCTCCGGAATACACAAGCATATAATCTCTCGTTCTCTTAAGATACTTGAGAATGTGTTTCACAGACACCCAGTGATCCAATCCTGTGTTATATTGAAACCTACTGACTACTCCCACTGCAAAACAGATGTCTTGTCTGGTGCATAACATGGAATACATAAGACTACCAACTGTTGAGGCGTATGAGATATGTCTTATTTCCTCAACATCTTGAGGTGTCTTAGGAGACTGTTCCTTTGCCAAATGAATTCCATAACGATAAGGCAGATTGCCTTTCTTGGAATTCTACATTCGAAATCACACAAGAATCTTATCAATATAGGATGCCTGAGACATAGCTAACATTCGTTACTTGCAATCCCGAAGTATTTGAATCCCAAGAACATAACTGGCATCTCCCAAATCCTTCATTTGGAATTGGTTAGCTAGCCAGGTTTTCACGTCTGATAATATTTTTACATCATTCCCAATGAGTAAAATATCATCGACGTATAAAATAAGAAAAACCACCTTCCTGTCAATGACGCGCTTGTATACATAAGGCTCATCAATATTCTGCTCAAAATTATATGACTTGATCGTGGTATCAAATCTTATGTTCCAAGATCGAGATGCTTGCTTAAGTCCATAAATTGACCTTTGTAGCTTGCAAACCTTTTGCTCTTGACCTTGGGTTATGAACCCCTATGTGTTGGGAAATCTCTAAGTCCCAAGGATCGAATTAAGCATAAAATATAAGTGAATACATCAAAGGAAGTTGCGAAATACTGACAATGATCGGTTGAGACGATGCGGTGATGAACAAAAATTTTTCTGCCCTCCTACATGCTCACGGCAGTCCACCATTTTTGCTCCTCATGATTCGGCCATGGAAGGACCATAAAGCTCCAAGCTTGTGAGTTGTGATTCCATGTACACGGGTGGGTTTCTCTATCACCTTCGTATGTCTCTTTGAGTGCTAGCTCTCTTGATTTCGGCAATGAGAGAAAAACAAGAAGAAAATATGCCCACAATGGGCGTGAAAGAGAGGAAGAGTGTGAGGAGAGAAGAAATGTGTTGGATGTTTTTTTTTTAAATTTCAAAATTCAAAACATATATTAAACATTTAAATAATAATATATGTCTTTCAAGCTTTCAAAAAGCTTTCCATCAACTTACATCAATCAACTATTCACATTAATCAATCAAGTTGTCAAGTCACATGACTCAAAGTGATAAGTGATTTGATGCTTAAAGTGACTAGCGATTTGACGCTTGATGTGAGTAATGATTTGATGCTTGATTTGACTTGCGTGCCGCACTCGAATTCGAAATGCGAATGTGTTCGTAAATAATCCCGGGCTCGGGTTCGTTAGTTCCAAATTAACGAATTTTCCGTTATGTCGTAATTAAATAATCATGCCTAGCATAATTACTATTCACGTTGCTAACGAATTAATTCTAAATTAATTCATTCGCCGGAATTAAAATCTAATTTAGATTCCGTGTCGAAATCCAATTTCGTTTAATATATCGAATATATTAATTTATTGATTAATTTCAAATTAATCGTTCTCTCTTTAAATAATATTTTATCCTAGATAAAATATCTCCGTAATTAATCCCAGATTAATTTTTCTCTCTCGTCAAATTAATTCTAGATTAATAAAGTGCGAGTCATACGTCATCGGTGAATCTTTGGGAAACGAGTCATACGTCATCGGTGAATCTTTGGGAAGCGACCTATGAGATCCCTAGATATGTTAGCAGTAAATTCGGTAGTCGGACTATCCGAACACGTACGTACCAAGTACTACATTTTGCCGATTTACAAGACAAGGTTGCCTCTAGCAAAGCGCCATGCCTTCCCAATTCTCCAGAAATATCCTTATAGGAATATGCGATCTATATCAGGCGTAGTATACGTGGTATTATGTATGTCGATCCAGTATCGGATGTCACGTGCTAGGCCTGGGGCTGGAGTTGTGTCTTCCCCGTACGAAGCACATGTCGGATGTCTGGTAACTAGTCTCTATAATCGGATATACATGACCTTGTCATAATATCCCGATAGCTGCAGCATTTAAGAGCATCAGTTCCGTATCATACGTGACATCATCTGCACTATGACTGGAGTGATACTTCTGTCTTGACATGATACCCAACACACTACGATTCTCAATATACCCAGCAGAGGCGTACACAGAACCAGTTAAAGCCCTGGACGACCAAAACCAAAGTATATTAATAGTCGTAAGTATTAGCGTTGTAAGTCTCAGGTTAAGACCAAATACACCTACCCTGATTTCGGACTTCCATAGACATATAGTCACACTACCAATGGAATTCCGAAGAGGTCTATCCAGAGCGAAGCTATTTTCTGTACCATCGGTAAAACATAACCTCCTATTACACTTGCATAAGTATCCTATACCCAAATATATGAGAACTATGCTATTGTGCCCTCACAATTTGCACAAGTGTAATACTGCTCTTTTACGCATTTATCGATCTCCAATCTCGATAATACTCTGACTAGGGATATTTAATGATTATACCTTCGTGGATTAATACTGTCTCATATCATCTCAATCCAGGTACTAATCATAGGGACCTCCTATCATTTATACATCTAGATGATCTAATCACAAATGATAAGAGAGCAATCTCCTTTGTCATATAGTTAATTTGTACAACAACACCATGATCTGTACAAATAGTGACGCTATGGGTCATAACTGTCCAACAATCTCCCACTTGGCCTATAGCCAGTCACTCGAGTGGCTAACACCCGAACTATGTACGGTTCACTCAAACTGTTGAGAAAAGGCTTTCGTCATCGGATTTGCATGATTATCGTCTGATGCGATTTATTCAATCATCATATCGCCATGATGTATGATCCGAATGAATCTGATGAATAGTCGAAGTATATATCTAGATCATTGATGAGACCATTAATTCTTTAGCCTGCGCTGTAGCCTAGCTCAGCTGCTAACAGAACTATATCTAATCTAATTAGATTTGTTATTGACCCAGATGGCTTCTTTTGCTGCTTTAGCTGCATCAATAATCCGCATTTATTGTTTATTCAGTAATAGTATCTTGTTTGGAAGATTTCCAGCTCACTATTCCATTATTCAAACTGTATAGTATCGTTGTTTTTATCGGTTAGGAAACTTGCAGCAGTGATCCCAGTCACTTCAAGTTCGCCTTCTCTATAGTTTAAGACAGCATCCTTAGTTCTCTAAGATACTAAAAAATGTTCTTAACATCAATCCAGTGACTATCACTTGGATTTGCCTGTTTGTGACTCCATATGCTCAAAGCGTATGAGACACTAGGTCACGTACATTTTTCAATGTACGATTTCTCGGAGAATCTTGACAACTTTAAATCTATCCCAATAGATCTTTATTCCTAGAATAAAGTTTGTTTCTCCCAAGAATTCTACGGAGAATTTTCATGAAAGAAAAGCTTTCACCGATTGTAATATGGGAATATCATTTCCAAGAAATGACATATCATCATTATTTATGACATCATTGTCAGTGCGCTCCCATTAACCTCCTTATATACACAAGAATCATTTACGTTTTGAATTAAATCATAAACTATTATGATTACATTAAAACGATAATTCCAAGAACCTAATGCTTGCTTCAATCCAAACATGGATCGAATAACCTGCAAACCTTGTTTGCTAGTTTTTATACGACAAAACCGTCAGGATGTTGTAAACATCCTCCAAGAGGTTTCCTTTTCAGGAAAGTGATTTTCTCGTTCAGCTGCCAAATTTCATAAATGAAATATGCAGCATCAGCAGCATTATCCAAATGGATTTACCGTGGCAACGGGTAAAAGATTTTGTTGTAATCAACACAATGTTGATAACGATACCTATCCATTATAAGCCTAGCTTAGTACGTTGGTATGTTGCCATCAATGTATGTCTTCATTGAAGACTTATATAGTACCAACAGACACAATGTCTTACGGTACAATAACTAGTGTCCAAACATAGTTGATATACATGGAATCCATTTCGGACTTCATGACACTTTGCCATAATAGGGAGTCGATACCTTGTATCACTTCCTCATACGTAGTCGGTTTGTCTTCCTCAATAAGATTACCATCTTTACGAGGTGAGATCAGAAACCCATACCCCAGGTTGTTTTCTGACTCTCTCCGATCTACGCAGTTCTTGTGTATTCAAAGATTACTGGTACAGTTTCATCCTTGATGAACTACTTGTGTTCCATTAAGGACTCGGTGCCTTGAATAGTATTACTCCGATTTTCATCGAATTTTACTATCCTCCCACTTATCACTACATATCAGTATTCCTCTTATGAAAAACGGATGGCGAGCAATAATTAAAATTGTTCTCTTGTGAGTTGTATAAGTACTATACTTTGGTATCCCTATGATAACCTATAATTTGGCACTTATCCAATTTGGGTTCTAGTTCGGTATCATCCAAACATATGCCCAGCATACCCAAATTTTATGGAATGTGAAACCCGGTTTCTTTCCTGTTCATATCTAATATGAATTCTGTCAAACAGATTTTTATGGAACCTTATTCAAAATAAGTATTGCACTGTTAAATGCTTATCCCTTGAAGGAAATGGTAGCTCAGAGCGACTCATGATTAACCTTATCATGTCCAACAAAATTCGGTTTCTCCATTCGGACACACCGTCAAATTGACGTGTTCCGGGAGGAGTCCTCATTTGAAAGAATTCTATACTCTTTCAAGTATACAAGAAACTTATTGCTTAAGTATTTTCCATTATGGTCTCACCGTGATGGTTTAATACTTTAGCCGATCTGTTTGTCTATTTCGTGTCGAAACTTTAAAAGTTTCTGATTTATGTTTCAAAAGAAACACATAACCATAACGCGATGTCACATCCGTAAAGATCATGAAATATTCATATCCACCTCTAGCCTAGCTAGACATGGGCCCACTTACGTCACAATGAATGAGGGCTAACAGATCGGTTGCACTTACACTTTTACCAAGTAAATGTGTTTTAGGCACTTTGCCCAATAAACTAGATTCGTAGACATCATTTGAATTGAATCAAATTTGTCCTAGTAACCACTCTTCGAAAGTGTGGATATACGACTCTTGTTTAATGTGTCCTAGACAACACTGCCACGTATAAGTCTCATTTGATTAAATCAGTATGAGCTATTTGTTTGTCATATTATATGTTAGAGATTTATTTATATTCAAATATGATAATGTTATTCACATCTAATGTGTTTATCTCAATATCATCTTTATATAATAAAACACTTTAGTGTTCTAGAATATAAAGGTATACTCGCAACGAGTTATACTCGATATAGAGATAATGTTTCTAGTCAAACTAGTTATATTATAACAGTTTCCTAATTTAAGTACACACCTGAAGGGTAGTTCCTAAAATTACGTATCTACGGTTAAAACAGCGACTTTCGTCCCGTTTTCGATTCGCAGATTAATCTCATCTGAAGTCAGTATCCTGCTCATAGCAGATTTTGCATATCAGTATATATTTATGTATCACACTAAGTATCTAAAACCCAATTTCAATACTAGTAGTGAACATAATTATGACGAACATACTTTGAAGTCAAAGCCTTGCCCTTTCTTCAATTCCTTCATGTCTGCTTTGTCCATATGACAGTCACGCTTCAGTGACCCCGTTTGCTACAGTTTAGACAGATATTTTGGGATATGTCCTTTATCTTCCCAGAAGATTATAATGTGTAACATCCCGCATAGACCAGGATGCTACCAGCAGGAGACAGGCTAAACCCATCTCCATAAGCCTCTGAATCTATCAAAATTTCGGCATGATGTATTCGTAACATCATGCAACCTGGCCTGTAGCCAGCATCCAAATACAACAAGAACACAATCATCTCGGCCTCAGGCCTAAACTCAAAGAATAAAAACAACTACTTGGCCTCCATCCCGAACTCAACTTTTAAAACTATGCCATTATATTACTTATACAAATGAAATACAATTGCAATAGTAAATACAAAAACTATACAAAGGGCCATGAGGACCCATAACTCGGCCCAGGATTCCATTGACTGCAATTGGGGTGATCCACCGTCTTCAAAGTCTTCACCGAACATCTGCTGGTTCTAAATGATAGCTACTGACCTGCAAAACTACAAACTGTGATGGCGTGAGTCATAATGACCCAGTAAGTAATCATGCAGATACTCCGATAATAAAACTTCACATTTATAAAAGTCATCTCATCCAATTCTCCCCGGATTCTGCCACATTTTTCGTTTTAACATATTATATCACATTCAATTTAGTTCATGCAAATTCGTTACACTACGGAATAAATAGAAACATCTGAAACTAAATCGACACACTTTAAAACATGAAATTCTAAACGGAGAGTCGTACCGATATTCCGAGGCCATATTCGGACTCCCAACAGCCATACGAATGCGCTGGTGCGATCGAAATTCTGATCGGAGTTACTGTTCATCTAGGTCTACTATTCATCCGAATCTTCTTTTCTCGTTTCGCGTGTAACCGGTTGATGTTCGGTGAAACTGACTTCGCACACTCATAGTACTCGTCGAGGGCTTCGATTTGATAGATGGCTTGGGCCGTGAAAGGAACCGACGAGCCGGGATCGGACAACCCATGGGCGTGCCTCTTTCTCTCTAAAACTCACCGTTTTCGGCGTCTTTATGTCGCCGCCGGCCACCACTGGACACACGGTGGTCGGGCGCTCCATTCTGACCGGTCGCACCGGCCGGCGCGACTAGCGAACTTCCAAACGCAAAATGGGCGTGAGGGGGGCCGGGGGGGGGGGGGGGCGTGTTGGTGTTTTGGGTTGAGTTTGCCTTATTTGCAATTATGAAAACCTCAAGGCTTTATATACTAGGCTGGAAAATATCAATTTAGTCCCTACGAATTTACTGATTAGCCCCTATTCTGGAACCTTCTAGAATATCACAATTTCAGAGCTCTTCTGATGCGATTCTCGAAAGGTGTTCAACACGAAAGTTGTTCGTATCGGAAAAACGAGTCCAATGGTCCAACAATCTCGATCGGAGTTCGTTTGCTCTTTTCGTGATCAAAATTACAAACTTTACGTGTTTTACGAAAATCGCGCAACTGACTTGTAATCCCAAACATTTTCCAATGCGATGATTATTCATAATATAATATTCCAACTCATATAACATCCCTTAAACTCTTATTCTTCATCATCATCATGCTCCGAGACTAAAATATCCGTCCGGGAATCTTCTAAAACGATCTCGAAAATATGGGATGTTACATTCACCCCTCCTTATAAAAATTTCATCCTCGAAATTTCTCCGTCCTTGTAACTGCTGATCCCAACCCGGTTGAATGTGCGAAAACTATCTTTCTCCAAACTCTGCTGATATAACTTCTTTGTCTCAACTGTTAACCAATCTCTATCTATAAACTAAGATCCATGACAACCCATCTACGGCTTTAAACTAACCATACTGGTCTGTTCCTCATCGCTTTCTATACTGATCTGGCTCTTATCTTTGACTGTACTATTCTGATTCTGATATCGAATCCTTTGCCTCACAAGGGCCCTATACTGATTGTATCTCATCCTTGCTGATTCTCTGATCCAAAAGGCAGCAAAAGTACTACTTGACCCAATATCTTCCTATACGAAGATAGCTAATCTATTCACAAAAAATGAGTCACCCATGGACTCATATTCAAGCAAACAAGGCAATAAACAATACAATCA
Source organism: Zanthoxylum bungeanum (assembly GCA_019454045.1). Lineage (NCBI taxonomy): Eukaryota > Viridiplantae > Streptophyta > Magnoliopsida > Sapindales > Rutaceae > Zanthoxylum > Zanthoxylum bungeanum. The sequence goes on from SKCR01030486.1 coordinate 69,419, forward strand.
TATCATATCAAATAATCATATGAGATACATACAAAGACATACGTGGTCTTTACCAAACTGAAGACAATCTCCGACAGCTGGATCCCCACAATTACAGTCACTGACTTCTAGACCATGCTATTAACTCTGACTCTTAAAAGACAGGCTAAACCCATCTCCATAAGCCTCTGAATATACTGAAATTTCGACACGATGTATTCGTAACATCATGCAACCTAGCCTGTAGCCAGCATCTAAATACAACAAGAACACAATCATCTCGGCCTCAGGCCTGAACTCAAAGAATAAAAATAACTACTTGACCTCCGGCCCGAACTCAACATTTAAAACTATGCTATTACATTACTTATACAAATAAAATATAATTGCAATAGTAAATACAAAAACTATACAAAGGGCCGTAAGGACCCATAACTCGGCCCAGGACTCCCTTGACTGCAATTGGGGCGATCCACCGTCTTCAAAGTCTTCACCGAACATCTGCTGGTTCTAAATGATAGCTACTGACCTGCAAAACTACAAACTGTGATGGTGTGAGTCATAATGACCCAGTAAGTAATCATGCAGATACTCCGATAATAAAACTTCACATTTATAAAAGTCATCTCATCCAATTCTCACCGGATTCTACCACATTTTTCGTTTTAACATATTATATCACATTCAATTTAGTTCATGCAAATTTACTGATCAGCCCCTATTCTGGAACCTTCTGGAATATCGTAATTTCGGAGCTCTTCTGATGTGATTATTGAAAAATATTCAACACGAAAGTTGTTCGTATCGGAAAAACGAGTCTGATGGTCCAAAAATCAGCTCGATCGAAGTTCATTTGCTCTTTTCGTGATCAAAACCGCAAACTTTACATGTTTTACGAAAATCATGCAACTGACTTGTAATCCCAAGCATTTTCCAACGCGACGATTATTCATAATATAATATTCCAAAGAACATCACTTAAACTCTTATTTTTCATCATCATCTTGCTCCGAGACTAAAACATCCGTCCGAGAATCTTCTAGAACGATCTCGAAAATCTGGGATGTTACATATGATTTTGCCTTTGCCCCTTTTCTACATTCTATAAGCCTTTGGCCAAGCCTTGGTCATCTAGAATATCGAAGTAAGGTGCACCTTGTGCTTCTTGCCTTATTACAAAGTTTGGCTTTGTCTCCTTAAGAATAGCCATTAACTAATAGATCTATAAAGATCCTTCAATTTCATTATCATACTTTAAGGATCTAATCCTTAGTTCTGATTAAGAAATTAAGGAGTCTATTTGGCAAGATTAACGGATTAAGCACTAAAGTTATCATCACATGAATCTTCCAAAGATCATGCTCTGCTATTTGCTTAACTCCGGGCTTAGGCCCAAGATGTTATTTTATCAAATAAAGTAACTTCTTAATATTCAGGACCATCATGGAATTTTATTCCCAATTTGAAAATTAAACCATTTAAATACTTTTTCCCTAGGATTATGTCTTAAATGTCAATCTTTCAATTTTATCTTGATTCTAATAGTCCAACTATTTAATCAACGATTTCAGGTACTATGATATATAATGATTACTAATTACTATAGTCCAACTATATAATCAACTATACTTTGATTTGTTAAATTCAATTATATTGATTACTACAATCCAATTATAAAATCAACTATTAATTGAATAGTTTGAATATAGTCCAAGTGTTTTAAAATAACGATTTAAATATTAGTTCAACTAACATTTATATATTTGACGAATGATATTTGATTGAGCGCATATGTTAAGTTACTAAATGAATATTGCAAATCTAATATTTGCCTCCCACTATTTTTCAGCGAGCCTCTAACCCTTTGTCGAGTACTCGGGAAACCGTGTTTCCTAGTGGGCTAGGATCCCGTTAAATAACACACAATCTTGACTTTGGCCAATAAATTGTATGATACTTAACTAGGTAGATCTCTATGATCAATTGGATCCCATCCAATTCCTAGATCCAATAGGTGGACATCTAAGTCCGAAACATATATATTATATATGCCAATATATCCAATATATTGCCTAACCTTTTTCCTCTGAATCAACTAAGCCTTGGCTTTGGCACAACAAGCTTAATGATCCCAGTTAAGCGGAATCCATTGACCATGGAAAGCTTCGTAATCGATGTCGATGGACAAGAAGTGGTCTTGACTTTGGCCAACAAACAACAACTTGGACAAGACACCAATATGGAACAAAGCTCTCGTGATTCAAACACAGCCTCGATGGACAAAGGCCTTGACTTTGGCTAACAAGCCAATGCCAGTCTTGGATCTTGAGTAAGAATCACTCAATGGAAGGAAAAACGCTTAATATTTTGTGAGGGTTTTTCACGTGCAAATTGGCAACCAATTTATTATCTTTGTTAAGGTCTCATCATCATACACCCTTAAACATGCATTCTAAACACATAATAAATGGCGTATAATAAAATAATAATGATATGCGGATGGATACTTTACACATTGATCCTAGATCAAATCTCTCTCTTTCTCTCTCCTGCTAGCACATGTATTACTTCTACCCGTTACACTACACTTCTAAAGAAACCTCATTTACATTGAGGGGAATAGGTGAGAAGAGAATACAAAGAATAAAGAGGTAACAAGGCTGGACACGCAGGTCCAATTAATAAATTCCAAATTTATTACAACAATTTCTAAAATTACTCCACCCGTCTAATATCCATCCGATATACATTATTCATGCATCGCAACCATGTATTCACACAAGCATGTTATCAATCAATCTAATCAAATTAATTAATCTGATAATTAATGACCATCCAATGTTCAAACAACGATTTGATTTTGTGCGAGTCAAACTCGTTTGTGAATAAGTACTCAAAGTACGAATTCAAGAATCATACTAAACTACAACATTAAATCAAATTTAATATGTATTTAATACTAATTCAATTTCTTTAATTCTAAATTAAATATTACACTTTATAATGAACCTTTGCGTCTTAGATTCCAAATCTAATCGTTACGGGTCTCAAAGCCCGATTAACATCCAATGTCGTTCGATTAAAGTCCAATGGGCTTTCAATTAATTTCTTAAGGCGTGGGCTTTGGCAACCAAAGCCTAATCAATGAATTACCCCATAAGCCTAGAAATCAATTTTGGCCCATTAGGCCCAATTAAACTTTAAAGGCCCATTTGTCGCATTTGGACTTTACGGAAGTGGTTTTGGGCCCAATTGGATCCAACCAATTTGACATAAACCTAACTTGGTACAACCAAGCCCAATAAAGCCCAATAACAACTTTCAATCCCAATTTCTAAAATTTGGCCCAACATAATTAAATTACAAAATCCAATTCATAATTTAATTATTCCTAAGTGTATAACATAATTAACTACCCTAATCAATATTTCCAAAACATCGATTAGCCTAATTAATCATGCTCATTAACATTAAATCATGTCCAACACAATTTATGAAATATCAAACCCATCACATGCTTTACATGTCTTGGCCAAAGGGGAATTTATATGTCCGATTCGGTTTCAATCCAATTAAACTCACAATCGACATTAAATCAACACTTCCAATCGTTTCAAGTCATCCAATGATCAATGAAATAAAAATACCAAGACATTAGGGCAATAATGTATTCGGCCAAGCCTCACATTTTGGGGAAAAATGATCCAATCACAATTTCATGAAATTGATCCAATCAATCTTCAATTAAACATTAATTAAGCATATTAAATCATCCAATTTCATTATTTCATGCTCAAAATTAATTTACCCCATTTTAAGCCCTAAATCATATTTCATGCTTTTTTGGTGCTCTGATACCATTGTTGGGAAATCTCTAAGTCCCGAGGATCGAATCAAGCATAAAACATAAATGAATACATCAAAGGAAGTTACAGAATACTCAAAATGATCAGTTGAGACGATGCGGGGATGGACAAAAATTTTTCTGCCCTCCTACATGCTCACGGCAGTCCACCATTTTTGCTCCTCATGATTCGACCATGAAAGGTCCATAAAGCTCCAAGCTTGTGAGTTGTGATTCCATACACACGGGTGGGTTTCCCTATCACCTTCGTATGTCTCTTTGAGTGCTAGCTCTCTTGATTTTTGCCACAAAAATCAAGCTTTTCCCTTCTCCATGCTCTTGGCCATGAGAGAAAAACAAGAAGAAAATATGCCCATAATGGGCGTGAAAGAGAGGAAGAGTGTGAGGAGAGAAGAAATGTGTTGGATGGTTTTTTTTTTTGATTTCAAAAATCAAAACATATACTAAACATTTAAATAATAATATATGTCTTTCAAGCTTTCAAAAAGCTTTCCATAAACTTACATCAATCAACTATTCACATCAACAAATCAAGTTGTCAAGTCACAACACTCAAAGAGACAAGTGATTTGATGCTTGAAGTGACTGGTGATTTGACGCTTGATGTGAGTAATGATTTGACGCTTGATTTGACTTGCGTGCCGCACTCAAATTCGAAATGCGAATGCGCTCGTAAATAATCCCGGGCTCGGGTTCGTTAATTCCAAATTAACGAATTTTCTGTTGTGTCGTAATTAAATCTAATTTAATTAAATAATCATGCCTAGCATAATTACTATTCACATTGCTAACGAATTAATTCTAAATTAATTCGTTCGCCCGAATTAAAATCTAATTTCAATTCCACGTCGAAATCTAATTTCGTTTAATATATCGAATATATTAATTTATCGATTAATTCCAAATTAATCATTTTCTCTCTTTAAATAATATTTTATCCTAGATAAAATATCTCCGTAATTAATCCCATATTAATTTTTCTCTCTCGTCAAATTAATCTCAGATTAATAAAGTACAAGTCATACATCATCGGTGAATCTTCGGGAAGTGATCCATGAGATCCTCAGATATGTTGGCAGTAAATTCGGTCGTCGGACTATCCGAACACGTACGTACCAAGTACTACGTTTTACCGATTTACAAGACAAGGTTGGCCTCTAGCAAAGCGCCATGCCTTCCCAATTCTCCAGAAATATCCTTATAGGAATATGCAATCTATATCAGGCGTAGTATACGTGGTATCGTGTATGTCGATCCAGTATCGGATGTCACGTGCAAGGCCTGGGGCTGGAGTTGTGTCTGCCCCGTTCGAAGCACATGTCGGATGTCTGGTAACTAGTCTCTATAATCGGATATACATGACCTTGTCATAATATCCCGATAGCTGCAGCATTTAAGAGCACCAGTTCCGTATCCTACGTGACATCATCTCCACTATGACTGGAGTGATACTTCCATCTTGACATCACACCCAACACACTGCGATTCTCAATATACCCAGCAGAGGCGTACACAGAACTGGTTAAAGCCCTGAACGACCAAAACCAAAGTATATTAATAGTCGTAAGTATTAGCAGTGCAAGTCTCAGGTTAAGACCAAATACAGCTACCCTGATTTCGGACTTCCATAGACACATAGTCATACTACCAATGGAATTCCGAAGGGGTCTATCCAGAGCAAAGCTATTTTCTGTACCATCGGTAAAACACAACCTCCTATTACACTTGCATGAGTATCCTATACCCAAATATATGAGAACTATGATATTGTGCCCTCACAACTCGCACAAGTGTAATACTAGTCTTTTACGTATTTATCGATGTTCAATCTCGATAATACTCTGACTATGGATATTTAATGATTATACCTTCGTGGATTGATACTGTCTCATATCATCTCAATCCAGGTACTAATCATAGGGACCTCATATCATTTATACATCTAGGTGATCTAATCACAAATGATAAGAGAGCAATCTCCTTTGTCACATAGTTAATTTGTACAACAACACTATGATCTGTACAAATAGTGACGCTATGGGTCATAACTGTCCAACACTCTAGTTGTACTATATAGATACACTCATCAAGATTGCCTTTCAAGAATGCACTCTTGATATCCATTTGCCATATTTCATAGTCATAATATGCGGTAATGGATAGAAGAGTGCGGATGGATTTAAGCATGGCTACTGGCGAGAAAGTTTCCTCATAGTCAACTCCCTCTTTCTGGGTATAACTCTTGGCCACTAGTCTAGCTTTGAAGGTCTGTACCTTCCCATCTGATCCTCTCTTCCTCTTGTAGATCCACTTGCCACCTATGGGTTTCACCCCATCAGCTTGGTCTACAAGTTCCCAGACTGAGTTAGAGTACATTGACTCCATCTTTAGGTTCATGGCTTTGATCCATTCCTCTTTGTCAGAATCATCCATTGCACTACGATAGGTCAATGGATCATCTATGCCATCGCTGGATGCGACAACTTGTGCCTCTCCAACCCCAAGGTAGCGATCAGGTTGTTATACAACCCTTCCACTGCGTCTAGGCGGTAGATCATTCTGACGAGCTTGTATCTGACTCTCAGATGTCGAAGGTGCTATATTTTTGTCAACTTTCATTGACGACGGCGTGCAGGTCAAACCAGCAACTAACTCCTTGAGTAACACCTTAATTCGAGGCTTGAACTCCCTCATATACTCCTCTATAAACGTAGCATTTTTTGATATAAATACTTTATTATCATCAGGACTGTAGAAGAATCCACCCCTAGTCTCCTTAGGATAACCTACAATAGGCACACATGAGAACGTGACTCCAACTTTGTGGTCTTATTCTTCAGCACATGTGCTGGAAACCCCCATATGCGGAAATATCATAAACTTATTTTACGACTATTCCACAACTCTAAGGGAGTCTTAGGAATAGACTTAAATTGAACTACATTAAGGATATGCATTGCAGCTTGTAGTGCATATCCCCAGAACGAACTAGATAGTGAGCTATAACTAAATATAGATCTCATCCTTTCTACTAGGGTCCGATTTCTCATCTCTGCAACACCATTTTACTGTGGTGTTCCAGGCGCTGTGAGCTGGGATACTATCCCATGCTCAATTAAAAATTCCTCAGAATCTCTGTCGAGGTATTCCCCCCCACGATCCGATCGTAGAGCTTTGATTGTGTTACCTAATTGGTTCTCAACCACAGCACGATACTCTTTGAACTTTTCAAAGGTATCTGATTTGTGATGCATTAGATAGACATACCCATATATTGAATAATCGTCAATAAATGTGACGAAGTATTCATAACCACCTCGGCTATTACATTCATCGATCTGCAAACGTCCGAATGTATTAGCTCAAGTGATTGATTGGCTCTTATACCTTTTCTAGTAAAAGGTCTCTTGGTCATTTTTCCATTAAACATGATTTACAGACTGGTAAAGTTTGGAGCTTTAACTGGTTTAAGGCTCCGTACTTTATCAATCTATCTATCCGGTCAAGGCTGATATGACCAAGTCTAATACGGCATAGATATATGTCATCGTGAGAAATCTTTTGCCATTTAGTTTTAGGTTTCTCGACCTAAAACATTTCAGTATTGAGCAGTGGCTTATGTGCTAATGGTCTTAACACATACAATTTATCTTATGGTTTCCTTAGCATATAAGTAATCCATTTATGAAATAATAACTATTATTATTAGATAAATGATAACCATCATGCAATAGTTTTTGAAACAGAAATCAAATTTCCATGAAAAAAATAAGAACAAACACAACTTTGTTTAAATTCAAATAGCTTTTATTTGAAAAAAAAATTGAAAACTGATAACTCCCACTACTTTACTGAAACAGCATCCTTTGTCCTAACTCTCATAGTAAAGTTACCTTCAGCAAGGTCTTTACGTCTGTCAAGTAATTATACCTTTAGCCATCCAGTGTTATTCTTCTTTATCTTTGCAGATTTTGAAGACTGGACAACATTTGCCATAGCACTGGGCTTACGAGGATCTACAAGTATGGACTCGTAGTGGGTGAGCTCATCTAGCAGTTAGGTCAAAGTAAAAGTTAACTTGTTCATAACATAGTTGCTTTTAAACTGTAGGAAACTATTCGGAAGAGTTTGCATAATCATGGTCACCTGGCTACGCTCATCAATACAAGGCCAATGGGTTTCAGTATTGTTGAGATAGGTCATCATCCTCAAAACGTGCTCTCGGACTGAAGTCCCATCATTCATCCTAGCAGTCATCGCTAAGACCATGGCCACTTGGCATTGACGCTTCGAAGGCTGCCCAAACATGCCCTGCAATAACTCCATCATCTGAGATGCTAGTGCCATAGGTTCATGCTTTGTAGCAAGAACCTCAGACATCCCTGCTAGCAAGTAGCATCGGGCTTTCTCATTTACTGTGACCCATTTCTAATAGGTATCGCACACAGCTTGGCCAGCATTTTTGGCCGGCTCGGGAGGACTCTCCTCCGTCAGGACAAACTTTAGGTCTTCACAGATCAGGATAGCATTTATGTTACTTTTCCACTTAACATAGTATTCTCCTATTAGTTTATCGTTTGAGAGTATGGAAATAATTGGAGAAACCATGGCTGAAAAATAAAATAAACATGCATTTTAAAATTCATTCATCGCATATTAAAATCATCAAATAATTTTAGCATAAATTAAACATTATGCATGAACCATGAATAATGAATTAGAAACCTAAGAGAATTACTATGCCATGGAAATCTATCATCTCACAAGTAAGTGCCGTCGTAGGGTAGGTCAAGTACTTCCATGATAGATCGAGACCATCTCAGTCAATTTAATATATGAGGGAATAACTCTTATTCCTATATTAAACAACTACCGTTTCATTCGATCAAGGAATCTTATTAACAGTTAATTATTCCTTTATGAGTGTAACTCGTCTTTTCGGTATTCTTGGACTTAACGAGTGAAGTGCCGCCATAAGGTAGGTCAGTTCACAAGATACATCTAGAATCCCTATCCTCTCGGAACCCAAATATGATATTGACCAAAAATAGACACTATCTGTAGGGGGACGAAAGCAAATCTGTCTCGAGGTGCCTTTTGAGTCTCACGTTTTTGGACTAACAACGAAGATCGCGGGATATACTGTCGTATATCCCTCTCCCACTCACTATTTAAAAATTAAGGTTTCTATCTATAAAATATCTAATATTTTATTTTAATTACTAGTGAGAATAAACTTATGGCGGCTAAATCATAATTTAATTTACACCAGTTCACCATTAGTGACCTAACAATTTTAACTCTTAAAATTTGTCTCACTAATGTCCATTAGTCTTTACTAATTATTTTACTATATTAAACTAATTTAATATGAGAGCAATATTAGTGACATATCATATTTTTACTCTTAAAATACTAGACACTAATAAGTTTAAATTTATGGAATTCTAAAATGGTCAAAATTTTAATTAAATATTTTAATAAATCTTAGTGCGTTATAAAATCCAATAGTACGTGGAATTGTATCCCGGGTGCAGACCATATTACCATCCATTCGGATTCGGCTATGAAATTTATATCTGGGTTTCCATCCTATATACTAATGGATTTTTATTATGCACTAATTAAGCCCAATATATTAGAATTCAAATTTTAAACCATCTCCAATTAATCTAATTAATTGATTTCCATGCATATCATATTCCAATTTAAACACTTTAAATTACATAAAATCATATTTTTATGTCTATAATGATAATGCATCTAAAACATGTTATGGCATGTAAAATGCAAGAGTGGGCACCCTAAGGTATATGACATGTTATTCAAACAATTCGAAATAAACATACATATAACATAAAAAAATTATTTTTGCATTGACCGGAATCTTATTTTTCCTATACTAATCTAATTAGTACATAAGATTCACCAAGGCATTCCTTGGTCTTCAAATCCCGCTTCAAAGTGATGTTGTCTCCTTTTGCAACTTCGGTGCTCCAAATTACAAAAATTGAAATTTTACATTGAAAAATAAAATTACAACAAATGTAAACAATGACCTTATGGCCTTACATCCCAAAAACAAAACCAACTACAAAAATAAGAGCCGGAAAAATTTACGACCAATGCAAAATCTATTCATCACATGAAATAGCAAAAACATTCATCATATGAATATTACATTGTGCCCACTCATCTAAACATGCATATTATATTTATAACTCATATAAATATATTAAAAACAGAAACTTTAAATGACAAAGAGAAGGGTTAAGAACACTTTTCAACCTTGCTCGGATACCAATGGTAGGAAACACTTTCCTCGCGGAACGGAAGCGACTTAGGCACCCGGCATCGACCTTGAAATTTATTCTGCTCTTCTTCTCTCAATTTAGAATTTTCTGCCAAAAATTCATATTCCAAACTGCCACGAACAACCCTATATATATTTGCTGCCGAATGCTCATCACGCATGAGCTATGTAGTAGCCATGAACCATATGCACGCACCAGATCCATTGGAACCAGTCACGCACCAGGCTTGTGGCTGTTCGTCTCCCATGCATCATCATCAAGCAGTCACGCACATCAACCGTTGATCATGCATGCTCCACAGTTTGGTCATCAGCCAGTCATAATATCAATACATCAGCTCACACATATATATTTGAGGTGTCCATTTACTTTGATCATATGTGCATATTGCATTATCATCCACATGTGTAATTGACACGCAGACAACCAATAATTGTGCAAATGCCATTTTATTCAACATCCCATCAGCCACTATACATTTTCATTAAGTGTGCACATCTTGTTTTGTATTTTTTATTTTGATTTGGTTCTAAACAAAAATTTGCAAGGCTTACCAGCACTCCACATACGAAGATTGACTAGTTTCTTTCAATCAAAGATTCTTGTTGTCGTGAAGCCTGCATCCAGTTTGTTGATGGTGCCGAATGATATTTGATAGGATCGGATCTACCATTCGATATTCCTTGCTATGTCTCACAATCAACGGAAACATGTGTGGGCTTGACTCACACAAAATAAATCTCTGAACACTTTAGAGAATTTTGTCACAATTTAATTTCTCTTATTTTTATTCTTGTTATTATTTTTCTTTTCTCAACAATTGAGAGAGAATGAAGAAGAAGGAGGCTAGAGTTGCTAGAATGAGGGATTAAGCTAAAATAAAAATCACATTTTCTTTTATACTTAGGGTAAATTATTTACAAAAATAAAACAACTCTTCCCCTCCCAAGCTTTGCAATTTTCTGCAATTACAAGTTATAATAGTTAATTTTTCATTTAATTTTGTAACAACTCATTTACTTACCTTTAAGTAAATATATATTACAAATTTGAATAGTAAATATCTATTTAAATGAATTAACTATCAAAGTAATGCCAAGGGTTTCCAAAACCCATAAATATGAAATTACAACTTTAGCCTTCATTTAAATTATATCAAATACAATTTAATAATTAATAATAAATAAGTATTATATAATCATTTATTATATAAACCATTTATTAACTTTTAATAGATAGTCATAAGTATGAAAAATAATATTATTAATCATATTAATAATATTTATACATATGTGAGTATATAATTGGACTATCCAATTATACTAAATCCGCTATAGTATATTGAGCTAGCACGGGGACCAAATGGACCTAAGGTTCCGAGCTCCAATAATCTCAAAATATTAATTTTGCTCTTAATTAAATATTCTGAATTATTAACTCCGCGTTATTCCATTAAAAAACCCGAAGTTTTACTCTCGTTACCGCAGATGATATATTAAACCGAACTAAGTCAGTGTCCATAAATACAGTCATTACATACGAATTGACCCTTCACGAGTATCTCGTAATTAGAGTCGAGTCATAATGTCCGTTATACCCCTCTAATTATTTTTACCTTAAGTACCATTGATTCTCTAATAAACAATTTATTCATAATCATTATGAATTTTAATCTTTCTATTAGTAATAGAAAGAATTGGGCGCTCAAATCATTCAAGCACCGAATCAACCCTTAAGAAAGATACTCATCTACTTCTTACAAGAAGGAGTGAACTCCATGTCTATGTAAAACGTTCCCAGCTACACAACAGACAATGCCCCTAAAGTATGTAGTTATTGGTCGGGACTGCTACACCAACCTCACCTTTGTAAATCAAAGGACATAGCCTGCCATGTAGGAGTTCGTAGTACATTCAGGATTAAGATCAATCCATATATGACCATAAAGTAGATCAAAATAACTTTCTTTGTTTAACAGATATTATAAGAATGTCATTTCCATCTAGGTCCAGTCCTATATGATCGCATCATACAAGGTGCCTCCATTCTCATATCTCTACATGGACGATCCCGGATTAAGGTCGCCATACAAATATAGAATGGACCGCAGCTATTGATAAACCACAAACAAAATGCCCGCTTTGTTTGCTCCCTATGGACTATTTAAGATTACTAACTTCAGACTTAAATCCTCTTGTGTATGATACTCAAACACTAAGTCTGAAGGCACATAAGTAATCTAGGGTATTCAAGATGATTTACAATATTTGAAAATTAAACAAACACTTTGATAAATGAATAATGCATCGTTTTATTTCAAAACACATGAAACCGTTTACATCAAATGTAGCTCTAGGGCATACATCCCAACAAAAAGAAATTGTATGAAGGTTGAAGTTTGGCAAAAATGAATTTGGGGCTAATTTATAGTGAAAGTGAAAGTTACCCTAAGATTCATGTCTGAGACCAGTATGCCGGTCTCCAAACACCGGTATGTGGTCTGGCAAAGCAACAACTATATTACCATTCGAAAATATAAACGTTAAACCGGTTTATTGACTGGTATAGTAATCGGTACGGTTCGTGGCGGTAGCTGAGAGCTTGCAAAACAGAGGCTCATCGGTTTGGATGTCGGTTTGATGCATGCTGGTTTCTGTGAGCATGTAAACCTCAGGTAGACTGGTGTGGCCTATGTTGGTTTCTGTGAGCATGCAAAATAGAGCAGGTCCACTGGTATGCTGGTATAGGGGACCAGTATACCGGTCTCAATGCCAAAATACAGGATTTGAAGGTCAAAAGCATCTATATGAATGTGTATATATCCTGTGAACTTAGAGACTTAAATACATGACTCACTTTACAAAGAAAGCTATAAGCTAAGACTACGTAAGATTTTCATCAATATGCGATAGTCTTCACATTCGTTGTTCTTCACTACCAATGTGCTTCGATATCTTTTTATAATGTCTCGATAATATGCGTTGAATGCCTCGATTGTTAGGTCATTAAAATCCATCTTGAGAATATGTCGCTAACAGTTATATCCATTTTTTCGAAACAATTCAACCAATTGAACTACTGACACATTAAACCTTTTGGATCACCAGTTCGTTCACCGATCCGATTATCAAAAATCTGTGTACAACATAAAAATGTACAAATTCCTATTATTAGTTTTATTATTTCATTATAAAGAAATAGAGAATCTGAAAGTGAGACTATCTTTCCTTGGCATATCACCAATGATTAATAGTCGAAAGGGATGAGAACAATACCCAAAAGCTGATAGAACTATATTTGAAGATTAATAATTACATGAGTTCTTTATTCACTAACACTACTATGAAGAATTGAACCCAATATATATTTTATGGAGTAAAATGTCTTGACCAATTGAACTAGTACTTGTTAATTATTTTTGGTTGCTTTATGTTGATGGTATTTTTTATGACAAGATATTTTAGAGGTACGCCAAGGGCAGAAGTGGATTTTCTCCTTTTAAAAGGATAAATATTCTTGAAAGTATCGGTTACTACTCGACCAGAGAGAGAGTCCAGACTCGGTTTTTCAGGATCTGGCCGACCAGAGGATATAGTACGATTCGAGTTTCAAAGGCCGACAACATCAGAGCCGAGACCGACCATAGTAGCCCAGTAGCTCGGTTCAGTTCTAGCTTCTCCTTAGACCGGAATAATGAGCTTGGGTATGTTTGGTCGAGATTGTAGTAGTTTCGGTAGTTCGGCAGACCATTTGACCGACCTCTTAGAGACTAACCTATGATCAGAACAATTTGGATTTTTCCCCCTAAACATGTACTTTCATACCAGAGGCCCTTTTCAGGCTATCACAATTAATGATAAAGTATGACAGTGTATTTACAGCGTGATGTGACAGGAAATCAGAGGGCAGGTTTTGCTTTCGATGATACAATAGGAGCATAGAGCTTGTCAAATCGCTGGAAACCTGTAGTGCTAACATCATAAGGATATAAGAACAGTGTTGTATATTCGTTAGTATATAAGGGGAGGGAGATCTCATTTGTTGGGGTTGGGAAAATTTTCATTTGAGCATTGATAAGTGCACAGAAGTGTACTTTAAACACTGTTAACTCAGCTTTATTATCATATATTTTAATCTTAATTAGATTCATTTTGTTCTTTGTTAAAAGGGCGCAATGGATCAAGGAGAATGGAGCAATTGAACATGTTTCAGAGCCTAAAAGACGTACGTGGGGGCATCAGCCGCATACTGAATTTAAAAAGGCTATAGATTTTGATCTAGAAAGAGTTACGAGACCCATAATATATCGATTTGTATCTGCTCGAGGAGATCTAGTCATTTGTAGCATCCTGCAAAGCTAAGGTCACGTCACGACGCTCTTAGGCAAAGTTAAGGATGAACTCTTGTATTTTAATTTCTATATTTATGCTGTTAATTTCTTAAGAACCTTTTAAAGTTTAATATAATTGATTGTTGTTATTTTCTATTATCTTTCGATTCTTGAATCCAGAAATTATGTTTTGTCAAATCCCATATAGATCCAGTCTTGCTTCTTCTATATGTGATTTGCAAACTTAGTTGTGACTGGTAAAAGTTATTTTATGTGTTGGTTTTCTGCTGTAGTATTGCCTGAAGGTATATTGTCGACGTTATATAACTCGTAACGATGACTTTTATGTGCTGTTAACATAGAGAAAATAATCATTAATTATCTTAGAATTTACAATGAGTAGAATTGAATATTTTCCGGTTGTTGGTTTGGGATATGAAACCCTCAACTGCTTAATAACAGGAATTAATAACTAAAAAAATGAGTTAATGCAATAGGGATTCCCGACACTTTGCTGTTTATCTCTGCTGTTATCTTTTATTATCTTATTATTATTTAATTTATCTTTACTTTAATTATCAATTCCATCGTTTTATTCATTTAAGTTGCTGTTAACATTTTTGTTTGAGTAAATTAGTTCCCGTAACCATCTCTCAGAGAAATCGACATCCCAGCTATACTGCGATAATCGCACGTTATTTTTGGGCGTAATCAAAATTTGGTGACGTTGCCGGGGAGACGGTTTACAACTTAAAAGAGCAGGTTTGCTTGTTTAACAACGAAGCGATAACTTCGTTCCATTTTTTATTATTTTATTTTATTTACTATTTGCTTATTTAGTTTATTTACTTATTTAATTTATTTTAATTTTTTTAGGTCTTGTTTAGATTTTTATTTTTAATTAATTCTTTTTATTTTTGTGTTTATTTATTTTATTTCAGATTTAGTTTTAGTTTAAATTTTAATTTTTAGTTTATCTTTATATTTTATTTATTTTTCTATTTTATTTTTGTTTCCCGTATTAATTGAGCTTTAATTGCGTGTCTAGACATATGGATAGATTGGTAGATTTGTTAGGGCTGAAGAAGAAGACTCTGACTCTGACTACATGTCTGAAAATCTTTTTGCCACCCCACCCGCGTCTAGCTCATATAATATGAGTGAATACGAGAGACCACCCAGGAGGACTCTTGAAGAGTACTTCCACCCAACTCACACAGCTACACCATCATGCATAATGTTTCCCCCTAATACACCACACATAGATTTATATCTGGAATGATATAATATCTTCCAACTTTTCACGGGTTAGAGAGCGAGAATCCTTATGTGCACATTAGGGAGTTTGAAGAAGTTGTAGCTACTTTCCATGACCCATTTAGAACTACCGACACAATTAGACTTAAGTTCTTCTCATTTGTCCTTAAGGATAGAGCTAAAAGCTGGTTGTATTCTTTAATACCTAGGTCAATAGGAACATAAGGTGAGATGACACAGGCATTCTTTAATAAATATTTCCCACATTATAA
The DNA here is from genome assembly GCA_019454045.1 of Zanthoxylum bungeanum. Classification (NCBI taxonomy): domain Eukaryota; kingdom Viridiplantae; phylum Streptophyta; class Magnoliopsida; order Sapindales; family Rutaceae; genus Zanthoxylum; species Zanthoxylum bungeanum. The sequence continues at coordinate 85,436 of SKCR01030486.1, forward strand.
GACGAATGCCTTGAAAAGACAAATCCCTACCTTCTCCCAAAAAGACAATGAGACCATTTATCAAACGTGAGAGAGGTATAAGGAGATGCTAGCTAGTTGTCCTCACCACGGGTATGAGAATTGGCGCGTAGTGAGCTATTTCTATGACGAACTAACACGTAAAGAGCGTCAGGTTTTTGAGACTATGTGTAATGGTGAGTTTTTAAGAAAGGACCCTGGTGAGGCATTCGAGTATTTAGATGAACTAGTTAAGAAATATCATACTTGGACTGGACCCAATGCCTTAGATAACACTGATAGGATACACACTTCTTCTAGCAGGAGCGTACATCACTTTAGGGAAGATGACAGTCTTAGGGCACATGTTGAGTTATTAACTAGACAGATAAGAGCCTTACAAGCCAGAGATAGCAAGACCATACATTCAGTCACCCATCTAGAACCCCAAGAGTGTCCGATATATGGTGAGATGAGAAGGACATATGAAGAACAATGTCATGCATTAGGGACGTATCAAAAGCCTTATACACCATATCGAGATACCTATAACTCTAGTTGGCAGAACCATCCAAATCTTAGTTGGAGATAAGAGTCTCATCAGCCTAATCAGACACCACCACTTATAGATTATAATGCTCCCCAGTATCACACACATGCCATTCCTAAGAACTCTTTAGAGTATACTATGTAAGCATTCATAGAGGCCCAAAAAGCAACTGTAGAGGCCCCGAAAGCATTTGTGGAGACCCAGAGTAAAACAAATCAAAGATTTGAGTCATTGATAACTCAGGTAGCTGAAGATAATAAGGAGATTAAGAGTTAAATCTCTAAGTTAATTAATATCTTGAGTGTGCACGAATAAGGAAAATTCCTATCTCAGACTCAACCAAATCCACATGGCCAACACATGGCACAGGCTGATCACAAAGCAGCCAATGTAAATGATGTTAATGTTATATTCACTAGGGGTGTTAAGGAGGTAGGCTTGTAGGACACGTCCAATACCATAGATGACCCCAAAGATAGTGGTCTAGGTACCACTCAGGAAGAACTAGTGCCACATTTCCAATCAAGAGTACATTTCCCACAAGAACTTAGGCCCACAGTAAGATTTCTAGATCTAAATTTTGAAAAACAATCACAAGGTGAGGGTGAGTGTCATTACTCATCTATGCTAGAAACAGTCCAGCCATAAACAGCCTCTTTATAACCTGAATCAAGTCCTCCTGAACTGAAACTGGTCCCAAAGACCAGAAAAAGGAGGAAAATGAGAGTTAATGCTCAATTAAAGATGATACCTGTGAGGTTAAAAAGGAGATTGAGCGAAATTTTCCTTATGTGCAGTACCAAATTTCAGCCACCAGACCATGGAGGATCAGTGGATAAACTGCCGCGGCTAGACAAAAATTCCCTCTTATGCTTCAGCAATATGCTAGATGAAAGCCACCATGAACAGCTTAAGTGGTTACATCTGGCTAAAGATGTTAAACTTAGCACTAGCGGGGAGGCAACCCTTGCATCTGTATTTATTTATTTATTTTACTCTATTTTATTTATTTAGTTTTATTGTGTGCTAATTGCCTGTTTTATTTTTATTGTTTGCATGAGTGTTTTTGCAAGTTTTAGCACAACCTACACAACCACACAAGCCAAAGTCTCACCAGTAGGAACCTGATCAACTCAGCGCCTATTAGTGTTGCTCCTTAATCCTTTTTCTTCACATTTATCTTACATTAAGGACAATGCAAGTTTTAAGTGTGAGGGTGTATGCATGCGCATGATAATACCTGTCATAAATATTTTTATTAAAAAAATTTGTGTTGTTTGTTTTTAGCCCTTAATAGTTAAGCATAAGTCCAGTGATGATATTGTTTGCTTTAGGGTGAAATCTTAGAAACGATAAGTCATTTAATGTACTTTTATATGACATTTTGAGTAGTTTATCTATGTTAGACTCGTAAGCACTTAATTATAGGTTTTTAACAGTGAAAGCCTGAGTAGTTAGCAAGGTGACTAGTTAAAGAAATTGCATGTCGATGAATGACCGTTTTCTTTGATGTCTATCATGATTTGCATGTGTTATGATGTGTGGTATGATTAAAAATAAAAAGAAAAAGTCTAAAAAAATTAACCGCATATAACTGATAAGCGTGAAGCTACCCATGGGCGAGTATTAGGACCACCATGAGGAGAAATGCTACCTTAAAGGGTAGGTGTGTTAAAAAGAAAGAAAAATACAAAAAAAGCAAAAAGAGACAAGAAAAGAAAAATCATACCATATTGAGCACATAAAAACAATTACAGAGCTTAATTGAGATATCTAGGTTGGTTTGACCTATTGTAGGATGTAGGCCTAGTGGGAGTACGAAGTAGCCCGCAGGGGACTAAACCGGAGAATAGTGGAGTCGCCAGACTGTAGGACACAGAACTTGGGTGATGTATGCTGTTCTAGGCTCGCGGCCTAGTGGGAGTACGAAGTAGCCCGTGAGGGACTAAACCGGAGAATAATGGAGTCGCCACCCGGTATGAACCGGGAAAATAGTTTAAGGCCGCACTCACCCCTCGCAAGGGAAGACCTCAAATCGTTGGGTTCGGAATGGTCCCTTACTTATGCCACTTTTAATGATATGATTTGTGCAATAAACTAACCGAATCTAGGCAATGTATATACTCAAAGGTAACTTAGATCTAATATGCATTTATCAAAATAATTCCTAATCTAAGTTTGCATGCTTAGAAAATAAGTCATTAAACAGTAAATACTCAATAGAACACAATGAGCATATTGAACCATCAAAATAAAATAACAAATAACTATTTAAACATAAACATAAATTAAACGAAATATCATGCGTAAAAAGAACATAATCATGCTTAGAAATTAAATAACAAAACCAAATTAAATCATGCTTAAAATAATAAATAAATACCTATAAACTCTAACATGCTTAAATACAATTTGGATGGAACGAAACATGTGTCTCTTGAGTGGTACGTGGCGTTGTATCCCGAGTATAAACCGCACTACCGTCCATTTTGATTTGGCTACGGAATTTACGTCCGCGTTTCCATCCTATATACCACAAAAGGGAACACACGTTCCACCCATCCAACAATCACATCATGCCTCAAAATATTCTCATGCAATAATATTTTAAAATAAATAAAATAAAACGAAAGAAGATAAGTAAAAAGGTGCCCTCAGGTCTAACCTCTTTTATCATCTCAAAAAAGGGCGTTACACATCCGTTGGAAGGGTGAATGGTCCGCTACTTTTCCGATTTGTTTACTCAATGTCTTTCCTTGTTGTTTTGATGTTCGGGCTGCTGTTTCGCTGCTACAGTTCAGGTCACTGTTTTGGTCATTTTGGGGACTGTTTTGGGCGGTTTGGAGGGCTAATTGGCTACGGTTTTGGGGGATTTTTTAGGGGGTCTTTGTGCAGTTTTTTAGTGCAGTTTTTAGGTGTTTTCTGGACTATTTTATGGGTTAAAATTGTAGCAAAAACTGGGCAGAACAGGGAGGCAGAATGCGGCAGTTTAGGTGGGTAGTGAGGGACGTTTTGGCTTCTGTTTTGGCGTGCAGTGAGGGGCAGTATTTGGGGCTGTTTTGTGTGACTTTAGGACTGTGTTTAAGGCTTGTTTTGCTGTGAATAGGGCTGTGAAAGGTGGCTCAAGTTGCGGCAAAGAGAAGGGAGTTATTGTGATGGCGTGAAGGTGTAGGGTGGAAGAAGGTTCACGGTAAAGTTAGGGTGTCTTGGCTTGAAGGTGCGGCAATGGGGCTTTGAAAAGGTCTTTGGACGTGCAAGGGAGGGCTTGGATGAGTGTCTTAGGCGTGAATGTGAGATATGTGTGCTAGGGTTGTGAATGGTTTTTTTTATAGGCAAATAAGGGGAGGCTTTCCTTATTCAAATAGGATAGAATCTCCATTGATGGTGGCATTTATTCTAATTGGTTTCTCATAAGGAATAAATCTCCTATTTTAGGATTGTGATTGGATTTGATTTGGTAAGGGATCTAGGAGATTTCTTTTAATTAGAAATGGATTTTACAAGATTTAAGCATGTGTGTATTTACCTAATTAAAAGGGCTATGGGCATGAATAAGGCTCCAGGGGCGTGGGCTTTGGTCATTTAGGTAGGCTTGGGTGTTTAGATTTGGTTTATGGTTTGGTAAGTGGTTTATAGGGGTTTGGGCCTAAGAAAAGATTTGAAACGGAAGTCCAACAAGCAACCGAAGTCAAACAACTAGATAAAATCCAACAAAAATTCCAATTTCCAATGTTACCCTTCCAACGTCCGTTTCCCGCGGCTTTCACAACTAAAGAGATAGTGCCTCCATACGAGACTCATCATCGGGCTGATATGAAAAAATGCAATGCCTACAGTCACCCCCACTTTGATGGGACTTGTGCAGTGTGTGACAATGACAATTCCTATCAAAGTACGTGCAATGCATTTTCACTTACCTGGCTCGCCAGCTGCTACCTAGTCTACCTGCCGTGTTGAGTTGATATGATGTTTGAGGTGCTTTGACCTCTGGTCCATTCTCGAACCGTTGTTGTGGTCCATTCCCGAACCGTTGATGTGATGTGGTCCATTCACGAACCGTTGATGTGATGTGGTCCATTCCCGAACCATTGATGTGATGTAGTCCATTCCCGAATCGTTGATGTGATGTGGTCCATTCCTCGGAGTGCCATTCCCTGCGTCTCATTCTCAGCGTGTCCATTCTCGGACTATATCTCCATTCTCGGAGTGCCATTCCGGCGTGCCATTCTCCACATGTCATTCCCAGACTTGTCCATTCCCGGACTATATCTCCATTCTCGGAGTTCCATTCCCGGCGTGTCCATTCTCTAACTTGTCCATTCCTAGACTATAATCTCCATACTCAGAGTTCCATTCCCGGTGTGCCATTCTCGGCCTGTCCATTCCTGGACTTGTCCATTCCCGGACTATATCTCCATTCTCGGAGTGCCATTCCCTGCGTGCCATTCTCGACGTGTCCATTCCCGGACTTGTCCATTCCCGGACTAAACTAATCTAATGTAATGTGGGCCTTACCCTCAGAATGTCATACCCGGCAGAAACTGATATGATGTAATGTGGGTCTCGCCCCCAGAATGCCATACCCGACAGAAACTGATCTGATGTAATGTGGGCATCGCCCCCAGAATGCCATACCCGGCAGAAATTGATCTGATGTAATGTGGGCCTCGCCCCCAGAATGCCATACCCGGCAATACTGATCTGATGCTTAATGATTTCTTTTAGCATGTTGCATTTCCTCTCTCGAGATAATCTTTGATAGCTAGATATATATTCGTCCTCAATGAATGCTTTGCGTCAAAGCCAGAGAATCTTCAAAGTACTCGATATGCTCAACTCCGATCGTCTGAATAGGTGATCTGAACTAGACTCCTAGTGTGTGTGTGCCAAGGATCTTTCACAGCTTATTCCTTAAGCAAGCCAATTTGACGATTTCGTCTCGGAGAATCGGACCAGTGTGTCTAACCAATCAGGATGTCTTAATCAAATTCTGTGATTACTTCAGCATACTCAACATGATATGGTCTCTGGCGTTTTGCTCTTACCTCTTTCTTTTCATTCTTTTCACTCCTTTCTCTCTCTTTTTTTTTCTTTTTCACTCTTCTTTTCTCTTTTTTTTTCTTTCTTCACACACCTACCCTTTAAGGTAGCATTTCTCTTCATGGTGATCCTAATACTCACCCATGGGTAGCTTCAAGCTTATCAGTTATAGGCGGCCTGTTTTTTTTTTTTTTCTTTATTTTTTGTCACATAGACTTTTCTTTCTTCCTCGACCATATTATATATCATAGCGTACGCAATCCAGGGTGGACATCCAAGCAAACAGTCATTCACTGATCCACAATCTCTTCAACTAGTCATCTCATCAACCACTCAGGCTTCCACTGTTGAGATCCCGTATTCAAGTGCTTTATGAGTCTAATCAAGATCAATCTATTCAGCATACCGGTGGAGAACACTTCTCGCACTTATCGTTTCTAAGGCTTCTCCCTATAGCACACAATGTCATCACTGGACATACATCTATTTATCAAAGACTTCTCTCTCACTCTCTTTTTTTTTCACTCACTCACTCACTCACTCCAAGGAATTCTTCCTCTCTACTGCTGACAATGTGGGCTTCGCCCCCGGGATCTATACCCGAAACTCAAACTCAAATGGGCCTCATACGGTGAGTGTTTGGTTGCTCTTTTTCTGGGTCGGGGATTTTTCTGGAGTCTATTAGGTCTTGGATTTCATGGTGAAGGCGGGTGCAATTATCTGTGTCATGGCCATGCTGTTGGTGGAAATGGAAGTAACGGTTCATGTCTAGGTTTGATGGGGGAGGATTTGGGAGTGGTTTGGTTTCCAAAGGCGTCAGTAGTCCTTGCCTTACTAGTTTTTCCAGCACCTTGGACATGGGCCTGCCCAGGTTAGAGAAATTCCTGTTCTTTATAGCCGTAACCTCTGCGGTAACAGGCCTGGTTCCTGAGGATCCTCCAACAGCTCTTATGTTCAGATTATAGAACTTTCTGTTCTTTGCTTCTTCCTCCTCGATATCCATAATAGTTTCTCTCAACTGTCTAAAGTCTGCAATCATCGAGGTCATCCTCCGTAACTTACCATAGATGGAGGGCTTGGTTCCCTTGATAATCATCTTTATTCGATCCTTCTCTGAAGGCCTAGTCTGAATCTTCAACAACTGACCTCTCCATCGGTCCACATACTCTTTAAAACTCTCCTCAGGCTTATGCTTAACGTTTCCAGATCGCGGAGTGACAGATCGATTTCTAGGTCAATGACATAGTGCTTCAGGAAGGAGTCAGCCAATTCCCTCCAATCTTCCTTCCACCTTCTTCTCCAGACTATGGTACCATACCACATGAGCTCCTTCGAGCGACATCTCGAACATCTTTTGGACCTGGAGTTGTGATAGGCCCACCGAACTCATTACTGAGACATACTGCCGCAAATGGACTCTCGGGTCTCTATTCCCATTAAACTTAGCAATGTCTGGCATCTTAAAGTGGACAGGAAACTGCTCCTCAAAAGTCATTGTATCATAATCCAATAGGTCCTCGTTCTTTCCCTTCAACTTTCGAGTAACCGTTTCCATTTGGTCACGGAGCTTTTACATTTCAACCTGAGTCCCGGCTATCCTACCAGCGGCATAGTCAGCCAGATCATCATCAAATGCCGGGGCATCATCATTCAATCCATTTGGAGGGCTCTCCTGCCTCTCATTCTCAGATCCTCCGCAGCGTGGGGCACAGCCATATTAGACATAGCGGTAGTCAGAGCTTGCAGTTGTTTGGTCATCTTGGAGAAGTTTGCTTCCATCTGATCCATTCGAGATCCCTCATTGACGGATTTGTTCATATTCGCTGAAGGTCTTTTAACTAATCTCCTCCTCTTCTCTAATCCAACGGGAATCTATGTTGCCTCTTTTAAGGTCATATGTCAGTGCATATGTGTGCGATGCATGTAAATATTAAAATTATAAAAAAGAAACTTTAAACTACTTGGCCCATTATCATTTTAAAGTATTCAATCACACCATCACGCGATGCAAACCTGTCCAGTTGAAAAGGCCCAACAGGTTTACATTTTGCGGTGATATGGCTAAATGATTCAATTGATAAGAGGCCCATTCACAAAATGGCCCACCGGCATTTTAGAAGCTTTTGGCCTAACTGTCAAAGGACATGAACTCGTCCCAGTTTAAATGGCCTAACAAGTTCTCATCTTTTGACAAAAGGTCCAACTGGATCCAAATGACGGCGGTCCAACACATTAATATAAAATAAATAACTTCTACTGGTTCTTCATGACTAAGGTTCACGAGTGGGTTCATGGGGCACGGACAAAGGCTCTCGCTGACGAAGGTTTGCCCACAACTAGGACTCCCCACTCAAGGGTTCAAGCGACCAAGTGAGCACGCCTTTTTTATCCTTACGGTACGTGCCAACGAGTTACGGTGTATGACTAACTGTCGAATGGATTTCCCATTTTAGATTCCCCAGAGAGAGGGTGGAGCGAGGCTCTCTTAAGTACCCAAGCCTCTTATGCTCTTATCGATTGGTGACAGGAATAAACAACGAGTCCTCCAAACTAGTCTATCACAAAAAGCTGCGGGTAATGATTATCTAGGTGCCTTCACAACTTTTCCTCGAAAGGTAGTGAATGAAGGAAGACACCCAACCATCACCTAGCTTTAACAAAGCCTTTGATTAACCCCCTCAACCCACTATAGAAACGATCAATTAAAGCACAAATTATACACATCACAAGACATGATTTCAGGCCGATTTTATATCCCCAGTGGAGTCGTCAGATTTTAGGACACAAAACTTGGGCGACGCATTGTAGGCATTGTATTTTCATATCAGCCCGATGATGAGTCTCGTATGGAGACAACTACCTCTTTAGTCATCAAAGTCGCGGGAAACGGACGTTGGAAGGGTAAAGTTGGAAAACATAATTTTTGGTGGATTTATCCAAGTTGTTTAGCTTCGGTTGTTGTTGAACTTCCATTTCAAAGCCTATCTCAGGCCCAAAACCCCCATAGACCACTTACCAAACCTAAACCAAACCCAAAATACCCAAGCCCACCAAGTCAAACCAAGTCCACGCCCAAGGGATGTGATTCACACCCAAATGCATTTTTATTTAAGTAAATGCATATTTATCACATGTTTAAATCTTGCAAAATCTTTGCCTAAATAAAAGAAATCAAATCAAATCCCTACCAAATCAAATCCAATCACCATCCTAAATTAGGAGATCCATTCCTTGTGAGATACAAATTAGGAGATGTCACCATCAATGAGAAATCCTATTCCTTGTCATATAAGGAAAACCTTCACCCTTTTGCCTATAAAAGAGCCTCTCACCACCATTCACAACCCTAGCTCACATATCCCTCAAGCATGCCTAAAGCACTCTTTTAAGCCTCTCTTGCACACCCCAAGTTCCCCTTCAAGCCTCCATTGCCGAATCATCAAGCCAAGAATACCCTACATTGCCGTGCACCATCCTTCACCCTTGCACCATTCACGCCCAAGCCCTAAACACAAGCCTCCATTGCCGCATCTTAGCCACCATTCACATCCCCACACACACCAAAAGCAGTCCCCTACACACCCCTAAAGTCGCACAAAACACCCTCCAAACACTGCCCTTCCATTCACGCCCAACAGTCCAGAAAACACTCACTGCACAGCACCTTTACTGCCGCGCAAATCAGCCCACTGATCTGATCGGTTTTGTGGTGATTTTAGCCCTCAAAACAGTCCCCGAAACACCTAAAAATGCACTAAAAAAACTGCACAAAACCCCCAAAAAATCACCAAAAACCGCACCCCTTTGGCCCCCAAAATCACCCAAAACAGTCCAGAAAACACTCACTGCACAGCACCTTTACTGCCGCAAATCAGCCCACTGATCTGATCGGTTTTGTGGTGATTTTAGCCCTCAAAACAGTCCCCGAAACACCTAAAAATGCACTAAAAAAACTGCACAAAACCCCCAAAAAATCACCAAAAACCGCACCCCTTTGGCCCCCAAAATCACCCAAAACAGTCCAGAAAAAGACCAAAACAATGACCTGAAACGCAGCAACGAAACAGACTTAAAAAAGCAGCCCAAGCATCAAAACAATGAGGAAAGATGTTGAGTAGACAAATCGAAAAGAATCGGATCAATCACCCTTCTAACGGACGTGCAACGCCCTTTCTTGAGACGACAAAAGAGGTTAGACCTGAGGGCACCTTTTTTACTTATCTTCTTTCATTTTATTTTATTTATTTTAAAATATTGTTGCATGAGAGTCGTTTGAGGCATGATGTGATTGTTGGATGAGCGGGATTTGTGTTCCCTTTTGTGGTATATCGGATGGAAACCCGGACGTAAATTTCATAGCCGATTCCGAATGGACGGTAGTATGGTCTGCACTTGGGATACAATGCCACGTACCACTTAAGATACACGTATCTCGTCTCATCCAAATTTGTATTTGAGCATGTCATAGTTCTAGGTTGTTTATTTTATTTTAAGCATGATTTAATTTAGTTTCGTTATTTGATTTTAAAGCTTGATTACGTTATTTAGGCATGTTGTTTCTTTACTCGTTATGCATGATGTTTAGTTTAGTGTATATTCATGTTTAAGTAATTATTTATTTATGTTGGTTGATGGCTCAATATGTTTGATGTGTGATATTACGTGTTTGTTGTTTAAAGACTTACTTTTAAGCATGTAAACTTAGATTAGGATTTATTTAGCGGAAGCATATTAGATCTAAGTGACCTTTGAACATGATTATTGAGTAGATGCGATTGATTTATTGCATAAATTATATCATCACAATGACATAAGTAAGGGACCATTCCGAACCCAACGGTTTGAGGTCTTCCCTTGCGAGGGGTGAGTGCGGCCTTAAACCTTTGTCCCGGTTCACACCATGTGGCGACTCCATTATTCTCCGGTTTAGTTCCCCGCAGACTACTCTGTATTCTCAACTAGGCCCTGAGTCTAGAACAGCATGCGTCGCCCAAGTTCTGTGTCCTACAGTCTGGCGACTCCACTGGGGATAGAGAATCGGCCTCGAAATCATGTCTTGTGTTGTGTATAATTTGTGCATTAGTTGACCGTGTCTGTAGTGGGTTGAGGGGGTTAATCAAAGGCTTTGTTAAAGCTAGGTGATGGTTGGGTGTCTTCCTTCATTCACTACATTTCGAGGAAAAGCTGTGAAGGCACCTAGATAATCATTACTCGTAGCTTGTTGTGATAAACTAGTTTGGAGGACTCGTTGTTTATTCCTGTCACCAAGCGATAAGAGCCTAAGAGGCTTGGGTACTTAAGAGAGACTCGCTCCACCCTCCCTCTGGGGAATCTACAACGGGAAATCCATTCGACAGTTACTCACACACCGTAACTCGTTGGCACGTACCCTAAGGTATAAAAAAGGCACGCTCACTTGGTCGCTTGAACCCTTGAGTGGGGAGTCCTAGTTGTGGGCAAGCCTTCGTCATCGAGAGCCTTTGTCCGCGCCTCATGAACCCACTCGTGAACCTTAGTCATAAAGAACCAGTAGAACTTATTTATTTTATATTAATGTGTTGGACCGCCGTCATTTGGATCCAGTTGGACCTTTTGTCAAAAGATGAGAACTTGTTGGCCCATTTAAACTGGGACGAGTTCATGTCCTTTGACAGTTGGGCCAAAAGCTTCTAAAATACCGGTGGGCCATTTTGTGAATGGCCTCTTATCATTTGAAGTTATTTAGCCATATCACCGCAAAGTGTAAACCTGTTCAGCCTTTTCAACTGGGACAAGTTTGCAACCCGCGCAATGGTGTGATTGAATACTTGAAAATGACAATGGGCCAAGTAGTTTAAAGTTTCTTTCTTTTATTTATATATATTACATGCATCACACACATATGCACTGACACGTGGCCTTAAAAGAGGCAACATAGATTCCCGTTGGGTTAGAGAAGAGGGGAGATTAGTCAAAAGACCTTCAGCGAATATGAGTAAATCCGTCAACGAGGGGTCCAGAATGGATCAGATAGAAGCTAACTTCACCAAAATGACTGAACAACTGCAAGCTCTGACTGCTGCCATGTCTAATATGGCTGTGCCCTACGCTGCGGGAGGATCTGAGAATGAGCGACGGGAGAGCCCTCCGAATGAATTGAATGATGATGCTCCGATATTTGATGATGATCTGGCTGACTATGCCACTGGTAGGATAGCTGGGACTCAGGCTGAAATGCAAAGGATCCGTGATCAGATGGAGTCTGTCACCCGTAAGATGAGGGGGAAACATGAGGACCTACTGGATTATGATTCAATGACCTTTGAGGAGCAGTTGCCCGCGCAGTTCAAAATGCCTGACATCGTAAAGTTTAATAGGAATGGGGACCCGAGGGTCCATTTACGATAATATGTCTCAGTGATGAGTTTAGTTGGCCTATCTCAGTGCCAAGTCCAGAAAATGTTCGGGATGTCACTCGATGGATCACCTGTGGTTTGGTATCATAGCCTTGAGAAGAAGATTAAAGAAGATTGGAGGGAGTTGGCTGATGCCTTCTTGAAGAAGTATGTTACTGACTTATAGATCGACCTGTCACTCCGCGACTTGGAGAATACTAAGCAAAAGCCTGAAGAGAGCTTTAAGGAGTACGTTGAACGTTGGAGAAGCCAACTTTTAAAGAGGCAGACCAGGCCTTCTGAGAATGATCAGATAAAAATGATCATCAAATGGACTAAACCATCGATCTATAGTAAACTGAGGAGAATGACTTTGATGATTGCGGATTTCCGCCAACTGAGAGAAACTGTAATGGATATTGAGGAAGAGGAAGCCAAGAATAGGAAGTTCTATAGTCTGAACAGGAGGGCTGTCGGAGGATCCTCAGGTGCTAAGCCTGTTACTGCGGAGGTTGCGGCCATAAAGATAGGTGTTTTTTCTAACTTGGACAAACCTTTGTCCAAGGTACTGGAGAAGCTACTGAGGCAAGGGCTGTTAAAACCCCTAGAACCAAAACCACTCCAAAATCCTCCCCCATCAAACCTAAATATGAGCCGCTTCTGCCATTTCCACAAACAATATGGCCATGACACCGATAACTGTGCCCAGCTTCGCCACGAAGTCCAAGACCTAATAGACTCCCACAAGATTCCGACCCTGAAAAAGAACAACCAAAACACTCACCGCAATCCCCTACCCAATTATCACTATGTTCCCCCACCTACTTACATGATCAACTCTGGCCTGCCGGAAGACCTTGTCCTCCGAACCTTTGACCAAACAGCCTTTTGCCTCGGTATTTGGGACAGTAATAGTGAAGATGAGGCGGAACAAAAGAAGGATTTCTGGGAAGACTTCTCAAGTGGTGGTGAGGAAGAAGAAGTGAAAGGCATGACCCTGAGTGGGCGCTTTTACAATGATACTGCCAACAAGGGAAAGAAGGTGCTGACAGACGGCCGAGAAGCGGCTGAGAATACTGAGCCTGTTAAGGGAGACATAGTGCTACGACAACTGAAGAAGACCCGAGCACACTTGATTATCTGGGAGTTGTTGTGTGCATCTAGAGAACACCCGCGGGCTATGGTAGAAGCCCTGAGCAAAATAGTGGTACCCGAGGATGCTAATCCAACGATGTTTGTGGGGTGTGTCATTGCAGAAAGAGGCCTTGCAAATAACCTTCTCTGACGAAGAACTTCTTACCGAGGGAAGAAACCACAATAGCCCTTGTTCACCCGAGCTGAGGTAAGGGGCAAGAAGACTTCTTGCGTGATGGTGGATGATGGCTCTTCCATCAATGTATGCCCATTGAAAATTCTGGCAAGGCTGGGTATTAAGCCAACTAAGTTGAGTCCTTCTAACATGACTATCAAAGTCTATGATGATAGCAAGCGAGGAGTCGAATGTACTTTTGCCGCGATAGTCAAGGTTGGTCCAGTTGAGGATGAAGTGGAGTTCACTGTGCTGGATATCCCAGCCACTTTTGCTTTGTTGTTGGGAAGGCCCTGGTTCCATAAGCTTGGGGGCTTGCCCTCTACTTTACATCAGATGATCAAGTTCCCTTATGACGGGACAATTGTCACTATCCGAGCCGAGGTGGATAATGCTGTAGCCGCTTTGGAAATACAACCTTTCACAAGGTTCCAAGTGTCGGCAACTTTTGAGGAGTGGGTGGATCCCAAGGTAGCCCGAATTATGGAGAAGATGAAGTTTGAGCCAGGCCAGGGTTCGACATTGCCAGATTTCAAAGGGCAGAATACTCGGAAGGGTTTGGGATACCGTTCTAATGAGGACAAGCCCAAGGCCCAGAAGAAAGGGCTAAAGCTGATGGAGTGCTTTGTTAAGGCCTCGGGGTATCAAGGAGAACCCGATCCGGTGGAATTCAACGGGATTGTGGTACCCGGATTCGAGATTTTTCAGGATGTGCTTGGTGAAAAGCCGTTGGCGGGAGAAGTTGCAAAGAAAGAGGATGAGAAGTGGGAGGAAGAACTCATGAAGCTGGAGACCCTAACACTCGAGGAAGAGAAGAAACCTGAGAAGGATCCTGTTGTAGAGGGAGAAATATCTGTAGAGGATGAGGATATTTTCCTTCCAGATTTGTTTGAGTGTACTTCTTTTGTTGTTGGCAATAAAGACAATAATTCTGCTTACTTGACTGAGTCTCCACTTTCTAACTTGCAGGACTTACATATTCGATATCAACTCCGTCAAAACGAATGCATTCAACCTTGGTACGCCTGAGAGCCCCAAGGAAATCTTGATTGCGAATGAAGTTACCACCGAAGAGCGGAAGAACTTAGAAGAGATATTGATTAAATATGCCAAAGTGTTTGCTTGGTCTTATGAGGACATGCCTGGGGTGGATAGAAGTATTGCCTAGCATGTGATACCAACATATCCGAATATGAAGCATGTGAAGCAGAAACTCCGACGGATGAGACCCGAATAGGCCGAGAAGGTCAGAGAGGAGGTTAAGAAGCAAATAGATGTGGGATTCTTGGAATTAGTGAAATATCCCGAGTGGTTGGCCAACATCGTGCCTGTGCCGAAGAAAGATGGTAAAGTCAGAATATGTGTCGACTACAGAGATCTTAATAAGGCATGCCCAAAGAATGACTTTCCTTTACCGCATATAGATGTGCTTGTGGATAATGCGGTGTTGTCTTCCATGTACTTATTTGGAGATGGGTTTTCAGGATACAACCAAGTGCTTATGGCTGAAGAAGATAAGCACAAGACTGCCTTTGTTACAGAATGGGGTACTTAATGCAACAAGGTGATGCCATTTGGGCTTAAGAATGCCGGAGCCACTTATCAGCGGATGGCAACCACTTTGTTTCACGACCTGATGCATCAGGAAATTGAGGTATACGTAGATGACATGATGTTCAAGTCAGAGACAAGAGACGGGCATATAGAAGCGTTGGAAAAGTTCCTTGAATGAGTGGACAAGTACAACTTGTGGTTAAATCCTAAGAAGTGTGTATTCGGAGTAACATCGGGTAAACTACTCGGGCACACAGTAGGAATGGGTGGAATAGAAGTGGATCCTGAAAAGATCAAGGCTATTACAGAAATGCCGGCACCAAAGACAGAGAAAGAAGTTAGAGCCTTCCTAGGGAAAATCCAGTATATTAGTCGGTTCATTGCCAAGCTGACGTCAATATGTGAGCCCATTTTCAAGTTGTTGAGGAAAGATCAGCCGGTAAAGTGGAACGAGCAGTGTCAGGAAGCATTCAACAGAATCAGGGAATACTTGGTGAAGCCTCCTGTTCTTAAACCTCCGAGACAGGGCAGACCTTTGGTACTTTATTTGGCTATTGAACCTGAAGCACTGGGGGCGATGGTGGTACAAGCCGATGAGACAGGAGTAGAGCATGATGTCTATTACCTCAGTAAGAAGTTGCTTCCGTACGAAGCCCGCTATCAGGAAGTGGAGAAGATTTATCTAGCAGTAGTATGGGCGTCCAGGAAATTACGCCACTACTTCCAGTCTTACAAGATCCAAGTGGTCGCAAAGGAGAATCCTTTGAAGTATCTACATTCGGTACCTTCACTAGTTGGAAAGCTGGGCAGATGGTTAGTACTGCTGACTGAATTTGACATCGAGTACCTCACTTCAAAGGTAATCAAAGGGTGAGCCGTGGTGGAATTCCTGGCCTTACAACCTGTTGAAGGGGATCAGTACAAGTTTGAGTTCCCCGACGAAGAAATCAAAGCTATAGCAGTCCAAGGATGGAAGATGTATTTTGACGGAGCAGTGAACTGCAAAGGAGCTGGAATCAGAATTGTAATAGTCACCCCTGAGGGGGAAACTTTGCCTATGGCCAAGAGATTGACATTCGAAGTGACTAACAACATGGCTGGGTACGAAGCATGTGCATTCAGATTAACGACATTAATAGCCTTGAGAGCTAAGAATGTGGAAGTCTATGTGGATTCAATGTTGGTGATCTGACAGATGCAAGGAGAGTGGAGCTAAAGGAAGAACGGTTGAAGTCGTACTTGTTCCATCTCAGAAGTCTGGCACAGACTATCCCTGACTGCAAATTTCAACACTTGTCGCGGGAAGAAAATCAGATGGCAGATGCATTGGCAACATTGGCCGCAACTTGGGAAAATCCAGAGAAACTGGTGATGAGACCGCTTGTGTTGACAACGGCAAGCAAGCCAGTCTATGAGATAGGTAGAATCTTGGAAGTGGAGGTCGATGATGGAAAACCGTGGTATCATGATATTCAAAGGTATCTGGAATGATGAGAATTCCCGGAAGAAGCTAACAGAAAGGATAGAATAACCATTTAGAAACTGGCTTCTCAGTATGTGAGTTTGAAGGGCGAACTCTACAAGAGGTAGGCCAATGGTATTCAACTTAAATGTTTGAGAAAGGAAGAAACTCAGAAGATAATGGAAGAAGTGCACGCAGGTGTCTGTGGACCACATATGAACGGATTGAACTTGTCCCGCAAGATTGTGAGACAAGGCTTTTACTGGTCAACCATGGAAGCCGACTGCGCGAAGCTGGTAAAGCACTGTCACGATTGTCAAGCACACAGTAATTTGAATCATCTGGCGCACACAGAATTACATGGGCTGTCAGAACCATGGCCTTTCTCAGCTTGGGGAATAGATATGATCGGAGAGATTCGACCGAATGCATCGAATGGGCATCGCTTTATAATAGTGGCCGTGGACTACTTCTCAAAGTGGGTAGAAGCCGAATCATTCTGTAATGTTACAGCAAAGCAGATGGCGAAGTTTATAGCTTGGAATCTCATTTTTCGGTATGGTATGCCGCATCATGTGGTAACGGATAATGGAGTCCAATTTCAGGGAGAAACCAAGGCAATGCTACAGAAGTATGGAATACGCCATCATAAGTCCTCACCATACAGGCCGCAGGCTAATGGGGCAGTCGAGGCAGCCAACAAGACAATAAAGATGATTTTGGCGAAGATGACATAGAATTATAAAGATTGGGCTGATAAGCTTCTATATGCCTTGTGGGGGTACAGAACTTCTGTGAGGACAGCGACAGGAGCTACGCCTTTCTCTTTGGTTCATGGAATGGAAGCGGTACTGCCGGTGGAAGTTGAGATACAGTCCATACGGGTATTAGCAGAAGCAGATTTGCCTGAACGAGAATGGACCTCATAGAGGTTTGAGCAGTTAGCATTGATGGATGAGAAGAGGATGAAGTCCTTGCATCACATGCAGATATATCAGAAGAGGTTGGCTCGAGCATTTAATAAGAAGGTGCGTCCTACCAAGATCAAGAAAGGTGATCTGGTACTTAAGCAGTCAATGCCATCGACAACAGACCCGAGAAGAAAGTTCAAGCCAAATTGGGAAGGACCCTACATTGTTCAGAAGGTAATGGGAAATGGAGCAGTGAGACTGTCGGACTTGAAAGGGAACGAGTTCACTGAGCCAATCAATGTTGACAGATTGAAGCTGTATTTTGCCTGAGGGACAGAAGACTGAATAGTCACCCGCAGAAGACCTAACCCAACGGGATAAAGAGAACTCATGCATGCATGCACACACATAACCCATTATTGCATTCCTTTTTGCGTGTTTTGTGTTTTTGTTTTATATTCGCAGCCAATCAGAATAGCGAAAGCATTATATTGAGTTTGGGTAGAAATCCTAGAGTTGAGGTCTACATCGGTGTTAAGATTCAGATGGTGATCCCATTTTGAGTTTGAGTTTCGGGTATAGATCCCGAGGCGAAGCCCACATTGAGGAAGAATTCCTTGGAGTGAGTGAGTAAAAAAAAGAGTGAGAAAGAAGTCTTTGATGGTTATACATATGTCCGGTGATGACATTGTGTGCTGTAGGGAGAAGCCTTAGAAACGAGAAGTGCGAGACGCGCTCTTATCTGGTACTCGGAATGGATTGATCTCGGCTAGACTCATAAAGCACTTGATAAAGGTATCTCAACAGTAGAAGCCTGAGCGGTTGATGAGATGACTAGTTGAAGAGATGATGGATCGGTGAATGACCGTTTGCCTGGATGTCCACACTGATTTGCCTTTGCTACGATACATGATATGGTTGAAAATAAAGAAAGAAAAGTCTCTGCAATGAAAAGAAAATAGACCACCTATAACCAATAAGCGTGAAGCTACCCATGGGCGTGTATTAGGACCACTATGAGGAGAAATGCTACCGTAAAGGGTAGGTGTGTCAAGAAAAAAGAAAGAGAAAGAAGAAAAAAAAAAGAGAAAGAAACAAGAGAAGTCCAAAATGAAAAGAAAGAGACGATGCAATAAAAGAAGACCATATCATGTTGAGTATGTTACAGTAATCACAGAACATGACCCAGACATCCAGGTTGGTTAGACCCACTGATCCGATTCTCCGAAGCGAAATCATCAAGTTGTCTGACTTAAGGAATAAGCTACGAAAGAGCCATAGCGCACACACACTAGGAGTCTAGTTCAGATCACCCGTTCAGAAGATTAGGTTTGAGTGTGTCGAGTACTTTGAAGATTCTTTGACTTTGACGCGAAGCACCCATTGAGGACAAAAATATGTTTAGCTGTCAAGATTATCTCGAAGAGAGGCACTACAGTGTGTTGAAAAAGAGTATCAGCATCAGTTTCTGCCGGGTATAGCATTCTAGGGGCCAGGCCCACATCAGTTCAGTATTAGTTCTGCCGGGTATGGCATTCTGGGGGCGAAGCCCACGTCAGTTCAGTATCAGTTTCTGTCGGGTATAGCAGTATCAGATCAAGTTCAGCCAAGTACGGCACTCCGGGTATGGAGACATCAGATCAGCCAGGTACGGCCCTCCGGGTATGGAGATATCAGATCAGTTCAGCCAGGTACGGCACTCCGGGCATGGAGACATCAAATCAGCTAGATACGACACTCCGGGTATGGAGACATCAGATCAGTTTTGCCAGGTACGGCACTCCGGGTATGGAGATATCGACTGCGACACCCTAGGTACGGGGTTAGCACTCAGACATTCGTGGAACTCTAGGTACGGAGGCGTCACTGCGACACCCTAGGTATAGGGTTAGCACTCAGACATTTGTGGCACTCCGGGTATGGAGATATCAACTGCGACACCCTAGGTACGGGGTTAGCATTTAGACATTTGTGGCACTCTAGGTACGGAGGCGTCACTACGACACCCTAGGTACGGGGTTAGCATTCAGACATTTGTGGCACTCTAGGTACGGAGGCGTCACCGCGACACCCTAGGTACGGGGTTAGCACTCAGACATTTGTGGCACTCTAGGTACGGAGGCGTCAACGTGACACCCTAGGTACGGGGTTAGTACTTAGACATTTATGGCTCTCTAGGTATAAATACGTCACTGCGACACCTAGGTACGGGGTTAGTATTCAGACATTTGTGGCACTCTAGGTACGGAGGCGTCACTGCGACACCCTAGGTACGGGGTTAGCATCCAGACATCTGTGGCTCTCTAGATACGGAGACGTCACTGCGACACCCTAGGTACGGGGTTACCACTCAGAAATTTGTGGCACTCTAGGTACGGAGGCGTCACTGCGACACCCTAGGTACAGGGTTAGCACTCAGACATTTATGGCTCTCTAGGTACGGAGACATCACCGTGACACCCTAGGTACGGGGTTAGCACTCAGACATTTGTGGCACTCTATGTACGGAGGCGTCACTGCGACACCTAGGTACGGGGTTAGCATTCAGGCATTTATGGCACTCTAGGTACGGAGGCGTCACTGCGACACCTTAGGTACGGGGTTAGCACTCAGACAACAACAACATCACTGCGGCACTCTATGTATGGAGACGCAACCGCGACACTCTAGGTACGGGGTTTAGCACTATCAACTCAACACAGCAGGCGGACCATGTGGCAGCTGGCGAGCCAGGTAAGTAAAAATGCATTGCACATACTTTCATAGGAATTGTCATCGTCACAAACTACACAAGTCCCATCAAAGTGGGGGCAACTGTAGGCATTGCATTTTTACATATCAGCCCGATGATGAGTCTCGTATGGAGACAACTACCTCTTTAGTCATGAAAGTCACGGGAAACGGACGTTGGAAGGGTAAAGTTGGAAAACAGAATTTTTGGTGGATTTATCCAAGTTGTTTAGCTTCGGTTGCTTGTTGAACTTCCGTTTCAAAGCCTATCTCAGGCCCAAAACCCCCATAGACCACTTACCAAACCCAAAATACCCAAGCCTACTAAGTCAAACCAAGTCCACGCCCAAGGGATGTGATTCACGCCCAAATGCCTTTTTATTTAAGTAAATGCATATTTATCACATGTTTAAATCTTACAAAATCCTTGCCTAAATAAAAGAAATCAAATCAAATCCCTACCAAATCAAATCCAATCACCATCCTAAATTAGGAGATCCATTCCTTGTGAGATACAAATTAGGAGATGTCACCATCAATGAGAAATCCTATTCCTTGTCGTATAAGGAAAGCCTTCACCCTTTGCCTATAAAAAGAGCCCCTCACCACCATTCACAACCCTAGCTCACATATCCCTCAAGCACGCCTAAAGCACTCTTTTAAGCCTCCCTTGCATGCCCCAAAGTTCCCCTTCAAGCCACCATTGCCGAATCATCAAGCCAAGAATACCCTTCATTCCCGTGCACCATCCTTCACCCTTGCACCATTCACGCCCAAGCCCTAAACACAAGCCTCCATTACCGCATCTTAGCCACCATTCACAGCCCCAACGCACACCAAAAATAGTCCCCTACACACCCCTAAAGTCGCACAAAACACCCTCCAAACACTGCCCTGCCATTCACGCCCAAACAGTCCAGAAAACACTCACTGCACTGCACCTTTACTGCCGCAAATCAGCCCACTGACCTGATCGGTTTTGCGGTGATTTTAGCCCTCAAAACAGTCCCCGTAACACCTAAAAATTGTACTAAAAACTGCACAAAACCCCCCTAAAAATCACCACAAACCGCACCCCTTTGGCCTCCCAAATCACCCAAAACAGTCCACAAAACGACCAAAACAACGACCTGAAATGCAGCCGTGAAACAGCAACGAAACGGACTTAAAAAAGCAGCCCAAGCATCAACACAATGAGGAAAGATGTTGAGTAGACAAATCGAAAAAGAATCGGATCAATCACCCTTCCAACGGACGTGCAACGCCCTTTCTTGAGACGACAAAAGAGTTTAGACCTGAGGGCACCTTTTTTACTTATCTTCTTTCATTTTACTTTATTTATTTTAAAATATTGTTGCATGAGAGTCGTTTGAGGCATGATGTGATTGTTGGATGAGCGTGATATGTGTTCCCTTTTGTGGTATATCGGATGGAAACCCGGACGTAAATTCCATAGCCGATTCCGAATGGACGGTAGTATGGTCTGCACTCGGGATACAACGCCACGTACCACTTAAGATATACGTATCTCGTCTCATCCAAATTTGTATTTGAGCATGTCATAGTTCTAGGTTGTTTATTTATTATTTTAAGCATGATTTAATTTAGTTTCGTTATTTGATTTTAAAGCTTGATTACGTTATTTAGGCATGTTGTTTCTTTATTGGTTATGCATGATGTTTAGTTTAGTTTATATTCATGTTCAAGTAATTATTTGTTTATGTTGGTTTGATGGCTCAATATGTTCGATGTGTGATATTGCGTGTTTGTTGTTTAACGACTTACTTTCAAGCATGTAAACTTAGATTAGGATTTATTTTACGGAAGCATGTTAGATCTAAGTGACCTTTGAACATGATTATTGAGTAGATGCGATTGATTTATTGCACAAATTATATCATCACAATGACATAAGTAAGGGACCATTCCGAACCCAACAGTTTGAGGTCTTCCCTTGCGAGGGGTGAGTGCGGCCTTAAACCTTTGTCCCGGTTCACACCGGGTGGCGACTCCATTATTCTCCGGTTTAGTTCCCCGTGGACTACTCCGTATTCTCAACTAGGCCCTGAGTCTAGAACAGCATGCGTCGCCCAAGTTCTGTGTCCTACAAGCATGCTGTTCTAGGCTCGCAGCCTATTTAGAGTACGGAGTAGCCCGCAGGGGCTAAACTGGAGAATAGTAGTGTCACCAGACTGTAGGACACAGAACTTGGGCGATGCATGCTGTTATAGGCTCACGGCCTAGTGGGAGTACGAAGTAGCCCGCGGGGGACTAAACCGGAGAATAATGGAGTCGCCACCCGGTGTGAACCGGAAAAATATTTTAAGGCCGCACTTACCCCTCGCAATGGAAGACATCAAACCGTTGGGTTCGGAATGGTCCCTTACTTATGCCACTTGTGATGATATGATTTGTGCAATAAACTAACGAATCTAGGCAATGTATATACTCAAAGGTAACTTAGATCTAATATGCATTTATCAAAATAATTCCTAATCTAAGTTTGCATGCTTAGAAAATAAGTCATTAAATGGTAAACACGCAATATAACACAACGAGCATATTGAACCATCAAAACAAAATAACAAATAACTATTTAAAGATAAAAATAAAATTAAACGAAATATCATGTGTAAAAAGAACATAATCATGCTTAGAAATTAAATAACAAAACCAAATTAAATCATGCTTAAAACAATAAATAAATAACCTATAAACTCTAACATGCTTAAATAAAAATTTGGATAGAACGAAACATGTGTCTCTTGAGTGGTACGTGGCGTTGTATCCCGAGAACAAACCACACTACCGTCCATTCAGATTCGGCTACGGAATTTATGTCTGGGTTTTCATCCTATATACCACAAAAGGGAACACACGTTCCACCCATCCAACAATCACATCATGCCTCAAACGACTCTCATGCAATAATATTTTAAAATAAATAAAATAAAACGAAAGAAGATAAGTAAAAAGGTGCCCTCAGGTCTAACCTCTTTTATCGTCTCAAGAAAGGGCGTTACACGTCCGTTGGAATGGTGAATGGTCCGCTACTTTTCTGATTTGTTTACTCAACGTCTTTCCTTGTTGTTTTGATGTTCAGGCTGCTTTTTTTGGTCCGTTTCACTGCTATTTGGCTGCTACGTTTCAGGTCACTATTTTGGTCGTTTTGGGGACTATTTTGGGCGGTTTGGAGGGCTAATTGGCTACGATTTTGGGGGATTTTTTAGGGGTCTTTGTGAAGTTTTTTAGTGCATTTTTTAGGTATTTTCTGGACTGTTTTATGGGTTAAAACTGCAGCAAAAACTGGGCAGAACAGGGAGGCAGAATGCGGCAGTTTAGGTGGGTAGTGAGGGGCGTTTTGGGTTCTGTTTTGGCATACAGTGAGGGGCAGTGTTTGGGGCTGTTTTGTGCAACTTTAGGACTGCGGTTAAGGCTTGTTTTGGTGTGAATTAGGGCTGTGAAAGGTGGCTCAAGTTGCGGCAAAGAGAAGGGAGTTATGGTGATGGGCGTGAAGGGTGTAGGGTGGAAGAAGGTTCACGGCAAAGTTAGGGTGTCTTGGCTTGAAGCTGCGGCAATGGGGCTTTGGGGCTTGGAAAAAGGTCTTTGGACGTGCAAGGGAGGGCTTGGATGAGTGTCTTAGGCGTGAATATGAGATATGTGTGCTAGGGTTGTGAAGGGTGGTGAATGGTTCTTTTTATAGGCAAATGAGGGGAGGTTTTCCTTATTCAAATAGGATAGAATCTCCATTGATGATGACATTTATTCTAATTGGTGTCTCCTAAGGAATAGATCTCCTAATTTAGGATTGTGATTGGATTTGATTTGGTAAGGGATCTTGGATATTTCTTTTAATTAGAAAGGGATTTTACAAGATTTAAGCATGTGTTTAATGTGCATTTACCTAATTAAAAGGGCTATGGGTGTGAATAAGGCTCCATGGGCATGTGCTTTGGTCATTTAGGTAGGCTTGGGTGTTTAGATTTGGTTTATGGTTTGGTAAGTGGTTTATGGGGGTTTGGGCCTAAGGTAAGCTTTGAAACGGAAGTCCAATAAGCAACCGAAGTCAAACAACTAGATAAAATCCAACAAAAATTCCAATTTCCAATGTTACCCTTCCAACGTCCGTTTCCCGCGGATTTCACAACTAAAGAGATAGTGCCTCCATACTGGACTCATCATCGGGCTGATATGCACAAATGCAATGCCTACACCTATCAATCCCAATTTTTAAACGAAATCACTAAGTTGCCATACTTGGGAATAAAGCTGTAAATGAACCTTAGCGCACACACTCTGTGAGTCTGGCTTAGATGATTTATTAAAGGTATTGGATTTGAGTTACGTTAAGTACTTTGAAGGTTCTCTGGTTTCATTACTAGGCATTCTTTGAGGATAAAATTATGTGAAAATATTGGTACTATTTATTATTTTTTTTTTTTTTGCATGATTGTGTGTTTTGAATAACGTTTGCTAGTGTCATCGTTGTAAGCCCTCACGAGACTATAACTCATCCACTAGGTACACCTAGAGGTTTAAAGGCTTGTTGTATACGTTAAATGCAATCGTGATCCCTACGAAAGTGGCCTATATAGTTTTTATTTATTTAGTTTTTATTTTATTTTACTCTTGAATTGCTTAGAGACTAGCAATAAGCGGTTAGAGGTTGTGATAAGTGCACGAAAGTGTACTTAGAACACTGCTAACTCAGCTTTATTATCATATTTTTTAATCTTAATTAGAGTCATTTTGTGCTTTGTTAATAGGAAGCAACGGATCAAGGAGAATGGAGCTATTGAACATGTTTTAGAGCCTAACAGACTTACGTAGGAGCATCAGTCGAGCACTAAATTTAAAAAGGTTGTGACTTTTGATCTAGAAAGAGTTACAATCCCAAAATGTAACATCCCCGATCTGGAGATGCTACCGGCAGGGGATAACAGTATTAACCCCATAAGCCTCTCACTCTCTAATTGTGCTATAAACTATTCAAATGAAATATTATACATGTAAATCATATCTCATTTTGAAATACTTTTACTTCTCATATCTTTGTACTCATAATACTTTACTTTATATTTACTAATAGATGCTCATAAGGACTCACACTATACTAGTGTATACAAGAAATCTTTATTTGTCACTGACTGGACTGTCATGCTACATGACTCAATGCTGGTGGACTCCATCCCTAGTGACTGCATCACTATCCTCTCCCCCAAGCTTATCCTTCTGGAATCCCTACAAAACAATAAAAACTGTAGAGGGGGGTTAGATCGCTATACGATCTAAGTGAGTGGACTAAAAACTGAAAACTGAAGTAAAAATCTCTCAAAATTCAAAATCATATTTTCAAAAATATATGTACATGAAAACTCCATTTTTGAACTTCATCTTTCTGAAATCTGTCTTTGAAACTCTGTTTTTTTGAAAAGCTGGTTTCTGAAAACTATTTGCTAAAAATCTATATTCTGAAAATTGTGTTCTGAAAACCTGAAATCCGAAAACTGAAAACTTTTCTGAAATCTGTATCTCTATCTGAAAACCTGGACGTATGAGGGCGTTACGTATCGCCGTCCCCCCATATGCCTAACTGGAGCCAGCAATGCAAATCCATGACTTTGGGGCGTTACGTATTGCCGTCCCCCAAAGCATGCCACTACTGTGTCTAAACTGGTGGTCTTGGGGTGTTACGTATCGCCGTCCTCCAAGCCACAAACTTGAGCTGGGGATGGGGTCTAGGGGCGTTACGTATCGCCGTCCCTCTAGCCCATGTGGAGGATCTGAGAGTGTCCCCTCAGTCCTCAACATGTGCACATGTTCTCTGTATCGGTCAATTCCAATTGTATCTCAAGTTATATACTGAGGTGAGGTTTTACCTCATGCCCGAAACTTAAAAATCATGTTATGAAAACATTTGTATCCATAATATAGCTTAAAACGTAAACTTTATGAAATACTGTAATAATAAATTCTAACTTCCTAAAGCGTAAAATGCAAGTCTGGTATAAAAATGCGAAATAAAGATCAAGAGAAAGAGAAAGTGTCCACTCACTGTGCTAGGAAACTGGAAGGAACTATACTGCTTTGTTGAAAGATATCGCATTTCCTACAATGGTCTAAAAGTAATAGCTTGATAAGACTCAAAAGCTACGAGATGAATTCTAGAACCAAGCTAAACTTACTAGTTTTAGGCACGTAAAGTCGTAATTCATCATATTATGTTGTATTAGCAAGAGATGTGAGCTAAAGAACTGATTTGAGGTCCTAAGAATGGTCTTAACTATGCTGGGGTGGAACTGGAATTGTCTAAAATCAATTCGGGCACTTAAAAAAAAATTATCCAATTTTTCTGTCATGTGTCGCGACGTAAGGGTTCTTCCCGCGTTGCAACGCGAGCTCGATTTCCAGTTTTTCTGGATTTCTGCTCTTATGCGAATTTTTATCCAATTCCACCCCTAATTCTCCATATCAATTCCAACACTCAATCCACCAATTTAAATCAATTCCACACATTTAAAACTACCATCTCATCATTATCATTCACTCATTTATCCATCAAATTGACATTACTATATAATTCTTCAAACATTTCAAATTCAAACATTCAACATCATAACCCATTTCTTTACTTCCATTTCAACACTTCCAAGCTACAAACCAACCTTTCATACATCATTTTACATTTTATTTCATCAACTAAACTACTAATTCAACAAGAATTTATCTTCTTACTCACTTTATCAACTTAATCCATTTCTCCCAAATTAAACAAATGAAGTCTATCGTCTTATTTATTGACTTAAAACAAAAGGAACCACATCATCATCATTATACTCATGTTTCTTTTCACTACACAATTGCCAAATCATTAAACTCATCATTTAAAGAAAAATGGTTCATGGATTTTTACCTTTCTTTCCTTGCTTGAATCTTCCTCATCTTCCAAATTTCTCATGCTCAACTTGCTTGATAATCTCTCTCTTCTCTTCTTCTTTCTTTCATTCTTTCATTCTTTCTTTTTCTTCTTCCTTCCTCATTTCTTCTTCTACTTCCCTCATGGTTTCATTCTTTTCTTTCTTTCCCTCATTTACGTTTTTGATCTTTTGAGAAATGGTGAATAGTAGGTCCCTTTTATAGTAGGACTTAATTGATAGAAAGAATAATGTAGAAATATCTAGAGAAATGGAGAAATTTGGAGCTTTTATCATTTGGGTCCGAATTTACTATTCACCCAGATTTTGCATGGCGTGTTTGACGTAATTCTGGTCCAAATTTTGAAAATTATTAACGCGGAAGTTGTAGGTCTCGGTCTAAGCTTTGCAACGATATAACATTCATAAAAATCAGAGATCGTATGACAATATTATGCCAAAAATACTATGGGCGGTCCAAAATAAACACGATACAGTCTCGTCCCCGGACTTTGAGAAGTTTACCGATCATCTCCAAATTTATCTCATAAATATATTTAAGTCCCATCCTAATTTAATTTACATGTCTTTGCTTCGTACGTGCCGGTATTACTGTGGGCAGTAGTAAGAACTACCGGTCGTTACACATAATCTATCGATTTATATCTACTCGAGGAGATCTAGTCATTTGTAGCATTCCGCAAAGCTGCTATCGAGTCATGATGCTCAGCCTGCATCGCGACGTGAAACCGTGATTCCAGGGGTGCAGTCTTGTGCTTTTTTAATACAATTTAGGGTTCCAGGACTTTTCTATATAAATCCAACTTCGTCACAAACCCTAAATAGGAGAAAATCAGAGATAAATAGAGGAGAAACACAGAAAAAGAGCCAAAAACACAATTCATATAGAGGAAGAACGAAGAACTTCAAGGAAATCATGACGTCTCTCCAATCTATTTAGGCTACATCTATTTCTTCAATGGAGAACTAATCTCCTAGGCAAAGTTAAAGATGAACTCTTGTATTTTAATTTCTATATTTATGCTGTTAATTTCTTAAGAGCCTTTTAATATTTAATATAATTGATGGTTGTTATTTTCTATTATCTTTCGATTCTTGAATTCAGAAATTATGTTTTGTCAAATCTCATATAGATCCAATCATGCTTGTTCTCTGTGTGATTTACGAACTTAGTTGTGACTGGTAAAAATTATTTTATGTGTTAGTCTTCTGCTACAGTATTGCCTGAGGGTATATTGTCGACGTTAGATAACTCGTAATGATGACTTTTGTTTGCTATTAACATAGTGAAAATAATCATTAATTACCTTAGAAATTAGTCTTATCATTATTTTATTTATCTTTACTTTAATTATCAATTCCATCGTTTTATTTATTTGCCGTTAATATTTTTGTTTGAGTAAATTAGTTCCCGTAACCATCTCTCTGAGGAATCGACAACCCACTATACTGCGATAACCGCAAGTTATTTTTGGGCGTAATCAAGCATTACTTGTAAGAAATAATACAAAGAAAGCAAACCACTCGGTTCTTTTTAGACCTTCCAAAAAACAGGTCGGTCAAGCCTGGTTTGGTAATAAAAAGCAATATACCACTTTATGGCTGTGGATGTAGGCTGGATTTGCTCCGCCGAACCACGTAAACCTCTTATTGATCTTTTATGTGTGTTGTCTTTTGTTACATTTGTTTTTGGTCTCCCATAACCAAACAAATTCAAGGTTGAAGGAGGATTATCTTGGGGGAGTTATCTCGAAACCGCCCTTAGGACGAAAATCAATTGTCAACTGTTACCGCCGTCTATGGGGATCAAACAAAAAATAGCTTGCATGGTGAGACGATGGAAGAAGACGGGAACTATAGATCATCGGAAAGTTCAACAATAGAGTGGATATGAAGAATGGAAGAAAGCATAAGAAAAAATATAGAGGTTGAGACAGACCCTAATGAAGGCCATAATGGAGAAGTTGGAAAGACTGAAAAAGATGAATAATGAAAGGATGAAGGCTGGTCCAAGTCAGAGGAGAAATGAGATAGTGGAAGGAAAAAAGAGTTATTGACCTAAGCGGGGACGATAAACCCGGGAGGAAGGATCCCCATAGGGTGAGGTCGGTAGTGATAGCCAGAGGCTTACAGATGGAAAGAATGTGGAAAGAAGAAGAGGAGAGGCAAACGCCAGAATCCTCCACTAACAGCCCACGCTCTAAGAAGGGGGAAGATAGAAGAAATGATGGAGGGGATCGAGAGGTGTCCAGTCACGGCACATGTCATGCACGGGGCAGCAGGCGTGAAGAAGTCCACGGGAGACAATGCGACAGCACTGATAACCATATGAAAGCCTGGTTCAGAAATGAGATGAAAAAGTGGGAAGAAAACTTGAAGTTAGATAAAAGAGATGGTAGAGATGGAGAGATGGCTGTTAGTATCCTACACATGCCACAAGATCTATAAAGATGATTTGTGTGTGAATTATCAAGTAAAAATTACAGAAAAACTTACATTGATCGGTGAGAAATTTCCAAAATTTCTTTAATAGATGAAGCTCCAAGCTTTGTCTTTGTTGTTTGGACTCTTGGGTGAGTTTCCCTAACACCTCATTCAACTCTCAAAGTGCTAGCTTTTGTGAAAAATTTGAAATAATTTTTTTTCCCTTTGTAAAGAGCAAGTTCTTTTGTGTGTTGTGTTGTTTGGTTTCCAAAACCAAGTTGTTGTATTATTTTTCTAAAAACTAGGTTGGTGAAAAGAAAAAGCTAGTCATTTAATTTTGCCAACCACTCACATCATACTTTTGACAAGTTGATATAAGTGAAGTGGGTCCCACCACTTTAAATTCAAAATTTAAGTTGGCTTCTCCAACTCACAACTAAGCTTTAGGCCCGGGTTCGTTTAATCTGATTAAACGAATTTTCTGTCACTAAAAAATTAAATCTAATTTAATTAAATAATTATGCCTCGTAAAATTATTACGATAGTCACTTACGAATTAATTCCAAATTAATTCGTTTGCTCGAATTAAAATCCAATTTTAATTTCGTATTGAAATCCAATTGCAATTAATATATCTCATATATTATTTTAGCCCAAATAAATACATTAAATAGAAAAATCCAATTTAACTATTAAATTTATTTTAGAGATTAATTCTAAATTAATCGTGTTCTCTCTTCTATACGAATTTAATCCCAGATTAATTCTTGCCGTAATTAATCCCATATTAATTTTCTCTCTCATAATTAATCTCAGGCTAATTCTATTCGAGTCAATATCATTGGTGAATCTTTGGGAAGAGACCTAAGAGATTCTTGGATATGTTGGCAATAAATCCGGTTGTCGAAATATCCGACAAGTGCGTACCCCGTACCACGTTCTCACCGATTTACAAGACATGATTGGCTTTTAGCAAAACACCGTTCCTATCTAATTCTCCAGAAATATCCGCAGAGGAATACTATCTGTATCAGGCGTAGTAATACTAATATAATGCGTAATACAACCCAGTATTAGATCTCACATGCTAGGCCAAGGGCTACTCTGTGTCTACCCCGTACGAAGCCTATATCGGATCACGAGTAACTAGTCTCTGTAATCAGAAAGTCATGATCTAATCATACTTTCCCAATAGCTGCAGCTTTTAAGAGTACTATTACTGTATCATGTGTGACCATCATCTCCATATGAATGATGTGATACTCTCATCTTGACATCACATCCAATACACTATGATTCTCAGTAAAACTAGTACATGAGTACACAAAACCTGTTAAACGCTCCAGACGACTAATACCAAAGCAAACTGATTGTCGCAAGTACTAGGGACGTAAGTATCAGGTTAAAGATCACATACATCTACCCTGATTCAGATTCCCATAGACACATAGTCATACTCGCAATGGGATTCCGAGTGGGTCTATCCAAAGTGATCTGTTCCCGATCCAACGGCTAACAGAACCTCTTATCACACTTGCATAAGTATCTAATAATTAAACATATGAGAACTATACAGTTAAGCTTCCATAACGCGCACAAGTACAATACTAATCTATTACGTATTATCGATATCTAGTCTCGATAACACTACGACTAGGGATATCTAATGATTAAATCATTCAAGGATTAATACTATCTCATATCTTATTACTCTGATTTAACCATATGGACTTTTATCATTATATATATCCAAGTAATCCAATTACAATAATGATAAAATAACAATTTCCTTTTTTGACATAGTTAATTTGTACAAAAACACAATGTTTATTACAAATAGTGATGCTATGGGTCATAATTTTCCAACAATCTCTCACTTGGCTCATAACCAATCACTCAAGTATCTAACACCTGAACTATTTACATGTCGCTCAAACTTTTACTAAGAAATAGCCTTCATCAGTGGATCTGTAATGTTATCATCTGATGCAATCTTCTCGATCTTCACATCGCCACGATGTATGATCTCGCGAATAAGATGAATCTTTGAAGTACATGCTTGGATCGTTGATGAGACTGCGGTTCCTTAGCCTGTACTATAGCCCCGTTATTGTCACAATGTAAAGGTACGGGCTCAGCTGCTAACAGAACTACTCCTAATCCAATTAGGAATTTATGGATCCAAGCTGCTTCTTTTACTGCCTCAGATGTAGCAATATATTCCGCTTCTGTTTTTGAATCGACAACAGTCTCTTGCTTGGAATATTTCCAACTCACAGCTCCATTGTTCAAACAAAATATATACCCAAATTGTGACTTACAATCGTCTTTATCGGTTTGGAAACTTGCATCGGCTTACCCAGTCGCCTCAAGTTTTCCTTCTCCATAGACTAAGAAAGCATCCTTAGTTCGTCTAAGATACTTAAGGATGTTCTTTACAGCAATCCAGTGACAATCACCTGGATCGGCCTGATAGCGACTGTATATGCTCAAAGCATATGAGACATCAGGTCGCGTACATATCATGGCTGTTAGTGTTCCTAGAACATGCCAAGGATCTAATAAGCATGAAAAGGTGTTCATAAATTCAAAATAAGTTGCGGAATATACTTACAATGAACGGATTTGAGCTTTAAAATTTGAGAAAAGATCTCCAAGATCCAAGCTTTGAGTGATGATTCCAACCCTTGAGTTAGTTTCCCTATCACCTTGGTTGATTCCTTAAAGTGCTAGCTTTGTTGATTTTGCCACAAAATCAAAGAGAGGGAGGAAGCATATTCACGCCCATTTGAGAGAGTTTTTAGGGTTTTCTTTGTTTCAAGTGTGTTACATGTGTGGAGAATTAGGTTTGGTAAAAGGTTTTACCCTTTTCACCTAAACTAGGTAATTGAGTCTTGGTTTTCCAAAAACCAAAACCATGTAGATAAAAAGCAATGGGTATTGGCATAAATGCCAACTACCCTCCCAACAACCACATGTGAAGTGGGCCCCATATTTGAATTCAAAATTCAAATGTCTCTACGAACATTTACCGCGGCTCGGTTTCATTTAATCTAATTAAACGATCTTTCGTCGCTAAATAATTAAATCAAATTTAATTAAATAACGATGCCTCACAAATATATTACGAACGTTGTTTACGAATTAATTCTGAATTAATTCATTCGTTCGTATTAAAGTCCGACTTTAATTTCGTAACGAAATCCAATTCATATTAATATATCCGATATATTAATTTTTAGCCCATACAAATAAATTAAATAGAAAAATCAAATTTAACTATTAAATTTATTTTACCGATTAATTCCAAATTAATCGCGTTCTCTCTCTTCCGAACACATTTAATCCCAGATTAAATAAAGCCTCAATTAATCTCAGATTAATTTTCTCTCTCTTAATTAATCCCAGATTAATTCTAATTTAAATCAACTGTCATCGGTGAATCTTTGGGAAGCGACCCAAGAGATCCCTGGATATGTTGGCAGTAAATACCGTCATCGGATTATCCGAATACGTGCGTACCTCGTACAACGTGCTTACCGATTTACAAGACATGGTTGGCTTCTAGCAAAGCACCGTGCCTACCCAATTCTCCAGAAATATTCTTACTGGAATAAATAATCTATGTCAGGCGTAGTATACGTAGTATTGCGTATTGCGATCCAGTATCAGGTGTCATGTGCTAGGCCTGGGGTTGGAATTGTGTCTGCCCCGTACGAAGCACATGTCGGATGTCTGTTAACTAGTCTCTATAATCGGATGAACATGACCTAGTCATATCATCCCGATGACTGCAGTACTTAAGAGTACTAGTTCCATATCCTACGTGACATCATCTCCACTATGACTGGAGTGATACTTCTGTCTTGATATCACACCCAATACACTACGATTCTCAATATACCTAGCAGAGGCGTACACAGACCGGTTAAAGCCCCGGACGACCAAAACCAAAGCATATTGATTGTCCCAAGTATTAGCGGTGCAAGTCTTAGGTTAAGACCAAATACATCTACCCTGATTTCGGACTTCCATAGACACGTAGTCATACCACCAATGGAATTCCGACGGGTCTATCCAGAGCGAAGCTGTTTCCGTACCATCGGTAAACACAACCTCCTATTACACTTGCATGAGTATCCAATACCCATATATATGAGAACTATGCTATTGTGCCCTCACAACTCGTACAAGTGTAATACTAGTATATTCCGCATTATCGATGTCCAGTCTCGATAATACTACGACTATGGATATTTAATGATTAATACTTTGAGGACTGATACTGTCTCATATCATCTCAATCCAGGAACTAATCATAAGGATCTCATATCATTTATACATCTAGGTGATCTAATAACAAATAATAAGAGTGCAATCTCCTTGTCACATAGTTAATTTGTACAACAACACCATGATCTGTACAAATAGTGACGCTATGGGTCATAATTGTCCAATAATCTCCCACTTGGCCTATAGTTAGTCACTCGAGTGTCACACACCCGAACTATGTACGGTTTGCTCAAACTGCTGAGGAAAGGCTTTCGTCAGCGGATTTGTGTGATTATCGTCTGATGTGATTTATTCGATCATCACATCGCCATGATGTATGATCCGACGAATCAGATGAATAGTTGAAGTATATATATCTGGATCGTTGATAAGACCATTAATTCTTTAGCCTGTGCTGACGTCTAGCTCAGCTGCTAACAGAACTATATCAAATCTAATTAGATTTATTATCGACCCAAATGGCTTCTATTGCTGCCTCAGCCGCAGTAATAACCTGCATTTGCTGTTTATTCGGTAACATTATCTTGCTTTGAATATTTCCAGCTCATTGTTCCGTTATTCAAATTGTATAGTACCGTTGCTTTTATCGATTAGGAAATTTGCAGCAGTGATCCGAGTCACTTCAAGTTCTCCTTCTCCATAGTTTAAGACAGCTTCCTTAGTTCTCTAAGATACTACGGATGTTCTCAATATCAATCCAGTGACCATCACTTGGATTGACCTGTTTGTGACTCCATATGCTCAAGCGTATGAGACACCAGGTAACGTACATTTTTCAACGTACAATTTCTCAGAGAGTGTTAACAACTTTAAATCTATCCAGTAGATCTTTATTCCTAGAATAAAGGTTGTTTCTCCCAAGAATTCTACTACGAGAATTTTCATGAAAGCCAAGCTTTCACTGATTGTAATATGGGAATATCATTTCCAATAAATGACATATCGTCATTATTTAGGACATCATTGTCAGTGCGCTCCCACTAACCTCCTTATATACACAAGAATCATATGCGTTTTGAATCAAATCATACACCATTATGATTACATCAAAACGATAGTTCCAAGAACCTAATGATTGCTTCAATCCAAACATTGATCGAATAACCTACAAACCTTGTTTGCTAGTTTTGGTACGATAAAACCGTCAGGATGTTATAAACATCCTCCAAAAGGTTCCCTTTTTAAGAAAGCGATTTTCCCGTTCAGCTGCCATATTTCATGAATGAAACATGCAGCATCAGCAAGCATTATCCAAATGGATTTATCCATGGCAACAGGTAAAAGGTTTCATTGTAATCGACACAATGTTGATAACGATACCTTTCCGCTACAAGCCTAGCTTAGTACGTTGATATGCTGCCATCCACGTATGTCTTCCTTGAAGACTTATATAGTACCAATAGGCACAATACCTTGCGGTACAACAACTAGTGTCCAAACATAGTTGATATACATGGAATCCATTTCGGACTCATGACACTTTCCATGATAGGGAGTCGATATCTTGTATCACTACCTCATATATAGTCAGTTCGTATTCCTCAATAAGATTGACATCTTTATGAGGTGAGATCAGAAACCCATACCCCAGGTTGTTTTCTGACTTTCTCTCTCCGATCTACGCGGTTCTTGTGTATTAGAAGATTACTGGTACAGTTTCATCCTTGATGAACTGTTTGTGTTCCATTAAGGACCTGGTGCCTTGAATAGTATTACTCCGATTTTCATCGAGTTTTACTATCCTCCCACTTACCACTGCATATCGGTATTCCTCTTAGAAAATGGCATGGCGAGCAACAATTAAATTATTCTGTTGCCAGTTGTATAAGTACTATACTTTGGTTTCCCTATGATAACCTATAATTAGGCACTTATCGAATTTAGGTTCTAGTTTGGTATCATCCAAACATATGTCTAGCATTCCCAAATTGTTAGGAGTAAGAAAATCTGATTTCTTTCCTATTCATATCTAATATGAATTCTGTCTAACAGATTTTCATGGAATCTTATTCAAAATAAGTATTGCACTGTTAAATGCTTATCCTTTGAAGGAAAATGGTAGCTCAGAGCGACTCATGATTAACCTTATCATGTCCAACAAAATTTGGTTTCTCCGTTCGGACACACCGTCAATTGACGTGTTCCAGGAGGAGTCTTCATTGAAAGAATACTATACCTTTTCAAGTAATTTGAGAAACTTATTGCTTAAGTATTTTCATCATGGTTTAACCATGATGGTATAAATACTTTAGCCGATCTATTTGTCCATTTCGTGTCGAAACT
>SKCR01030487.1:0-254829 GCA_019454045.1 Zanthoxylum bungeanum
GACCAGAACAGAGGGCCTCAGCTGGGTTTCCAGATTTACTCGGGTGTAGGCATTGTATTTTTGCATATAAGTCCCGATGATGTGTCTCATATGGAGACATTACCCTTTGAGTTGCGGAAGTTGCGGGAAACGGACGTCGGAAGTGAAAGATCAATACCTTGTTGGATTTAATTCATTTGCTTAGCTTCGGGTTCACTCGTTGGATCTCTGTTTTAAAATTCATCCTTGGCCCAAAACCCCCGCAACCTATACTAAACCACACACCCAAGCCCACACACTACCAACCACACGCCCAAGCCCACCAACTAGCCAACCACACGCCCATAAGCCTCCAAGCCCATTAAATCACATCCAAAAATATTCAAACACATTAAACACATGTTAAAATCCAATCAAATCTCATAAATCACCTTCCTAATTAAATTAAATCACATGCCTAAACTAAACAAAATCAAATCAAATCTCACAAATCATCTTCTTAATTTAATAGATCTTTTCCTTGTAGTACAGTAATTAGGAGATATCCCCCATAATTGCATGATACTTTCCCTACCCGTACAAGGACAACTTCAACCCTCTCCTATAAAAAGACACCCAAACCAAGCCCTTAGACCCCTAGCTAGCACCCTCACAACACAAACACCTAGCATATTCACGCCCAAACAAAGAAACCTTAATTCTCTCCTTCTCTCTCAACCTATTCGGACACACGTCCCCTGCATGTTTCTTCACGGCCACAAACCCTAAACTGCTCACCAATCGACCAAACACACACAGCCACTCACAGCCCTCAAACTCACGCACACTACCCTAGCACATTTACACCACTCACGCACGCACTACCCTAGCACATTCACACCACTCACGCACACACTACCCTAGCCCAGTACACTGACCAAACTCACGCACACACAACCCTTACTGCCTCTCCCATAAACGATCAAACAAATCAACAAATACACCCCCTTAAATTACCCAAAGACAGTCCCTAAAATCACCCAAAGACACTCTAAAACAGCCCCATAAACCATTACAAAGCAGTCCAGAAAATAACCCAAAATAGTCCCCTAAAACAGTGAATAAATCACCCGAAAACAGTCCCCGAATAACCCTAAGAACAAAGACCAGAAACAGCAGCAAAAACAGAGAAAACAACATCCCAAAACAGTGAGGCGACGAAGGAAAATAGTGAACCAGTGAACCGGATAAGTTGCGGAGCATCAACCCTTCCGACGCCTGTGTAACGCACTTCCAAGAGGCGACTTAAAAGGTAAGACCTGAGGGCACCCTTTTATTTATTCTTGTTCATCTTTTAATTATTTATTAGTATTTTTTCGCATGCGTATTGTTGGTTTATGTATGTTGTGGCCATGGGATGAATGATTTTGTGCTATCTCTCGTGGTATATCGGATGGAAACCTAGAAGTAAATTCTGTAGCTGAATCCGAATGGACGGTAGTGCGGTCTGAACTTGGGATACAACTCCACGTACCACTTGAGAAACGTACATATTTCGTTTCATCTAATCTTGCGTTTATCCATTGTTTATTAGAAATAATATGTTATTTTTATGCATGATTTAGTTGTTTCTTTCGCATTATGAGCTTAATTGTATCTCTTCAATATTTAGGTTTAGAC
This sequence comes from Zanthoxylum bungeanum, assembly GCA_019454045.1. NCBI lineage: Eukaryota > Viridiplantae > Streptophyta > Magnoliopsida > Sapindales > Rutaceae > Zanthoxylum > Zanthoxylum bungeanum. Next base: position 1,639 of record SKCR01030487.1, read on the forward strand.
AATTATTATTTCTTTATATTTCTGCATTTATCAGTTTAAAATGTTCATGAGATTGTGTGATTGCCGTTATGTCGACTTACTTTTATGCATGCAAACTTAGATATAGGTTTTTTACTTTTATGTATGCGAACTTAGAGATAGGTTATTCTCGCGTATGTATGTTGCGTAGACTTGGTTATATTATCGCATAAATCCGTTCATTACAAGTGGCATAAGTAAGGGACCATTCCAAACCCAACGGTTTTAGGTCTTCCCTTACGAGGGGTGAGTGCGGCCTTAAATCATTTCTCAGTTCACACTGGGTAGCGACTCCATTTTATTTCTCCGGTTTAGTTCCCCTGTGGGCTACTCCGTACTCTCGACTAGGCCGCGAGCCTGGAACAGCGTCGCCGATTTCTATGTCCTACAGTCTGGCGACTCCACTGAGGATATAGAATCGGCCCTGAAATAATGTCCTGTAATGTTTGTGATTTGTGCTTTAGTTAACCGTGTCTATTGTGGGTTGAAAGGGGTTTAATTAAAAGCTAGGTAATGGTTTGGTATCTTCCTTCATTCACTACCTTTCTATAGCTGAAGGGAAAAGATGTGAAGGCACCTAGATAATCATTTTCCCGAAGCTTACCGTGATGGACTAATTTGGAGGACCTATTGACTATTCCTGTCACCAAGGCGATAAGAGCCTAAGAGGCTTGGGTATTTAAGAGAGTCCGCTCCACCCTCCCTCTGGGGAATCTTCAATAAGAAATCCATTTGACAGTCAGTCATGTATCATCACTCGTTGGCACGTACCTTATCGTATAAAAAAGGGTGCGCTCACTTGGTCGTCCGAACCCTTGAGTGGGGAGACCTAGTTGTGGGCAATCCTTCGCCGACGGGAGCCTTTGTCTACACTCCTACAAACCCGCATATGAACCATAGTCATATATCTCATAGAAGTTGCCCATTTATGCTTTTGATAACCATATGCATATTATATCTCATACATCACACGCATCTCATGCATACACGCATCATATTAACCCTGTGTCTTAAAAGCCATTATAGATATCCGTTGGGTTAGGAAAAAAAAAAGACTTGTAAATAAGAGTTTAACAAACATGGATATTGGGGAAAAGGAAACCAAGGGACAGAAAAATTTACGGCAATGATAGAAAGACCATTGTGAAAAAAAAAAGAAAAAAAAGAGAAAAGAAAAATTGCTTGTTTTTAGTCCTTAATAGTTAGGCATAAGTCCAATGATGAAATCGTTTACTTTAGGGAGAAATCTTAAAAACGATAAACTCTTGATGTGCTTTTATCTGATACTTTGAGTGATTGATCTATGTTAGATTCGTAAGCATTTGATTATGGTTCTTAGCAGTGAAAACCTGAGTAGTTAGCAAAGTGACTAGTTGAAGAAATTGTAGGTCGGCGAATGACCGTTCGCCTAAATGGCTATCATGATTTGCTTGTGTTATGATGTGTGGTATGGTTGAAAATAAAAGAAAAGTCTCTAAGGAAAAAAATTAAACCACCTATAACCGATAAGCGTGAAGCTACCCATGGGCGAGTATTAGGATCACCATAAGGAGAAATGCTACCTTAAAGGGTAGGTGTGTTGAAAAAAAAAAGAAAAAAAAAAGAAAAAAAAGAGACAAAAGAGAAAGAAAATCATACCACATTGAGCACAGAAAAAGCAACTGCATGCATAATTGAGACATCTAGGTTGGTTTGACCCATCGATCCCAATTTTTTGATGAAATCATTGAGTTGGCTTACCTAGGGATGAATCTGCAAATGAACCTTTGCACACACACACACTTTGAGTCTGGCTTAGATCATTTATTCAAAGACTTGGATTTGAGTTGCGTTAAATGTTTTGAAGGTTCTCTGGTTTCAATACTGGGCATTCTTTGAGGGAAATAATATGTGTAACTATTGGGACTATTTCGTAGCATGTGATATAATATGATGATATAGAATGCCATATCGTGTAGTCCACCCTTGATCTAATGCAAGCAGCGGAGAGTAGAAAGCTAAATCAAGACTAGGGGCGACCAGTCTACCACCCCGCAAATAAAGGACACAAAAAGAACTTGAGTAAATGAGACTAAAGAGGACTGACCAATCACCAGAAAAGAACTGGCAGAAGGAAACAGAAAACAGGCCCAGGGGGCGACAAAAGACATTTGTAGGAGAAAGACACCAAAGAGCCCTAGAAATTCCTAACCCAACGGCATAAGAAACATATCCATGCATACATGCATACATGTCACAGACACACAATTTTGCTTTGTTTTTGTTCGCAGGTTTTGAAGAAAAGCGGCAAAGATAAACAGTTCGGAAATGAAGACCCACAAACGGGAACAAGACCTACAACTCAATTTGGGAACAAGACCCGCAATTCAATTTGGGAAAAAGACCCACAATCAGGAACAAGACCCGCAATTCAATTTGGGAAAAGACCTATAATCGGGAACAAGACCTGCAATTCAATTTGGGAACAAGACCCACAATCGGGAACAAGACCCGCAATTCAATTTGGGAACAAGACCCACAATCAGGGAACAAGACCCGCAACTCAATTTGGGAACAAGACCCACAATCGGGAACAAAACCCGCAATTCAATTTGGGAACAAGACCCACAATCGGGAACAAGACCCGCAATTCAATTTGGAAATAAGACCCACAATCGGGAACAATACCCGTAATTCATTTGGGAACAAGACCCGCAATTCAATTTGGGAACAAGACCCGCAATTCAATTTGGGAACAAGACCCACAACTCAATCGGGAACACGACCCATAATCGGGAACAAGACCCCCAATTCAATTTGGGAACAAGACCCACAATCGGGAACAAGATCCACAATTCAATTTAGGAACAAGACCCACAATCCGGGAACAAGACCCGCAACTCAATTTGGGAACAAGACCCACAATCGGGAACAAGACCCGCAATTCAATTTGGGAACAAGACCCACAATCAGGGAACAAGACCCGCAACTCAATTTGGGAACAAGACCCACAATCGGGAACAAGACCCGTAATTCAATTTGGGAACAAGACCCACAATCGGGAACAAGACCCGCAGCTCAATTTGGGAACATGACCCACAATCGGGAACAAGACCCGTAGCTCAATTCGGGAACAAGACCCTTAATCGGGAACAAGACCCGCACCTCAATTTGGGAACAAGACCCACAATAGGGAACAAAACCCGCAGCTCAATTTGGGAACAAGACCCACAATAGGGAACAAGACCCGCAACTCAATTTGGGAACAAGACCCACAATCGGGAACAAGACCCTAAACTCAAATAGGGAACAAGACCCTCATCTCAAATCGGGAACAAGACCCACAATCAGGAACAAGACCCGCATCTCAATTTGGGAACAAGACCCACAATAGGGAACAAGACCCGCCGCTCAATTTGGGAACAAGACCCACAATCGGGAACAAGCCCCACAACTCAAATAGGGAACAAGACCCTCATCTCAAATCGGGAACAAGACCCGCAGCTAAATTTGGGAACAAGACCCATAATCGGGAACAATACCCACAACTCAGTTTGGGAACAAGACCCACAACTCAAATAAGGAACAAGACCTTCATCTCAATTCGGGAACAAGACCCTCATCTCAATTCGGGAACAAGACCCTCAATTCAATTTAGGAACAAGACCCACTCGGTGGTTCGGGAACAAGACTCAGGGGGTCGCAGCACCTCACCACCAGATCAACTCAGTTCAAAGCAACATGCAAGTTAAGCAGCAGCTGGCGAGCCATGTAAGTAAAAATGCATGCATAACTTTGATAGGATTGTCATTGTCACACACTGCACAAGTCCCATCAAAGTGGGGGCGACTGTAGGCATTGCATTTTTACATATAAGTCCCGATGATGAGTCTCGTATGGAGACACTACCCTTTGAGTTGCGGAAGTCGCGGGAAACGGACGTCGGAAGGGAAAGATCAATACCATGTTGGATTTAATTTGTTTGTTTAGCTTCAGGTTCGCTCGTTGGATCTCTGTTTTAAAATTCATCATTAGCCCAAAACCCCCGCAACCTACACTAAACCACACACCCAAGCCCACACACTACCAACCACACGCCCAAGCCCACCAACTAGCCAATCACACGCCCATAAGCCTCCAAGCCCATTAAATCACATCCAAAAATATTCAAACACATTAAACACATGTTAAAATCCAATCAAATCTCATAAATTACCTTCCTAATTAAATTAAATCACATGCCTAAACTAAACAAAATCAAATCAAATCTCACAAATCATCTTCCTAATTTAATAGATCTTTTCCTTGTAGTACACTAATTAGGAGATATCCCCTATAATTGCATGATACTTTCCCTACCCGTACAAGGACAACTTCAACCCTCTCCTATAAAAAGACACCCAAAAAAAATCCTTAGACCCCTAGCTAGCACCCTCACAACACAAACACCTAGCATATTCACGCCCAAACAAAGAAACCATAATTCTCTCCTTCTCTCTTTACCTATTCGGACACACGTCCCCTGCATTTTTCTTCACGGCCACAAACCCTAAACTGCTCACCAATCGACCAAACACGCACAGCCACTCACAGCCCTCAAACTCACGCACACTACCCTAGCACGTTCACACCACTCACGCACGCACTACCATAGCACATTCACACCACTCACGCACACACTACCCTAACACATTCACACCACTTACGCATCTACTACTCTAGCCCAGTACACTGACCAAACTCATGCACACACAGCCCCTCACGTAAACAAATAAACACACAGCCCTTACTGCCTCTCCCATAAATGATCAAACAAATCAAAAAATACACCCCCTTAAATTACCTAAAGATAGTCCCTAAAATCACCCAAAGACACTCCAAAACAGCCCCATAAACCATTACAAAACAGTCCAGAAAATAACCCAAAATAGTCCCTCAAAACAATGAATAAATCACCCAAAAATAGTCCCCGAATACCCCTAAGAACAAAGACCAGAAACAGCAGCCCAAAACAACGAGGCGATGAAGGAAAACAGTGAACCAGTGAACCGGAGAAGTTGCGAAGCATCAACCCTTCCGACGGCTGTGTAAAGCACTTCCAAGAGGTGACTCAAAAGGTAAGACATGAGGGCACCCTTTTATTTATTCTTGTTCATCTTTTAATTATTTATTAGTATTTCTTCGCATGCGTATTGTTGGTTTATGTATGTTGTGGCGATGGGATGAATGATTTTGGGCTATCTCTCGTGGTATATCGGATGGAAACCCAGACGTAAATTCCATAGCCGAATCCGAATGGACGGTAGTACGGTCTGAACTTGGGATACAACTCCACGTACCGCTTGAGAAACGTACATATTTTGTTTCATCTAATCTTGCGTTTATCCATTGTTTATTAGAAATAGTATGTTATTTTTATGCATGATTTATTTGTTTCTTTCCTATTAGGAGCTTAATTGTATCTCTTCAATATTTATGTTTAGACAATTATTATTTCTTTATATTTCTGCATTTATCAGTTTAAAATGTTCATGAGATTGTGTGCTTGCCGTTATGTCGACTTACTTTTATGTATGCAAACTTAGATATAGGTTTTTTACTTTTATGTATGCGAACTTAGAGATAGGTTATTCTCGCGTATGTATGTTGCGTAGACTTGGTTATATTATCGCATAAATCTGTTCATTACAAGTGGCATAAGTAAGAGACCATTCCGAACCCAATGGTTTGAGGTCTTCCCTTACGAGGGGTGAGTGCGACCTTAAATCATTTCTCAGTTCACACTGGGTGGCGACTCTATTTTATTTCTCCGGTTTAGTTCCCCCGTAGGCTACTCCATACTCCCGACTAGGCCGTGAGCCTGGAACAACGTCGCCGATTCTGTGCCCTACATCGGGATATGCAAGGTCCAGGGAAAATACATTGTTCAAGGAATGCTTATGGAGTGCTCGGCACGAGGAGACCCTGTCAACATGGTCTGGAAGCAAGTACGGAAGGATCTGAAGAAGCTCAGACTCCAAGATAAGAACCGGAAGGAAATATTGTAAAAGCCTCTCTTAAAATAACCCGCAAAGAGTTGTAAGAATGGCAACAGGTCCCTTGAATATGAATAAAACTCTTTTTTTTTTAAGAAACTTGTCTATCTTACTTGTTTGTTAATAAAATGCGAAAGTTATTTTCAATATTCTTGGGATATGTTCGATGTGAAGGGGTGCTAGATAGTCGGTAAGGGCACCAAGCCCGTGGCATTCCAATCCCGGATGTCATTATCAAACCCCCGAATGGAAGTGTCCCGACCCGAATCCGTCTATTTTTGAGGATCCAGAATGCATCAAGGAATGAGGCACATGCTGGAAACGCGCGAACCCTTCGTGGCACGCCAATCCCGGGTGTCATTATCAAAACCCCGAGGCCGGAGCGTTACTACCACTTGGCTTACATTTTTTAGGAATAGTTCGGGTAAACCGGACCCAGGAATGTTTCTCCCCTGCAGGTCGGCTGGTGAATCCCGCTGAAGGCTATCGGAGAGTATGGAATGAGGATGACTTAATTGCCTCCATGACTATCATGCTCCCGGGTAAACTTGACCAATGAAGGATTCTTCCTCTGCGAGTCGGCTGGTGAGTCCCGTTGTGAACCATCAGACCACCTGGCTGGGCTTGGCCGAATGGTCCATTTGATTACATGAGTCTCGGGTAAACCGGACCCATTGAGGTTTCTTCCCCTGCGAGTCGGCTGCTGAGTCCCATTGAGAACCACCCAGGGAGGGCACACACGGGGTGTCCATGTCCCCCGTGGGGATTTACCCGACCGCCCCGGATCGGCGTATCCGTAGCCTGGTTAGCCGGGACACTGAACTGTAAGGTTCATAATTGTGTTTTCGAGGCCTCGGGTAGGACACTGTCTCGGAGCACCCGAGTTGATGTTTTACTTCTTGAATTTTTGCATGGAGTATGTGCTAAGTCACCTCCACTTTTTGTTAACTTTACTTTGTTTCAATTTTTGATTTTCGTTGGTCTGGCAAAGGGACGCCCGGGCCAGGATCCGCAGAGCCTCAGAAGTTGAAAATCTTCCATCGTGTAGGTCTCAAATGCTCCTCCCGCTCGGGGCTGGATTCGTTCCACCGAGACTGTATTGTTCCACCAGCTCGGGGCTGGATTCGTTCCTCCGAGACTGTATTGCTCCTCCAGCTCGAGACTGGATTCGTTCCGTCGAGACTGTATTGCTGGTGGATTCGTTCCACCGAGACTGTAATGCTCCTCCAGCTCGGGGTTGGATTCGTTCCGCAGAGGCTGTATTGTTCCACCAGCTCGGGGCTGGATTCGTTCCACCGAGACTGTAATGCTACTCCAGCTCGGGGCTGGATTCGTTCTGCCGAGACTGTATTGTTCCACCAGCTCGGGGCTGTTTCGTTTCGCCGAGACTGTATTGCTCCTCCAGCTCTGGGATGGATTCGTTCGCCCGAGACTGTATTGTTGCACCAGCTCGGGGTTGGATTCGTTCCGCCGAGACTGTATTATTCCACCAGCTCGGGGCTGGATTCAATCCACCGAGACGGTATTGTTCCACCAGCTCGGGGCTGGATTCGTTCCGCCGAGACTGTATTGTTCCACCAGCTCGGGGCTGGATTCGTTCCGTCGAGACTGTATTGCTCCTTCATCTCGGGGCTGGATTCGTTCCGCCGAGATGGTATTGTTCCACCAGCTCGGGGCTGGATTCGTTCTGCCGAGACTATATTGTTCCACCAGCTCGGGGCTGGATTCGTGTCCCCGAGACTGTATTGCTCCTCCAACTCGGAGATGGATTCGTTCCGCCGAGACTGTATTATTGCACCAGTGCGAGGCTGGATTCGTTCCACCGAGACTGTATTATTCCACCAGCTCGATGCTGGATTCATTCCGCCGAGACTGTATTGTTCCACCAGCTTGGGGCTGGATTCGTTCTGCCGAAACTGTATTGTTCCACCAGCTCGGGGCTGGATTCGTTCCGTCGAGACTGTATTGCTCCTTCTGCTCGGGGCTGGATTTGTTCCGCCGAGACTATATTTTTCCACCAGCTCGATGCTGGATTCATTCCGCCGAGACTGTATTGTTCCACCAGCTCGGGGCTGGATTCGTTCTGTCGAGACTGTATTATTCCACCAGCTCGGGGCTGGATTCATTCCGCCGAGACTGTATTGTTCCACCAGCTCGGGGCTGGACTCGTTCCGCCGATACTCTGCTCTATTAGCTCGGGGTCGGGCTACATCCCACTGAGTCAATCTCTTTGGTCTGGGGATGTAACATTCCCCCATAGCCAAGTGCTCTTCTCAGCTCGTGGTTGGGTTATATCCCACCGAACGAATTTGATCTCGGCTCAAGGACAGACTATCAACTCGATGGAGGGCTCAAATTGGTCGGATGCGAGGTCATATTGAGATTTGGAAGAATAAGTTAGAACAAGTATGGAAAGCAGAACAGAAAGCATTTAAGATGAGCAGTAAAAGTGAAACGGCAGTGCTATTACAAAAAAGAGTACGTTATTCAAAGTTTACATGGGGCCCCGTTCGGGTCACTCTTCACTGATAAGCCCGCGCAAGGGCATCAGCTTCTTCTTCAAAAGGCTCGGATGGCAGCAGAGCAGGCTCGGCACCGGCATAGAGGGCAATGACTTCATCTTGGGAGGCAAGAGGGGCTGCAATCTCGGCCTCATGTACTTCAGGAGTAGGAGCCTCGGGTTGATTATCTTCATGGGTCGGGGACATTGGTACGGCCGATATGGGCTCAGGATCCTGGACTTCTTCCGAAGATGGGGAAGCCATTTTCAGAATTCCTCTTCTGGAAGCTCCCCTTTGCAGTACCGAATGGCCGCATGGATGGGAGTCATGTCAATATCCGGAATCACTAACAGAATAATCTGGGCGCAGTCACCAACCCCCTCTAGCCTGATCTGCTCCATATCATCCTCTAGCTCTATTTCATATTAGATATAAACAGGAAAGAAACTAGGTTTTCTCACTCCTGAAGATTTGGGATGCTGGGCATATGTTTGGATGATACCAAACTAGAACCCAAAATGGATAAGTGTCAATTGTAGGTTATCCTAGGGAAACCAAAGTATATTACTTATAAAACTCACTTGAGAACAATGTAATTGTTGCTCACCATGCGATTTTCCTAAGAGGAATACCGATATGTAGTGGTAAGTGGGAGGATAGTAAAACTCGATGAAAAATCGGAGTTATATACTGTTCAAGGCACCAAGTTCTTAATGGAACACAAACAGTTCATCAAGGATGAAACTGTACCAGTAATCTTTGAATACACAAGAACCGCGTAAGTCGGAGAGAGTCAGAAAACAACCTGGGTTTGGGTTTCTGATCTCACCTCATAAAGATGTCAATCTCACTGGGGAATACGAACTGACTACGTATGAGGAAATGATACAAGGTATCAACTCCCCATCATGGCAAAGTGCCATGAGTCCGAAATGGATTCCATGTATATCAACTATGTTTGGACACTAGTTGTTGTACCGCAAGGCATTGTGCCTATTGGTACTATATAAGTCTTCAAGGAAGACATACGTGGATGACAGCATACCAACGTACTGAGCTAGGCTTTTAGCGGAAAGGTATCGTTATCAACATTGTGTTGATTACAACGAAATCTTTTACATGTTGCCACGTTAAATCCATTTGGATAATGCTTGCTGATGCTGCATGTTTCATTTATGAAATATGGCAGCTTAACCGAAAAATCGCTTTCCTGAAAAGGAAACCTTTTGGAGGATGTTTACAACATCCTGGCGGCTTTGTCCTACCAAAACTAGCAAACAAGGTTTGCAGGTTATTCGATCCATAGAGGGATTAAAGTAAACATTACGTTCTTGGAACTAACGTTTTGATATAATCATAATGGTGTATGACTTAATTCAAAATGAAATGATTCTTGTTTATATAAGGAGGTTAGTGGGAGCGCACTGACAATGATGTCCTAATTAATGATGATATGTCTTCTTGGAAATAATATTCTCATATTACGATCGGTGAAAGCTTGGATTTCATTAAAATTCTCTGTAGAATTCTTGGGAGTAACAACCTTTATTCTAGGAATAAAGATCTACTGAGTTAGATCTAGAGGTTATTGACACTCTACGAGAACTCGTACATTGAAAAATGTACGCAACCTGGTGTCTCATATGCTTTGAGCATATGGATTCACAAACAGGTCAATCCAAGTGATAGTCACTGGATTGATATTAAGAACATCCGTTAGTATCTTAGAGAACTAAGGATGATGTCTTAATCTATGGAGAAGGAGAACTTGAAGTGACTGGGATCACAGCGGCAAGTTTCCTAACCGATAAAAACGACTTTAAGTCGCTAAACGGTACTATACAGTTTGAATAATGGTACAGTAAGCTGGAAATCTTCCAAGCAAGATTATGTTACCGAATAAACAACAAATGCGGGTTATTGGTGCTGCTGAGGCAGCAATAGAAGCCATTTGGGTCGACGATAAATCTAATTAGATTAGATATAGTTCTATTAGCAGCTGAGCTAGGCGTCAGCACAAGCTAAAGAATTAATGGTCTCATCAACGATCCAGATATATACTTCGACTATTCATCTGATTCGTTCGGATCATACATCGTGGCGATGTGATGATCGAATGAATTGCATCAGACGATAATCATACAAATCCGCTGACGAAAGCCTTTCCTCAGTAGTTTGAACGAACCGTACATAGTTCGGGTGTAAGACACTCGAGTGACTGGCTATAGCCAAGTGGGAGATTGTTGGACAGTTATGACCCATAGCGTCACTATTTGTACAGATCATGGTGTTGTTGTACAAATTAACTATGTGACAAGGAGATTGCGCTCTTATCATTTGTGATTAGATCACCTAGATATATAAATGATAGGAGGTCCCTATGATTAGTTCCTGGATTGAGATGATATGTGACAGTATCAGTCCTCGAATGATTAATCATTAAATATCCCTAGTCGTAGTATTATCGAGACTGTACATCGATAATGCAGAATAGACTAGTATTGCACTTGTGCGCGTTGTGGGAGCACAACGACATAGTTCTCATATATTTAAGTATTGGATACTTATGCCAGTGTGATAAGAGGTTGTGTTTACCGATGGTGCGGAAACAGCTTCGCTCTGGATAGACCCCTCGGAATTCCATTGGTAGTATGACTATGTGTCTATGGAAGTCCGATATCAGGGTAGGTGTATTTGGTCTTAACCTGAGACTTGCATTGCTAATACTTGCGACAATCGTTATGTTTTAGTTTTGGTCGTCCAGGGCTTTAACCGGTTCTGTGTACGCCTCTGCTGGGTATATTGAGAATCTCAGTGTATTGGGTGTGATGTCAAGACGAAAGTATCACTCCAGTCATAATGGAGATGATGTCACGTAGGATACGGTACTAGTGCTCTTAAGTACTGCAGTCATCGGGATATTATGACTAGGTCATGTATATCCGATAATAGAGACTAGTTACCAGACATCCGACATGTGCTTCGTACGGGGCAGACACATTCCAGCCCCAGGCCTAGCACGTGACATTTGATACTGGATTGCAATACGCAATACTATGTATACTATGCCTGACATAGATTATATATTCCAGTAAGAATATTTCTGGAGAATTGGGTAGGCACGGTGCTTTGCTAGAAGCCAACCATGTCTTGTAAATCGGTAAGCACGTGGTACGAGGTACGCACGTATTCGGATAATCTGATGACCGTATTTACTGCCAACATATCCAGGGATCTCTTGGGTCGCTTCCCAAAGATTCACCGATGACAGTTGATTTAAATTAGAATTAATCTGGGATTAATTAAGAGAGAGAATTAATCTGGGATTAATTAAGATGAGAGAAAATTAATCTGGGATTAATTGAGGTATTATTTAATCTAGGATTAAATGTGTTCGGAAGAGAGAGAACGCGATTAATTTGGAATTAATCGGTAGAATAAATTTAATAGTTAAATTTGATTTTTCTATTTAATTTATTCGTATGGGCTAAAATTAATATATCGGATATATTAATATGAATTGGATTTCATTACGAAATTAAAGTCAGACTTTAATATGAACGAACGAATTATTTTAGAATTAATTCGTAAATGACGTTCGTAATATATTTGCGAGGCATCGTTATTTAATTAAATTAGATTTAATTATTTAGCGACGAAAGTTTATTTAATCGGATTAAACGGATCCGAGCCGCGGCAAATGTTCGTAGAGACATTTTGAATTTTGAATTCAAAATGGTGGGGCCCACTTCACACATATCACACATGTGAAGTGGTGGTTGGAAAGTGGTTGGCATTTATGCCAAAACCACTTATTTTCCAACCACTTGGTTTAGGTGAAACCAAATTACCCCAACTACATGGTTTTGGGTAAAAGGGTAAAACCTTTTAACAAAAGCAAAAAGCCTTCTCTCTCTCTTCACTCTACACACTTGTAACACATTTTGGAAAATGAAAACCCTAGAAGCCTCCATTTGGGCGTGAGCTTCTTCCTCAATTCTCTTTGATTTTGTTGTAAAATCAACAAAGCTAGCACTTGGAGAAATCAACTAAGGTGATAGGGAAACTACTTCAAGAGTTGGAATCATCACTCAAAGCTTGAATCTTGGAGATCTTTTCTCAAAAGTTTAAAGCTCAAATCCGTTCATTGTAAGTATATTCCGCAACTTTTTTTGAATTATGAATACCTTTACATGCTTATTAGATCCTTGGCATGTTCTAGGAACACTAACATTTGCCGGCATTTGTTTATGGATTGAGATGTAGTGGAAGACGGTCGGCTGGTGGGCCTCGGTGCCATCCTCCCTGGAGAGGCGGTGAGTTGGACAGACGGATGGGCTGCCTCTTTGGTCTTCCCTGCGGCCGTGGCAGCAGTAGGCCATTGCCGAGATGATCCGGCTTCACCCGGCCTGGCTCCCTTTGATGTTCCTAGGAGCCGGTCAAGGTATTTGGGCTGTTTTGACATTCCTGCCAAGAAAAAAGTAGAGAACATGGTCAGCTCGGAATTCAGAAAATTCAAGTCATTTGTGGGTCAAGCAAACAAGGGGATCAGTTAGAAAGTCAGTAAGAATCTACCTAGTCGCCTCGGGGCCTGTGGGGGCGCACTCCGAATAAAGCCCGACTCCAAGAAGGCCGAGTCATTGACTACCCTCTTCCAGTGGCTGGCATAGCTCTGGGCCACCTTGATCCTTGAACGGACCACATTGGTAACCTTGGGAAGATCCCTCCAGCAGGCTGAAAAGGATTAAAGAGTTAGTATTTTGACACGAAAGTTGAGAAAAAGAAACTGAGAAATCGAATCCTAACCTCCCGCTCTGAAGATATCGGGGATTTATGTCATCTACGAGCACGTTGACCAGGTTCTTCCCCAGTCACCTGTAGCCCAGAACTAGGGGTCTTTGAAATTTTTGTTGGTTTGGGAAAGGTTTTTTATGAGGGCGGGGGCGTCGGCATACGAGGAGAGGTAATACCAACCGTGATGTATTTTTGGGTTGGCCTTCAGTTTGTAGAGCCTTTTCAACTCCTCAAAAGTCGGTTCCCCGAGGCCTGCTCGATGCCAGAACACATGCAAGCCGGACATAATTCTCCAGCTGTTCAAATTTAGTTGGCATGGGGCAATCTCCATCCTAGCCAACATCCCAGCGAAGTATGGTTGGATGGGCAGCCGGAGACCGCACTCAAAGAATGAAGGGAGAATGGCGACCGAGCCATCGTCAGGCTGGCTCGCACGATCACACGAGCCAGGGACATCAAGAGCTATGTCGATGGGGATCTCGTACTGCTGGCGGAGCACACACAAGGTATCTCCAGTAATGGTGGAAGGCCGGTTCATGTCCAAGGCCGAACTGCCCAGTTCTCCAGGCTCAGAGTCTTTCCGGGGAATTCTGTGATGATAGGTATCATTTTCTATTTCAGAGGGGGTAGAGGTGGTATCCAACTCCTCTAGGCTGGGCTCTCCCGAGATGGAGGATGATTCTGCAGTTTGAGGTGGAGGTTGAGGTTTCGCAGGTTGGGCCGAGGAAGAGTTGGCGTCAGACATTCTTGACAATCCCAATGGATGAGCATGTCAGTGGACAGTCAAATTGGGGCACAGTAGGCTCGAAACACTACTCTAACTACCGGGAACCTAGGCCTACAGTCTCTAAATGCCCTAGCAATAGCCACAAACAACAAGTCTCTCCCTAAACATATACAAACAAACACGAAACATAAAAAGCTCGAAGCGCATACATCTTATCCCCACCACTTGTCCTACAACCAGAAAACCTGTGCGCATGCACTCAACACTAAACCTGAAACATGCTTCGCAACACAGAACGATAAGATATGTGTGATAGAAGAAAAGAAGAATGAGCAACAACAAATAAAAAATCAACAAGCAAGCAAGCATTCACAAGCCAGGAACAATCACAATAGTTTGCAGAAACTGAAATATAGAAGGGTCGGGCAGGGACTTACTTGATTTGGGAAGAAAGATTGGCAGTTGGTCTGGTCGGTTGGAAGGTTGTTGATCTCAAGAACGAAGAAGCTCTTGCACCTTGAAGATTCTGATTTTCGTAAAAAAAAAAAAGAGTATTGCTCTGCACTCTTATAGTCAGTTTGGGGTATTCTTGGCCGTTGGATCAGAGAGAGGCTTTGGATTTGCACCGCGTGTCACCTTCGGGCTCCATCTGCTCAGAGTGAGATGAACGGTTGGGATTGAAAACCTTTTGGTTTCCCATTGAACGGTCGATTGAATTGGTCTTTTGGCGGGAAGGGCACGTATGTTCGACAAGTTTCAGGCTCATACCAAACCCTATAGGTGATTTGACGGGCATTTAAGGGGATGTGATGACTTGCGGTTCTCAAGGACGGCTACCAGAAGGACAGAAGAGGAATTTGCTTCAAGTTGAGGAGTCAGTTGAAAGGGCATCAGAGTTTACAGTGACCGAGCATATGAAGATGACCGAGGACGGTCTGGTCGAGGAACGAAGAAATTTTCTGTTTTTTTATGAATCTGACCACCAGTTGGCTGATCAGCACACTTCAGATTTTTGTAGTTCCCGGCACCAACTCGTACACTTGTTGGAACCGAGAACTGGGGGACAGATGTTGATGATGTTTTTAAGGACAAATACTTTGAACAATTCGGCAAGGGCAGAGAGGGAATTTCCAGTTTCTTGGGGGATCAGTTGTACAGATGTGTTAAGCAGTTCTCAGACAGTCAGAGGGTCCAAACACCTCATTCTCGGAACTGGCCGACCATAGGATACAATGTGGTACAAATTGAGAGACCGACCACATCAGAGCAGAGATCGACCATAGTAGCCCGGTAGCTCAGCTCGGTTCTGCTTTACTTTCGGTACCACGGTAGATGGGTCGGATATTCAGGGTCAGGACGAGAGCAGTGCAGGTGGTTCGGCAGATCAGTAGACCGACCTCATGGAGTCCGACGCACTCAAGGATATTGTGGACTTTTCCTTTAGCATGTGACATTGTTCAAAGGCTCCTTACAGGCTGGCACCATTATTGTTGCGTGTGGCAGTGGAGAAAACAGAGTGATGTGACAGGACGTCAGATGACAGGCTTGCTTTCGACAACGACATACCTAGGGCAGAGAACCCGTCAATCGGTCAGAGAGTACGCGGGAAAAGTCATAAAGTAGGAGGAACAATGTTGTAATTCCTGAGTATATAAAGGAAAGTTAGATTCATTTGTTAGGGAGGCAGAAAACTTGTAAAAAAGAAAGAAGGAAATGAGCACTACTTGTAAAACTCTTTAAACTGCTCGGCCTCATTCGGACCTCACTCAGAACAGGTCGGCCGAGTTAGTTCAGGCAATAAAAACAACCCCCACCGTTTTGTGCCCGTGGACGTAGGCATGATTCACTCCGCCGAACCACGTTAAAACTCTCTTGTCAACTTGTGTGTTATTCTCACATTTTACTAAATTTGTCTTTGGTCTCCCCATAACCAAACAAATTCAAGGTTGATGGAATGTTGTCTCGGGTGAGTTATCTCGAAACTGCCCCTGGGACGAAAATCATCCGTCAACATACCTAATTGTCAATTAATTGATTTGATAAAATCTTTCCATAGAAAGTAAGAAATTTGGAGTTAAAATTCCGTTCACATAAATAAAAGAGGGATTATATTATCGTAGTTGATAATAATTAAAAAAAAAAAATCAAACTTTATTATTATTTTTAAACAAAGCCTATCATATGTGATTTTTGGCCTCTTCTTCCTTAAAATCATCTCAAACAAATAATAAAAAAAACAATAAAAATATCTTACGAAAGAGAACCTCAATATTCAAGTACACATTTACGCCATTTCTCTCATTTTCATGACTAATCATCTACAAATAATAAACAATAAAATGATTGAGACATCTACCAACAAAATACTGGCAAGTAGAATTTTGATAGCAACACATTATCTATTTAATAATTAAGTTAAATAAAAATAAATAAATATATAAATTGATAATTTGAGTTTGATATGAACAAAAGATTGGAAGGAGTTACAAGAGAATCATTCTTCTTTTGAAATTAAAAAAATAAAAAAACCATCACACGGGTGGTCAATGGTCATTGAGTTGATAAACTTTGACAGGCTCTTTAGGTTTGGTTCAATGTAAGCTGCTGCTTAAATAAATACTGACAGGCACTGCGGAAGCAGCAAAATGTGATAATTATTTTTTCCAAATTAAATATGGAGCAAGTAAGATGGAGACAGAATTTTTTTGTTATTTATTTCTTTTCTTTAAATTTCTGTTTTTGAAAACCTCAACACTGTGTTGTATTTCTTATATAGAGTCTTTTTCCAGTCTCCCTAATCTTCTTCTTTTCTCTCTTTTTTTTTTTTTTTTTTTTTTTTTTTTTTTTTTTTTGGGCAAATGACATTTGGACCACACTATTTAGGGACATAGATATAAAATCTCCTAATCTTTCAACAAATATATATATATAATATATTATATATATATATATATATATATAACCAGGGTTGATTGACAATAGGACGAGACAAATCAGGATTTGGCAATTCTGATATCGTCCCGTTTATATATCCGGGACAAAAATTGTTTCGGTTTCGTCTAGTTTTTTTTAAGACAAAAAAGTCATGTCCCATCCCGTCTAGCATCTCGTTAAATTATATCTCGCTCCGTTCAATCGTGTCTAGCCATCTCATCCTGCTAAAATCTTGGCCCCCTTAAAATTTTGGGATATTTTTTTGTCCTATCCCATCTCGATATGTCCCAAATCTAGACTGGACAGGACGAAAAAAATTAACAACTCTACATCCAACCTCATATTTCTTAACGTATTTTGTTTATTTTAACAGTTGAATGATTAATATTATTCATTTACATTATGATGACATGTAAGAATGTATAATAAATTATTAATTACATTTAATAATAAAAATTATTAATATATAGGATACGCATATTCTTTTTGAAACATTAAGAGAGTTTTATGTCCATTTTCAAGTATTGAAGGTACAATTGTCCCCTCCCTCTCTTTTTTTTACATATTGAATACATACATATATTTTGTGATCTTGGCGAGTCCCAGTTAATCTCTAATGGGAAATTGGTAAAATTAATTATAAAAAAAAACTTTATTATTGTCAAAATGAGACACAACGTTTGCGTTTTGTCAAAATGACCAATTTTTTCGAAGTAGCCTTCGGAGAATCCAATTTCTCCAAAATCTACTCCGAAGTTCCATTTTTTTTATTTAAAACTTCAGAGATTCGAAGTTAGTACTTCGGATCTTCTAAGTTTTAATATATTTTTATTAGTTTTAATATATTTTTATTCTTTTAAAATAAAACTCCGGAGATCCTAAGTTAATATTTCGAATCTACTAAATTTTAATATTTTATATTTTTTGAATTAAAACTTATGAGATCCTACGTTAATACTTCAGATCTCATGGGTTTTAATATTTTTTATTCATTTGAATTAAAAATTAGGAGATCCTAAGTTAATATTTCGAATCTCTTAAGTTTTAATGCTTTTTTTTTTTAAATTTAAAACTTAGGAGATCATAAGTTTTAAATTTTTAAGTTTTGTATTTTCTTAATTTTATTTTTTAAATTTGGGAAATCTTAAATCAAAACTTTGGATCTCCTAATTTATTTTGTAATGAGAACTTGGTGTGACCAATACAAGAAAATATTGGATTACCGATCGATATTACCGACCGAAAATATTCTGTGGATAAACACCAGTAAATATCGACCAAATACCGATCTTTAAAGATTAAGAAATTTTCTGACATATTACCGACCGTTTTCCGACCGATATATGTAACGACCGGAAATCTCAACTACTGTTATATTATGGGACGGGTGTCACATAATATAAATTATGTTTGGACACATATACCCTCATAAAATGACTATGGGGAACAGTCGGCAAAATCTTCGAGATTCCCATACGAGATGATATGATGTTCCACTACGGATATCTTATGGTATTTGGGCCATAACTTTCTTATACGAATTCCGATTTTTATGAATTTTATATCATCGAAAAGATGAGATCGAGACCTACAACTGTGACATTAAATTTTTTTCAAATTCGAATAAGAAGAATGTCAAAAATACAAATTAAATAATCTGGATGAATGTAATTGGGGATGACTCTAAAGAATTCTCAAATTCTCTCAATAATTCTAATACTTTTTATTTTAAACTTTATTAATTAGTCAAATAGCCCCCTATTATATATAAGGGATATTATTCCCAAGTCCTTAAAAATAGAGAGAAAGAGAAAGAAACGTTGGAAGAAGAAGATGGAGAAAGAAGAAAAAGAAGAAAGAAAAATGAAGAAAGATGGAGGAAAGAATAGGCATCAAATGCCAATACTCATACATCAAGCATAGAATAAGATTAACAACCATTGGAAACTTGATGAGTGTGAAGAAATTAAGAGAAAGAAGGTAAAGAAACTTGACCCAAAATTTGGATTGTAATATTTTGAGAGTATAATGATAGAATATGGCTATTGGCATGATAAAGATTGCATTTTGGTGATTGATAGGTAAAGAAAATGATTGTAGAATAACGTATCCAAATTTTGAAAATCTTAAGGGTTTAGCAAAAAAAAATGAGAATAATGAGATTATGAGATTAAAGAATTGTTTGAGGATAATAATTTGGTATATAATATGTGAAGTTGAAGTTTAATGGGATGGTTTGTGCGATAATTTTGATATAGAAGTGTTGGTGATGCATTTGGGGTAAGATAGACTTTAGGAAGCAAGTTTTGAATCTTGAAAATCAGGCCCACGTCGCGACGCCCAAGGGCTCGCGTCGCAACACGTACTGGGGAATTATTACAGATTCGTTTCTGGTTTGTCTGCGTCACGCACTGGAAATTTTCATACATGCGTTTCTGGAATTTTGCACGTCGCGGCGCAAGGTCAGAATTTCCCAAAAATAGTTTTTATTCATTTCAGCTTCACCCTAGCGTGTTAGAGGCCACCCTAAGGGTCTTATATCAGCTCGTATATATACATTACATCATGATGTATGCATGATAAGTATTTTAGTGATGGCAAGCACTTAAATAGATAAATTTAACATGATTCCATAATATATTTCTCAGTCCATTTTCTAATCTAGTTTATCAATTATAGATCATCACATGAACCGTAGTTTCCTTCGGCAGAGTAAATAATGTCAGCCAGATTCTAAACCAGTGAGTGAATATCTTTTTCCCAAAGTTGATTTTTTTTAACTTGTTATTGATCGAGACTTACTTTTAAATATTTTAGGACGTTAACCAAATTTATTTTCAGATGTTTCATGAATGAGAAGGTTTGAAAAATCTCGAGATTTTAAAACATGAGTATTTATGATTTTGGAGGCATGGGGAAAAATCCACCTCAGCTCTGACTTATGGAATTGACGAGTAGACATGTGCATATGTAGAGGACTGGAGGGACAATGATACATAACGCCCCCAGATCCTAGTTCAGGACTAGGGATGACAGATGCCCCTAGATCCTAGTTCAGGATTAGGCAGTAGCATAGATCCGCACTCCTGGCTCTAGTTCAGTGTCTTGAGGGGCGGTGATATATAATGCCCCAAGACCACTAGTTAGGCGTATGGGGGACAGCGATACGTAACGCCTCCATGCGTCAGGTTTTTCAGATACAAATTTTCCAAATATCGTTTTCAGAAACATATATTTTAGAAACAGTTTTCAGAGATAAATTTCAGTGCCAGGTTTTCAAAGAAAAAAGTTTCCAGAAAAAGATGGTTTCTAGTAATAGTTTTGAGTTGTAGAACTAAGAATTTTCATAAAAGTACATCAGTTTTTGTTTTAATTGTCCACTCACTTAGATCGTTTAAACGATCTAACACCCCCCCCCCACTCCCAATTTCATTGTTTTGCAGGTATTCCCGGAGGACGAGCTCAAGGGGATGGATACTGACGAAATCTCTAAAGGGTCCACAAGGTCGAGTCGGAAATAGAGTTCAGTTAAGTTTAGTATAGTCCAGTTTCAGAAAATTATATAACAAAGTTGTGTGCAGGTGCTCATGTAAAAAGTTGTTAAGATAAATAATGTTAAGTTTTAGATGTGTTTGTACTATTTTAAACTCTATGTCATGGATGTGGCAATGTTCGTATATGAAATTGTGTTTAAGATAAGAGTAACAGTGTTGTCCATAGTTAGAAAGTCAGAGGTTCAGGGGAATAATACCGCCTATTCCCTGCTAGTAGTATCTCCCGGATTGGAGATGTTACAAAGATGGTATCAGAGCATGGTATAGGGAGTCAATGACTGCAATGGACATAGTGTTGGGGTATTGTATACTTAGTATTCCCGAGGTACTAGTATGTGAGGCACTACCTCTCCAGTATCCGATCCTCGAGTACGTCATCAAGCTCCATAAACAGGTCAGTAAGAATTCCCAAATTATCTGAATTCTCTTCTTAGTAAAAGTAACCAAAATTTTTTTTCTAGTTAAGGATTCTATTGTAGTAATCCTGGCCTATTAGCCGAAGTCCAAGACAAGTTGAGAGAACATATAGTAAATTTCTAAGAATAGTTATGCATAGAAGTGGGAAAAGAAAGCTATAAGAAGTAAGGAAAGATGTATAGATGTTTAAGCAGCCAGAGACAAAGAAAAGTAAAGAGACAGAATGAGATAGTAAATTTGTAAGGATACCTACCTAGGGAAGTAAAATGGGAAAGAAAAAGTTAGAAAAAAAGGTAAAAGATAAAATACAGATGCTTAAGCAAATGGAGGTAAAGATATAGAAACAGATAAATAAGGAAGTACAAAACCTTCAGTATTAAAGAGAATAGAGTAAGTCTGAACAAGAATAAATGTTGAAGTAAACTTTAGTAAGATTCCTTCCTTGATTAGAAAATTCCTTCAAGTAAACTCAATAGCCTTAAGTACCTCTTATAGATAGTAAGTCTCCCGAGTAACAAATGATAAACATAAAGATAAAAGAATCAAAAACTTAAGACTAAATGTGGAAATATCAATTAACAAGAAATGCCAATAAATATGTGGAGATTTTAAATCCCCAAACCCAGGCCCACAGATAAATAAGAGAAGATCGTAAACATAAATGATTAATTGCCTTAATCTAAGAATTTGATAGGTAAGGTCCTGATTTACCTAGATCCTCACCTCTTAGCTATACCAGTCAAAGAAACGGACCTGACGAAGTCTATCTCATACCTACCTTACATGGGTAATGTATGGGCCAAATTTGGGCCAAAGGCAAAACCGTCCTTTTTACTTCGAACCCAATACCAAATGAAGCCCAAAATGATATAACCCAGCCCATAAAACTTTAAACTGTTTATAAAAGTAAAGCCAACAGCTTAAGGATGAACCCCTTTAATTATTCACCTATTGTATCCCTCTTTCCTAAACACAAAATATATTATCACATGCGAATATTCTTCATCATCGAAAGATAAAGACTTGAGCACGTTGTAGGTCGATTGCCAGAAATCACAGCACGTTCTGGGTTCCATATACAACTTCTGTTACAGCTATAAAGTGACTTCCTTCAATCTATAAAAGGGGAGGTAACTCAACATACAAGGGATTCAAGCATTACTTCTCATATACAAGCCTCTACTCTCTGACACAAGCTCTCAGAGCTTCACATTTCCTAAACACTTTCCTCCGCCCTCATGGCCACCCAAAGAAGGTTAAGGTAATATCAAACCTTGCTTTCATATTTTACTTATTCACTGCTCATTTCATACTACTGACTTGAGCATCGGAGTGCCCCCGGCACCCACCACACCGGTGGGTAGTCTACTCCTGCTCACTCTACCTTTGTTTTGCAGGATCGCTAGTACCCCAACCTATAAATTCTCGATTATGGACCTCTGCCAAAATCTAACATCCATAATTTGGCGCCCACTGTGGGGCCTTAGCGATTCATAGCAGGCGGAGATCTCACATTCTACAATACTCAAAACATAGTCACTCATGGCTTCAAGCAGTGAACAAACACCTTATCCAGTAGCATCACAACTAGCCATACTTCAGGAAAGATTGCAAGATTTGGAAAAAGAAAACCAAACCATGCGAAACTCCAACATAAACCTTCAAAAGCAGTTGGAGTTAATCTCATCCACATCTCAACATCATAACAACCCAGAACAACCCAACAATCATGACACTCCATCTAATCTCTTGGGAGCATTCAACGAAGTGGCAGATGACAATCCATCAAATGGAGGCCAGAGGAACCTACCAATTTCCTCAGTTGACCAAGCAGAATAGGTCGCGTCCGCCATGAGGAGGGAAATGATGGAGTTTAAAGAAGCAGTTATGTCCAGCCTACCAAGAGTGAAACTACAGATAAAGAAAAGTAGAACATAAAAAATTCTGACACTCCCTTCTTGGAGACCATCACATCTATTAAGCTACCACGAAAGTTCAGTCCACCGGATATGAAGTTGTATGATGGATCCACCAATCCAGACGACCATGTAATACACTACAAGTACAAGATGATGTCAACTGGCTTGTCACCAAGCCAATATGAAGCTGGAATGTTCAGATGCTTTGGAGAAATGTTGGTAGGACCGGCCCTCACCTGGTTCATCAACCTACCTTACAGATCCATCGAGTCTTACCAACAGCTAGCAGACAAATTTATGGAGCATTTTGCAAGTTCTTGCAAGCTTGAGAATAGCATCAATGACCTCAATGCCATCCAGCAACGGAGAGGAGAGTCCTTGCGAAGCTACGTGGCTTGCTTCAATAAAGAGATGATAATAATTCCAGATCTCCATCAGCCTACTGTAGTGGAAGCATTCAGAAATGGATTACTTTCAGAAAGTAGACTTTACAAAAAGCTCTAAATTTCGATGTTACACAATGGATCAAGCTATGGCTCGGGCCCACATTGAGATCAGGTGGGAGGAGGATATGAGGAACAATAAGAGAGAAAGCTCATCTAGCCATCACAATGAGAGAACCTCGAACCTCCCCCTAAGTGACATAATAAGTGATGCGTTAATAATACATCTCAATAAGATATTACTTGATGTAATTAGACAAAAAAAAAGCCATAGATCACCCATTGTCACATTCGGGATATCATAGCTTCCTACAAAAGTATTCATTGGTTACTTTAAAAAAAATCATCATTCACAAAACTCCAACTTAGGGAGAAACTCATCTGCTCCAATCGACAACATAAAAAAGCATCCGGCCCAATCAACATACCTATTCCAGTCGACTAAGAAAGGAACAATACCCTCTAATAGAACCACTTTTCTATCCCTCATACGATGAAGTAATGTATCTAGCATGACCGCCCCAATCGACACTTTGTGTATGAAGAATTCGCATGAAGAGGATATACTGATGGACAATACTCTAATGAAGACTTGGCATGGACATCCCAGTCAACTTTACCAGCTTATCACTTGCTAAAGATCACAATCGACACTACATATATGATGGTTTAGAATTGAGCAAAGATTCCACTCGACACTCCACGTATGAGGTTTGACATTTGTTTAAGATCTCATTCTACATGAGATGGAAGAAGACCTAGCACGGGGCAAATGTGTCATTCGACATGACATGTAAGAGGTCTTAGTATTTGACAGAGATTCCATTCGACACGACTGGGAAAGAGTCTTAGCTAGAGGCTGATGCTCCACTTCACACGACAAGAAAGAAGTTTTTGCTAGAAGTTGAGGTTCCACTCCACACGACAAGGAAGAAGTCTTAGCTAGAGACTGAGGCTCCACTCCACACGACATGGAAGAACTCTTAGCTAGGGGATGAAGCACCACTCGACACGATAAGGAATATGTCTTAGTTAGGGGCTAAGGTTCCAGTCGACACGACATGGAGGAAGGATCAGCTATTGGCTGAAGTTTCATTCGACAAATAGATGTAGACTCGACTCAAGAAAGATACTTCAAATGAAGATACATCATGAGATGATTTCCCACTCGACATTACAATGATGTAGACTCGACTCAAGGAGGATGCTCCAAATGAAGGTTCATCATAAGGTGAATATCCCACTGGACACTAACTCAGCATGAGGCGAATATCTCACTCGACATGACACATATGAGGCTTTACACTTATTTATGATCCCATTCGACAAGACATGGATGTCATCTTCCTCAGAAGACATGAAAGGTTAGTCATCATCTTCATACGACATTGATTTAATACCGCCAACTCCAGACTACATAGGGAATATTTTATCATGCATAGTACAATGAATAACCTTCTTTCACATCCATCAGGTCTAGTTGACCGACCTTCATCAGGTCGGGTAGTATGAAAAATCCCTTGGACCTCCATCTGGTCCAGTCGACCGACCTTCATCAGGTCAGGTAGTATGAAAAATCCCTTGGACCTCAATCAGGTCCAATCGACCGACCTTCATCAGGTTAGGTAGTATGAATAATCCCTTGGACCTCCATCATGTCCAATCGATCGACCTTCATCAGGTTAGATAGTATGAAAAATCCATTGGACCTTTATCAGGTCCAATCGACCGACCTTCATCAAATCTAGTAGGATGATGACCCTCATGGACCTTCATCAAGTTCATTCGAGCGTAGTCTCATGGTCTTCAGACGACATGGTCTCAGACTACAAGTCCTGTAGAATGAGGAATTATACCCTCATTGACCTTTATCAGGTCTTAAAGAAATTATACCCTCATTGACCTTTGTCAGGTCTTGTAGAATGATGAATTATACCCTCATTGACCTTTGTCAGGTCTTGTAGAATGAGGAATTATACCTTTATTGACCTTTGTCAGGTCTTGTAGAATGAGGAATGAGAACCCTCATTGACCTTCTTCAGGTCTAGTAGAGTGAGAAGTGATGACCTTATTGGACCTTTATCAAGTCCATTCGACAGGTTCATACGACCGTAGTCTCATGGAACCTCATCAAGAGAATGGCTGATGACCTTCATAGACCTTTATCAGGTCTAGTAGTATGATAAGGAAAGACTCTTGGACCTTCATCAGGTCTATAGAGTGAAGACTTTCATAGACCTTCATATAGTCCAAACGACATTGATGACTCCCCTGGTTCTTTGACCCGTAGTATGAGGATTATCCTGACCTTCATCTGGTTCAGTCGACTGGGAACATTACTCGTGACTCATGTAGAGTCAAGTTCAATACATGACCTTCATCTGGTCTAGACGACATTGAAGTCTCCCATGGTCATTTGACCCGTAGTATGGGATTATCCTGACCTTCATATGGTTCAGTCGACCGGAGACATCCCCCAATGACTCATGGAGAGTCAACTGAAGACATGGACTTCCCTCAGTCTATACGATAATGTCGTGTGAATTATCTCCTGAACCTTCATATGGTTCAGTCGACCGGGGCATCCCCCATGGACTCATGTCGAGACAAATGAAGACCTGGACTACTCTCAGTCCAGACGACACATGTCGTGTGAAATGTACTTCTGAACCTTCATCTAGTTCAGTCGACCAAGGACATCCCCCATAGACTCATGTCGAGTCAAGTTAAAGACCTGGACTACTCCTAGTCCAGACGACATTGAAGACTACCCATCGTATGAAGTGTACCATGAACCTTCATCTGGTTCAGTCGACTGGGAACATTCCCCATAACTCAAGTAGAGTCAAGTTTGACATATGAACTTCATCTGGTCTAGAAAAATTTGAAGACTCCCCTGGTTCTTGACCAGTAGTATGGAGATTGTCCTGAACCTTCAACTGGTTTAATCGACTGGGGACATCCCCCATGGACTCATGTCGAGTCAAATGAAGATATGGACTTCCTACAGTCCATACGACAATGTCGTGTGGAATAACTCATGAACCTTCATCTGGTTCAATCGACCGGGGACATTCCCCATAAACTCATGTCGAGTCAAGTTGAAGACCTAGACTATCCTCAGTCCAGACGACACATGTCTTATGAAAAATACTCATGAACTTTCTTCTGGTTCAGTCGACCGGGGACATCCCTCAAATACTCATGTCGAGTCAAATGAAGACATGGACTTCCTACAGTCCATACGATAATGTTGTGTGAAATAACTCATGAACCTTCATCTGGTTCAGTCGACCGGGGATATCCCACATGGACTCATGTCGAGTCAAATGAAAACATGGACTTCCTACAGTCCATACAACAATGTCATGTGAAATATACATTGAACCTTCAGCAGGTTCAGTCGACTGGGGACATCCCTCATGGCTCATGTCGAGTCAAGCTCATGACATGGACTAAATTTTGACCAGACAACTTGAAAAGATTCTGCAGCTCTTCTGTCCTTACGAATAAAAGACACTAAACCCAGACGACAAAAAAGAAAGTACCTAGAATTCTACATTCTTGACAGGTACTCTTACATATCATGTTTCATACGACATGCGTAAAATTACTCTCAAAGTCAATGGCTTCTTGACTTAGAGAGTAGGAGACAAACTTTATGGGCCAAATTTGGGCCAAAGGCAAAACCGTCCTTTTTACTTCGAACCCAATACCAAATGAAGCCCAAAATGATATAATGACCGGTGCTTACACACGCGTATAACGCAAGCGCACGTATCGTTCAAGTAGTATAAAAAGTATCGATCCCACGAGGACTTAATACCTAAGCTATTAATTTTATGAGGTCAAATGATTACTAGTATCTAACAGGTTGTTTGATTGATTTGAAATGGTGATGATTCTAAATTTAAAAACAAGTAAATAAAATTGTTCGAAAGTAGGTTTAAGAAAATTTAATATTAAAAACTATCTAGGGTTGTGATTTCTTCCAATATCATTTTAAAGATGAAGTGGTTATTTTTTTGTGTAATAAATCGGTTTACTAACCTGGAACACTAAATTATGCGAAAGCCTCTGTCGATGGTCAGACGCAAATACCGAGTTTAACCCAATTGAACCATATGTCTATGTCAACCAAATTATCTGGATTCATTAAGTTTAAGTTCCAATTATGGCTACCCCTGCCCGACAGGTATATGTCTATCCTGTAAGGAAATCTATTAAAGGGTTATCTATCCTCAAGGAAGATCGTGGGCTATTAAGTCTAAGGTTGAAACCTAAAATCCTTATGTCTAGTTCATTTTAGATTTACCAGATTAATCTTATTAGTGGCCAATTAACAAGACGCATT
Source organism: Zanthoxylum bungeanum (assembly GCA_019454045.1). Lineage (NCBI taxonomy): Eukaryota > Viridiplantae > Streptophyta > Magnoliopsida > Sapindales > Rutaceae > Zanthoxylum > Zanthoxylum bungeanum. The sequence continues at coordinate 29,314 of SKCR01030487.1, forward strand.
AGGCTTAAGACTTAATAAGTAAACTTTTAAATTACCCAAACTATAAAATAACCCCTTATAAACCGGTGATATTAAAAGTCATCACAACCCCAGATAACTAATTTAGTTACAACACATAACTAGGGCTAGTAAAAACTTTAAAATAAATGACATAAAGTAAAAATGCTGAAAAGTAATTGCGGTAAAGTAAATTGCAATAAAATAAAATGCTAAGGTAAAAGGATCAACTTTTACTACTACTAATTTAAATATCTCCCTTAATATAATATATAAACTTGTGATTATTTTACCAACCAGCCATATAAGCGGTAACCTGATTAAGTCAAATTAAGTCCAACCAGCCATAAAGGCGGAACCAAAATAAACCTGCCATATAAGCGGTAAGAAAATTTAATTACCAACCGACCAATCTGGCGGTATCCTTGATTAGTCAGGTTTAAACCAGATTAAAATGAATTACCAACCGACCAATCTGGCGGTATCCTTTTTAAGTCAAATTTTAAATAGTGAATATATTATATTTAAGGGAGATTAATCTAAATAGCAATAGTAAAAGAATTACCTTTCACCCTAGCAGGGGGAAGTTACCTCCTCATAGTAAATAGTAAAAACTGTAAAAAGTAAAGAAAGTAAAACACTATTATTACAAAAAGTAATTAAAATTAATTACAAAACTAAAATTTAAAAGAAATTAGATAGAAAACTCCATATTTATATGAGAGAATTCATAGAGAATGGTACATCTAAAATCAGAAAACTGAGCTCTATTTATAGGCGTCAGTATGGGTCGCGCGTCGCGACGCCCGTTTGGTCGACGTGGCAGCTTCTGGTTCGTCGGCTTCAGATTCTGGATAAGGTGATAAGGCGACACGTGGCAAGGTGGTTGGAGCTCAATTATTGTGACACATGGCGGCTTCTGATTGGCTGATTAAGATTCTTATCCACCACGTGTCAGATATGGATAAGTGAGTCAATGATTGATGCTGACGTGGCACTAACGTGGCGCTGACATGGCGACATGTGGCAAAGTGACTGTCGGTACCATAGAATTACGACATGTGGCACGCTGTGATTGGTTGATGATGACGTGGCAGCCACGTGGCACTTTGACTTGGTCAACATGTGATGTGGATGATGATGTGGCAATGACATGGAGTGACACGTGGGGACACGTGGCGACTGTCGGCACCATAGGATGATGACACGTGGCACGGCACACGTTAGCAGATCGGCTCTAATGGTGACACGTGGCACGGCGCACGTTAGCAAAGTCAAATTTTCTTAGATTCTGACTTGTGGACCCGGAGAACGTTAGCATTGTTCAGCGCACGTTAGGCGTCGCGACACCAAAGGTATGCGCTTCGCGACAGGCAAAATTACCAAAATGCCCTTTTTCCAATTTTCACTGTTTTGGTCCAAATTGCCTCCAGAATGTCCTGAAACTTTATTTATCTACAAAATAACACAAAACATATCAAAATATTCACAAAACTCAAGAAACTATGCAAAATATTAGGTTAAATGAGTGGGAAATAGTGATATAATTACCACTCATCATATAACCCAGCCCATAAAACTTTAAACTGTTTATAAAAGTAAAGCCAACAGCTTAAGGACGAACCCATTTAATTATTCACCTATTGTATCCCCCTTTCCTAAACATAAAATATATTATCACATGCGAATATTCTTCATCACCGAAAGATAAAGACTTGAGCACGTTGTGGGCCGATTGCCAGAAATCACAGCACGTTGTGGGTTCCATATACAGCTTTTGTTACAGCTATAAAGTGACTTCCTTCAATCTATAAAAAGGGAGGTAACTCAACATACAAGGGATTCAAGCATTACTTCTTATATACAAGCCTTTCCTCTCTGACACAAGCTCTCAGAGCTCCACATTTCCTAAACACTTTCCTCCGCCCTCACGGCCACCCAAAGAAGGTTAAGGTAATATCAAACCTTGCTTTCACATTTTACTTATTCACTGCTCATTTCATACTACTGACTTGAGCGTCGGAGTGCCCCCGACACCCACCACACCGGTGGGTAGTCTACTCCCGCTCACTCTACCTTTGTTTTGCAGGATCGCTAGTGCCCCAACCTATAAATTCTCGATTGTGGACCTCGGCCGAAATCCAGCATCCACAGGTAATAGACTCTACCAGGACACAAAGTATTAGAATAAGGACGCCAACACCTATTGAGATGTAGATTTCTGCTCCACCTTATACCAGCCTAGGTAAAGATAATCGTAAGGAAGTTCGATGAGAATTGATCCTAAGTAAGAAATAGAAAAGCACTGAATGATAGACCACCCATATAAGAAATAAGGAGGTTTCAAGAGATAGGAAAGAAAAAACCCAACCCAAGTCAAAATGGATAAGTTAATAGAACCTGCGGAAACCCATGGATCAGACCAATGCTAATAGAAATTCTTGAAGGTTTAAAAAGGGCAGATTTATGAAATGGAATACAATCGAAAGTTAGCAAAGAATACCAGCGTGAACAGTAAGGTTACACGGTGTAGCTGTGGCCTATAGTAAGAGCAGAGAGTAGAGATCTAGGAAGTAGTTAATGGGAATAAGCCACCACTGGCCTTAGAAGCACAATATGAAATTGAAGAATAGGTTATGGAAATAAATAATAAAGAAATCTACTGGAAATAATAAGGAAGTTCAGTGTATATAGTAAGAATAGATAATATAACTTGAGGATCATAAGTGAATGAAGATATTGGATCGATTAATAAATATTAAGAAACTCTAACACATGGAATAGTTTATATTGTAGTCTATATTGTTTTCCAATGAGACAAATAGTAAATAACAGAGATGCGTATTCATAGATTCCCTATGGAATATATATACTCACCCCTCTACTTAGAGCTCAATAAAGAAAAGAACCAGTGAAGAAGTACGTTTGACAAAATTAGACGAACCGTGAGACAGCTAGACAGCAGAATCAATGAATTCAACAGAGTATAGATAAGAAGCATGAGATATGATAGTCCGAAGTCATGGTGAGTCGAGCCAAATCTAAAAATCATCATTGAATTGAGAATCTTATGAGGCAAAGACTCATAAGAGTAAGAAACCAGAAAGGACAATTCTTAGGAAGATATCATGTGTAACTTATAAAGAGTCTCATTGTATTGTGATGAAAGAACTAGTAAGAGAATAATACATGAATCAAAGGATTTAATAGAGATGTCATAAGCAATCAAAGTTGATGGAGATTTCAGGGGAGTAGAGACAAAAGAAGTTTAAGGAATTGAGATGAGAAGAAAATCTAAGTAGCGGAGTAAACTTCATAAGGAGCAATAATAGAGGAAGTATAGTAGGACTCTGAGAGTAAGTAATGACTGCAGGCGTTTAAGCGACAAAGACTAGTAAAAAAATACAGAGGCAGCTCAATGGAGTCTTTAGAGAGCATGAATCTAGAGGAGGTTCACAATAAGAGGTAGTATGATCGATAGTCGGAAGGAGGATCAAGAGAGAAGTTGAAGCAGGAAACTCAGGTAGTATCTAGCAGAAAAATCTTAGTACGAGAGTCGAGCCAGATGTGTAAACATAGAAAATTATAGGCTCATAGATAAACAGTAAGTACAACCATAGCATGAGTAGCTACTGAGATTACCACCATCAGTAAGACGTCAGGGCCCATCCCCGCCCTCCCAACCCTCGTTATACAACAGCAGTAAAGATGGACCCCGGGTTTTACTTTAAAGATATTCCCATAAGTAATTGAATACACACTAAAATAAGCCGAAATATAAAATCTTTTGATATAGTACAAAAATGGAATGGAAGAAGAAAAAGGGTGCCAAGTAAAAGATTTAGAAGAAAGATGGTCTATACGAGACAATTAAGGGGAAAAGTATTAGTCAGACACTAACGGAATTTCCAAAGAATCAGTGATGGATACGGCTAGTGACATGTAAATGATGATGCCTTTTGGACCAGGAAATAGAGACATAGACTGGAGAAGTCTCAGGTATAGAAAAGCAGAAAAGAAGATATAAGACAAGTAAAATATTTGGAGATAAGACTGTTATAGTAAAGCGACAATGATAAAGATATTAAATAGATGATGTCAAAGGTACACAAATACACAAATAAACTTTATATAGTTAAGTTTAGTAGTACTATGGAATAGTAAGCTTTATAAACGTCGAAATAAGATTGGAAACGAAAGGAAGGTAGCAAATGTAACTTATAAATTCCTATGCGATGCAATAAGATAAAATATGGCTAGAAACGGAATTATGGGGGAACAACATAAAGATGCCAAAAGAAACTAAGATAAAACTATAGGAATAACTGAAGAAAGAAATTTTAAGTACAAGAAGGCTAATGGAGCAAGGCGGTTCCAATGAAGAATAATCAGATTTATATTAGCAACAGATATAAATATGAAGACAGTAGAACCTAGAGGTTGAAGCCCGTAAGTAATCGAAAGTTAGCAATAAGGAAATAGACAGTTAAGTAGTTAAACTAAGAGAATAAATGCCAAGCTCGAACTGAGCAAGTAACTGGAAATATATTAGGACGATCGTTTTTACTAGCAACAATGATTATCTTTGTATATTTTGTTCCAGAGTTATGATAGAACGAGAAGAAACCTAACGACAAGAGATATAATCACCCTTCAACATGGAAAGGCATTGGATAAGAAAGAAACTAAAGATACACTCAGTAAGACCATTAAAGGAGTTATACTATAAAATGAGGTGAGGTATACTTAAAATCGAGGAAAACAAAATGGTATTGACTATGGTACAAAGTATAAAAGTGATATGTTAACTACAAGAAATCGCAGAAACAAAGCGATATCTAAGATTTAGTAATAACCTAGAAAGAGAGAAAATAGATGAAAATAAATGATTCATGTAGAACAACCGTGGATATGCCCATATTAGCATGAATGCAACAAGATCATTTGCGATTCTACTAGTTGAATATACTTTCGTGAAAACAAACATAGAGTGAGTATTTATCCAAGAAGTACTAACTCTTAAAGAAAAAAAAAGAAATAAGTAAAAACAACTATAGAGTGTTAGATAGAAAGAAGTAACCTACTAGGACATCAGTTCAAAAAGAACAAGGGTTCAGACCTTAAGAGATGAAGTTACATCTTGCTAGAATGTCATCAAGGGGAAGAATAAGAGATGGATAATTTTTATGGATAATAAATTCTGTGAAGTAATTGTAGGACACAGAAATCGGCGATGCTGTTCTAGGCTCGCGGCCTAGTCGGGAGTACGGAATAGCCCACGGGGAACTAAACCGGAGAATAATGGAGTCGCCACCCAGTGTAAACTGGGAAAATGATTTAAGGCCACACTCACCCCTCGCAAGGGAAGACCTCAAACCGTTGGGTTCAGAATGGTCTCTTACTTATGCCACTTGTAATGAAAAGAATTGTGCAATAATTTAACCGAGTCTACGCAACCTACATACGCAAGAATAGCCTATGTCTAATTCGCATACATGAAAGTAAAACCTATATCTAAGTTTGCATGCATAAAAGTAAAGCCTAAATCTAAGTTTGCATGCATAAAAGTAAGTCGACATAACGGCAAGCACGCGAGCACATGAACGTATTAAATCGACAAACATGACAATGTAAATAAATAATGATCTAAACATGAATGTAGAAGATACATAATTAAGTTCCTAATGCAAAAGAAATAACTAAACCATGCTTGGAAATAATCAACTAAATCATGCATAAAAAATAACATACTAAACGACCTAATCATGCATAAAAGTAATATATTATTTCTAATAAACAATGAATAAACACAAAACTGGATGAAACGAAATATGTGTGTCTCTCAAGCGGTATGTGGCATTGTATCCCGAGTGTAGACCGCATTACCATCCATTCGGATTCGGCTACGGAATTTACGTCCGGGTTTCCATCCGATATACCGCAAGAGATAACACATATTTCATTCATCCCATGGCCACAACATACATAGATCAACAATATGCATGCGAATAAATAATAATAAATAATAAAGAAAAGAACGAGAATAGATAAAAGGGTGTCTTTAGGTCTAACCTCTTAAGTCGTCTATTGGAAGTGCGCTACGCGGTTGTCGGAAGGGTTAATGCTCCGCAACTTTTTCGATCAACTGGTTCGTTATTTTCCTTCGTTGCCTCGCTGTTTTGGGCTGCTGTTTTCTCTATTTTGACACTGTTTTCAGGGGCTATTTTGTGGTGTGTAGAGATTGTTTTCAGGGGTGATTTTGCACTGTTTGCGGCAGTGTAGGGGGTGGTTTCTGGGCTATATTTGCAACAGTGCATGGGCTAGTTTCAGGGACTGTTTTGTGGTTTTGGAGGGCTGTATTTGTTGATTTGTTTGATCGGTTAAGGGAGAGGCAGTAAGGGCTCTGTGTTTATTTGTTTACGTGAGGGGCTGTGTGTGCGTGAGTTATGTGTTGAGTGAGTGTGTGCGTAAGGGTTGTATGTTGAGTGAGTGTGTGGGTGAGGCTGTGATGAGTGGACTGTGGGTGCATGAGGCTGTGATGAGTGGACTGTGGGTGTTGCCGTGTCAGTTTGTGTGGAGTGTGGAGAGTGAATGTGTTGTGTGAGGCTGTGATGAGTGGACTGCGGGTGCGTGAGGGTTTGTGTTAAAGGGCTGCTATGCGTGAATGAGTAGTTTAGTCGGTTGGTTGTTGTTTCCTGGTGAGGCTTGTGTGCATTTTAGGCTGGCGAAGTGTGGGCTGCTAGTTGCTAGGGTTTTTGGTGGCTGTTTGTGGGGCAACTTGATGGGAGATTTCAAGGTTATTTCACGGCAATGGAGGTGGATTTTCTTTGGTCTTAGGCGTGTGAATGCTCTTAGGGAGAGAGATGAGGGGTGTGAAGGGTTGGTTTATGCTTCTTTTTATAGGCAAGGGTTGGGGTTATCGTATTGTGAATAGGGAAATAATATTGTGTAATTATGAGAGGATGTTTAATTTGTGTGTCATAGGGAAAGAATCTCTCCAAATTAGGAAGGTAATTTGATTTGATTTTATTTTATTTTATTTTATTTAGTTTAGGAATGTGATTTAATTTAATTAGGAAGGTGATTGATGAGATTTGATTTGAATCTTTTAATTTGGGAAGGTTATTTGGCTTGATTTCAACATGTGTTTAATGTGTGATTTTGTTATTTTTGAATGCTTTTGGCGTGAATTAGAGGCTTTGGGCGTGGGTTTGGTTCTTTTTGGTGGGCTTGGTGTGTGTTGCGGGGGTTTTGGGCCAGTGATGTGTGGCTTGCGAGGGTTTTGGGTCAAGATGTGTTTTAAAACAGAGATCCAACGAGCGAACCCCCAGTTAAGCAAATGAATTTAGTCCAACAAGATATGGATTTCTGACTTTTCCCTTCCGACGTCCGTTTCCCTCGACTTCCAAAACTTAAATAGGAGTGCCTCTATACCAGACTCATCATTGGGACTTACATGCAAAAATGCAGTGCCTACAGTCGCCCACACTTTGATGGGACTTATGCAGTGTGTAACAGTGACAATCCTATCAAAGTTATGCAATGCATTTTTACTTACCTGGCTCGCCAGCTGCCACCTGACTTGCCTGCTGCTTCGAACTAAGTTGAGGTGCTGCGACCTCGAGGTCCATCCCTGCAAGATGCTGCGATCTCTAGGAATCACTACCGAACTGAACTGATGAGAGGTGGTCCATTTTTGAACCGTTATTGAGATGAGATTATGGTCCATTTCCAAACCGTGCTCCATTTTCGGAGTGCCATTTTCGGTATGCTAAACCTCATTTCCGAATTGTCGCGATTGCGATAGTTGTCCATATCTGAACTGTGCTCCATTTTCGGAGTGCCATTTTCGGCGTCTGATGTGATAGTGGTCCATTTCTGAACCGTGCTCCATTTTCAGAGTGCCATTTTCGGCGTCTGATGTGATAGTGGTCCATTTCCGAATCATGCTCCATTTTCGGAGTGCCATTTTCAGCGTCAGATGTGATAGTGGTCCATTTCTGAACCATATTCCATTTTCGGAGTGCCATTTTCGGCGTGATAGTGGTCCATTTCCGAACCGTGCTCCATTTTCGGAGAGCCATTTTCAGCGTCTGATGCGATAGTGGTCCATTTCCGAACCGTGCTCTATTTTTGGAGTGCCATTTTCGACGTCTGTTGTGATGTTAGTTCATTTCCGAACCGTGCTCCATTTTCGGAGTGCTATTTTCGGTGTCTGATGTGATATTGGTCCATTTCCGAATCGTGCTCCATTTTCGGAGTGCCATTTTCGGCGTCTGATGTGATGGTTCATTCCCGAACCGAGCTGTATGAGAAATGGTAGACTGGTTTCCCCCAGTCTCGGTTAATATTTATGTCATTTGCTGCCTTTTCATTTTCTTCAACACTTGCGAATAGAAACAAAACACCAAAAAGAATGCAAGTACGTTACGTGTATGCATGCATGCATGAATGAATTTCCTATTCCGTTGGGTTAGGTTTTCTTTGTGCTCTTCGGCGCCCTTTATCTACAGATGTCTTCGGTCACCCCCTAGGTATACTTTCTGCTGGCTCTCTTCGGGTGATTGTTCAGTTCTCTTTTGTCTCATGGCTCAAGATTCCCTTATGTCCCTTATTCGCGGGGTGGTAGACTGGTCGCCCCCAGTCTTGGCTTAGCTTTCTGCTCTTCGCTTCTTGCATTAGGTCAAAGTAGATCATGTGATGTGACGTTTCCATACCAATATAATGTATTGCCTCTTACGAAATAGTCTCAATAGTTTTACAGATTTTCGTCCTCAAAGGATGCCCAGTGTCGAAACCGGAGAACCTTCAAAGTGCTCGATGTAACTCAAATCCGACCGTTTGAATAAATGATTTGAACCAGACTCAAAGTGTGTGTGCGCTAAGGTTCTTTTACAGCTTGATCCTTGGGTAAGCTAACTCGATGATTTTGCCTCGGAGAATTGGATCAGTGGGTCTAACTAACCTAGATGTCTTGATCATACTCTGTGATTACTTTCTCGTACTCAACATGATATGGTTTTCTTCTTTTTTTTTTCTTTCGTCTCTTTCTTTTCTTTCTTTTCATTTTGAACTTTTTTTTTTCTTTTTTTTTTTTCTCATTTTTTTTCTTTTTCTCTTTTCCTTCTTTCTTTTTTTTCGACACACCTACCCTTTAAGGTAGCATTTCTCCTCATGGTGGTCCTAATACTCGCCCATGGGTAGCTTCACGCTTATCGGTTATAGGTGGTCTATTTTTTCTTTTTCTTTTTCTTTTCATAGACTTTTTCTTTGTTTCCAACCATATCATATATCGTAGCATAAGTAAATGAGAATGGACATCTAGGAAACCGGTCATTCACTGATCCGCCATCTCTTCAACTAGTTATCTCGCCGACTACTCAGGCTTCTACTGCTAGGATCCCATAATTAAGTGCTCGCGAGTCTAATCAAGATCAACTATTCAAAATATCCGACGAAAGTACCTCTCGCACTCATCGTTTCTAAGGTTCTAACCTAGGCAAACAATTTCATCATCGGACTCATGCTGAACTATTGAGGAGAAAGACTCGAACAAATAGGCAAAATCAATGTCTTTATTATTAAAAATGTAGGATTGCAATCAGATAAATCAGGGAAATAAACGTCTACGGTATTGCCTTATTCCTCAGCCTATGGTTCTTCACTGCTGTTATCCCCTGTCCCAATGTAAGAAGCCTGGTGGTTGAGAGTTTGAAGGACAAAGGTTTCAGGTAGGCCGGAGTTGATTTTGTAGGTGGGTGGCGGAACAGAGTGGTAGTTAGGTAGATGGTTTCTGTATGTGTTGGGTTGTTCTTTCTCAGGATCGGGTATTTTATGGGCGTCAATGAGGTTTTGGATCTCATACCTAAGACGGGTGAAATTGTCAGTTTCGTGGCCTCTCCTCTGATGGAAGTGACAATATAGGCTTACGTCAAGGTTGGGTGGTATAGGGTCTGGAAGTGGTTTAGGCTCTAAGGGTTTTAGAAGTCCTTGCATCTTCAGCTTTTCAAGCACCTTTGATAAAGGTCTACTAAGACTAGAGAATCGCCTGTTTTTGACGATAGCGACCTCAGCGGTAGCAGGCTTGGTCTCAGAAGGCCCTCCAAAAGTTCTTCTATTCTGGCCATAGAACTTTATGTTCTCAACTTCTTCCTCCTCAATGTCCATAACGGTCTCCCTCAATTGTCGAAAACCCCCAATCATAGAGGTCATCCTCCTCAGCTTGCCATAAATAGAGGGTTTGGTGCCCTTGATGATCATTTTGATCTGATCCTTCTCCTAGGGTCAAGTTTACATCTTCAGAAGCTGACTTCTCCAGCGATCCACATAATCCTTGAAGCCATCCTCTGGCTTCTGTTTGGTATTCTCCAAGTCACGAAGCGACAAGTCAATCTCCAGATCTATGACATACTGATTCAGAAAAGCGTCTGCTAGTGCCCTCCAATCATCCTTGACCTTCCGCTCCAGGCCATGATACCATACCACGGGTGCCCCTTCAAGCGACATCCCAAACATCTTCTAGACCTGACGCATTGACAGGCCCACTGAACACATCACAGAAACATATTGTCGGAGATGGACCCTCGGATCCCCGTTCCCGTTGAATTTGGCTATGTCGGGCATTCTGAACTGCGAAGGCAGCTGCTCTTCGAAAGTCATCGCATGATAGTCTAGAAAATCTTTATGCTTACCCCTCATCTTGCGGGTAACTGACTCTATCTGATCTCGGAGTTTCTGCAATTCAGTCTGAGACCCAGCTACCCTTCATGCGGCATACTCAGTCATGTCATCCTCAAAGACATGGTTATCATTACTCAATCTGTTCGGAGGGTCCTCATGCCTATCATTCTCAGAGCCTCCCCCAGAATGAGGCACATCCATATTAGCCATATCAGTGGTCAAAGCTTGCCGTTGCTCGGTAACCTTAATGAGACTAGTTTCCAGCTGGTCCATACGAGATCCCTCGTTAACTGATTCGCTCATGTTGGCTAGTGGTCTTTTGACGAGTCTTCCCTCTTCACTAACCCAACGGGTATCTATGATGTCTTTTAAAACTACAAGTCAGCATGTATGCGTGCGATGCATGGAATGTATAAGTTGACCCATCATCATTTTAAAGCATTCAATCATACTATTGCAAGGTGCCAACTTGTCCCAGTTGAAAAGGCCCAATAGGTTTACACTTTTGTGATAACATGGCTAAACAACTTCAAATGATAAGAGGCATAAACATAAAGCGGCCCATCGACATTTTAGAAGCTTTTGGCCCAATTACCATAAAGCACGGACTCATCCCAGTTTAAATGGCCCAACAAGCCCATACCTCATGACAAAAAGTCCAACTGAATCCAAATGACGACGTTCTTAAACGCAAGCTTAAATGGATAGTTTCTATTATTTATACAACTACAGTTCATGTACAGGTTTATAGGGGTATAGACAAAGGCTCTCGCCGGCAAAGGATTGCCCACAACTAGGACTCCCCACTCAAGGGTTCAAGCGACCAAATGAGCACACATTTTTTATATGCTAAGGTACGTGCCAACGAGTTATGATGTGTGACTGACTGTCAAATGGATTTATCATTGTAGATTCCCCAGAGGGAGGGTGGAGAGAACTCTCTTAAATACCCAAGCCTCTTAGGGTTTTATCGCCTTGGTGACAGGAATAAACAACAAGTCCTCCAAATTAGTCCATCACAGTAAGCTTCGAGTAAATGATTATCTAGGTGTCTTCACAGCTTTTCCTCTCAGCTATAGAAAGGTAGTGAATGAAGGAAGACACCAAACCATTACCTAGCTTTAATAATGCCTTTGATTAAACCCATTTCAATCCACGGTAGACACGGTTAACTAAAGTAAAAATCACAAACATTACAAGGCATTATTTCAGGGCCGATTCTCTATCCCATTGGAGTCGCCAGACTGTAGGACATAGAAATCGGCGACGCTGTTCTAGGCTCGCGGCCTAGTCGGGAGTACGGAATAGCCCACGGGGAACTAAATCGGAGAATAATGGAGTCGCCACCCAGTGTGAACTGGGAAAATGATTTAAGGCCGCACTCACCCCTCGCAAGGGAAGACCTCCAACCGTTGGGTTCAGAATGGTCACTTACTTATGCCACTTGTAATGAAAAGATTTGTGCAATAATTTAACCGAGTCTACGCAACCTACATACGCAAGAATAGCCTACGTCTAATTCGCATACATGAAAGTAAAACCTATATCTAAGTTTGCATGCATAAAAGTAAAGCCTAAATCTAAGTTTGCATGCATTAAAGTAAGTCGACATAACGGCAAGCACGCGAGCACATGAACGTATTAAATCGAAAAACATGACAATGTAAATAAATAACGATCTAAACATGAACGTAGAATAGGCATAATTAAGTTCCTAATGTAAAAGAAATAACTAAACCATGCTTGGAAATAATCAACTAAATCATGCATAAAAAATAACATACTAAACGACCTAATCATGCATAAAAGTAATATATTATTTCTAATAAACAACGAATAAACACAAACTTGGATGAAACGAAATATGTGTGTCTCTCAAGCGGTACGTGGTATTGTATCCCGAGTGTAGACCGCATTACCGTCCATTCGGATTCGGCTACGGAATTTACGTCCGGGTTTCCATCCGATATACCGCAAAAGATAACACATATTTCATTCATCCCATGGAGACAACATACATAGATCAACGATTCAACTGCGAATAAATAATAAAGAAAAGAACGAGAATATATAAAATGGTGCCCTCAGGTCTAACCTCTTACGTCGTCTCTTGGAAGTGTGCTACGCAGTTGTCGGAAGGGTTAATGCTCCGCAACTTTTCCGATCAACTAGTTAGTTGTTTTCCTTCGTTGCCTCGCTGTTTTGGGCTGCTGTTTTCTCTGTTTTGACACTGGTTTCAGGGGCTGTTATGTGGTGTGTAGGGATTGTTTTCAAGGGTGATTTTTCACTATTTGCGGCAGTGCATGGGCTGGTTTCTGGGCTATATTTGCGGTAGTGCAGAGGCTGGTTTCATGGGCTATTTTGAGGTTTTGGAGGGCTGTATTTGTTGATTTGTTTGATCGGTTATTTGAGAGGCAGTAAGGGCTGTGTGTTTATTTGTTTACATGAGGGGCTGTGTGTGCGTGAGTTGTGTTTTGAGTGAGTGTGTGCGTGAGGGTTGTGTGTTGAGTGAGTGTGTGCGTGAGGCTTTGATGAGTGGACTATGGGTGTGTGAGGCTGTGATGAGTAGACTGTGGGTGCGTGAGGGTTGTGTGTTGAGTGAGTGTGTGCGTGAGGCTGTGATGAGTGGACTGTGGGTGCGTGAGGCTGTGATGAGTGGATTGTGGGTGTTGCCGTGTCAATTTGTGTGAAGTGTGGAGAGTGAATGTGCTGTGTGAAGTTGTGATGAGTGGACTGCGGGTGCGTGAGGGTTTGTGTTAAAGGGCTGCTATGCTTGAGGGAGTAGTTTAGTAGGTTGGTTGTTGTTTCCTGGTGAGGGTTGTGTGCATTTTAGGCTGGCGAAGTGTGGGCTGCTAGTTGCTAGGGTTTTTGGTGGCTGTTTGTGCTGCAACTTGATGGGAGATTTCAAGGTTATTTCACGAAAATGGAGGAGGGTTTTCTTTGCGTCTTAGGCGTTTGAATGCTCTTAGGGAGAGAGATGAGGGGTGTGAATGAGCTAGGGGTGTGAAGGGTTGGTTTATGCTTCTTTTTATAGGCAAATGTTGGGGTTATCCTATTGTGAATAGGGAAAGAATATTGTGTAATTATGAGAGGATGTTTAATTTGTGTGTCATAAGGAAAGAATCTCTCCAAATTAGGAAGGTAATTTGATTTGATTTGATTTTATTTTATTTAGTTTAGGAAAGTGATTTTATTTAATTAGGAAGATGATTGATGAGATTTGATTTGAATCTTTTAATTTGGGAAGGTGATTTGGCTTTATTTCAACATGTGTTTAATGTGCGAATTTATTATTTTGGAATGCGTTGGGCGTGAATTAGAGGCTTTGATGTGTGTTGCGGGGGTTTTGGGCCAAAGATGTGTGGCTTGCGGGGGTTTTGGGTCAAGGTGTGTTTTAAAACAGAGATCCAACGAGCGAACCCCCAGCTAAGCAAACGAATTTAGTCCAACAAGATATGGATTTCTGACTTTTCCCTTCCGACGTCTATTTCCCGCGACTTCCAAAACTTAAAGAGGAGTGCCTCCGTACGAGACTCATCATTGGGACTTACATGCAAAAATGCAGTGCCTACAGTAATACATCTCTGTAGAGATAGTTTTTAGATTATACGAACCACGTTTCCGTGTGAGAATGAAGGGTTCTAAAAAGAACTTCAAAGGGTTAAACTTTCATCTGTGTAAACTGAATAGAGTATATCAAGACAAGAAATTCCCAGAGGTTGTAGTACCAAGCTCAACATTAGAAAAGATTCGAGGACGAATCCTATTAAAGGGGGGAGAATTTATAATGGCCGTGAATCTCAACTACTGTTATATTGTGGGATGAGTGTCATATAATATAAATTATATTTGGACACATATACCCTCATGAAATGAATATAGGGAACAGTCGACAAAATCTTCGAGATTCCGATACGAGATGATATGATGTTCCACTACAGACAACTTATGGTATTTGGACCATAAACTTTTCATACGAACTCTGATTTTTATGAATTTTATATCTTCGAAAATCTGAGATCGATATCTACAACTTTCGTGTTAAATATGTATTCAAATTCGAACCATAAGCATATAAAAAATGTAGATAAAAAATCTGGATGAATAATATTCGGGGATGACTCTAAAGAATTCTCAAATTCTCTCAATAATTCTAATACTTTTTATTTTAAACTTTTATAAATTAGACAAATAGCCCCCTATTATATATAAGAGATACTATTCCAAGTCCTTAAAAATGGAGAGAATGAGAAGAAACGTTGGAAGAAAAAGATGGAGAAAGAAGAAAACGAAGAAAGATGGAGGAAATAAGAGGCATCAAATGCCAATACACATACATCAAGCAAAGAAGAAGATTAACAACCATTGGAAACTTCAAGAGTGTGAAGAAATCAAGAGAAAGAAGGTAAAGAAACTTGACCCAAAACTTGGATTGTAAGATTTTGAGAGTATGATGATAGAATAGGGCTATTTGGATGATAAGGATTTCATTTTGGTGATTGATAGGTAAAGAAATTGATTGTAGAATAAAGTGTCCAAATTTTGAAAATCTTAAGGGTTTAGCAAAAAAACAAGAATAATGTGATTATGAGATTAAAGAATTGTTTGAGGATAATAATTTGGTATAGAATATGTGAAGTTGAAGTTTAATGGGATGGTTTGTGCAATAATTTTGATATAGAAGTGTTGGTGATGCATTTGGGGTAAGTAGACTTTAGGAAGAAAGTTTTTGAATCTTGGAAATCAGGCCCGCTTCTGTTAGTGTCCTAGACATGCCACAGGATCTCTAAGCGTGATTCGTGTGTGAATAAACATCAAAAATAAGTTGCGTAGGACTTACATTGATCGGTTGAGTTCAAAACTTTTCATGGATGTTGAAGCTTCCAAGCTCATTGGTGAGTATCCCTATCACCTTCTTTTGACTCCCTTATGTGCAAGAAAAAATAAATGGAAACAATTTTATCTCCCAAGGAGAAACAAATTCGTCCAAGAGAGAGAGGGAAGCAATCGGCCAAGCTGATCAAATCAGAGGCCATTCGGCCTTGCAAGATATTGGAGGTCATTCGGCTTTGCTCTTTGCAGGCCATTCGGCCTTGGCTTATCATGCAGGCCATTCGGCCTTATTCTTCTAAAGAAAAGGAAGAAGCAGTGGCTTAATTCAAAAGGAAGCAACTACTTATCACGCTAACTCTGCCAAAAGGTCAGTGGCCACTTTGGCCATTAAAAAAAGAAAATGGCCAATTCGGCCAATCAGCAAATAAGGCCATTTCGGCCAGAGAAAGAGAAGAAGCTGATGGCCTTTCGGCCAAAGGTCGAGAGAGATAAAAGAAATTCAAAAATTCATTTATCAATAGTGTTATGTATTTGGTAGGTGTGGATATATCAAATCCAATTATTACATTGCAAACCACTTACTTCAATTGTTGACAATTGATGTAAGTCATGGGTCTCACCCATTTAATTCAAAATTTGATTGGCTTACACAACACACTTTGGGTTCGGGTTCGTTTAATCCGATTAAATGAATTTTCCGTCGCGATATAATTAAATCCAATTTAATTAAATAATAATACCCAGTAAAATTATTACGAAAATCGCTCGCGAATTAATTCCAAATTAATTCGTTCGCTAAAATTAAAATCCAATTTAATTTCCCGTTGAAATCCAATTTCAATTAATATATCTAATATATTATTTAGCCCAATTAAATAAATTAAATAGTAAAATCTAATTTAACTATTAAATTTATTTTACCGATTAATTCCAATTAATCGCATTCTCTCCTCTCGATGAATTTAATCTCATATAAATTCTCGACGCAATTAATCCCATATTAATTCTTTCTCTGATAATTAATCCCAATATTAATTTTCTCTCTCTAAATTAATCCCAGATTAATATTCTCTCTCATAATTAATCTCAGATTAATATTGTTTGAGTCAAACATCATCTGTGAATCTTTGGGATGCGACCCAAGAGATCCCTGGATATGTTGGCAGTAAATACGGTCATCGGACTATCCGAACACGTGCATACCCGGTACCACGTACTTACCGATTTACAAGACATGGTTGGCTTCTAACAAAGCACCTTGCCTACCCAATTCTCCAGAAATATTCTTCTACGGAATACAAGATCTTTGTCAGGCGTAGTATACGTAGTATTGCGTATTACGATCCAGTATCAGATGTCACTGCCATGCCTGGCCTGGGGGAGGGGTGTGTCTGCCCCGTACGAAGCATATATAGGATCACTAGCAACTAGTCTCTCTATGATCGGAAAGTCATGACCTAGTCATACTTCCTCGATGACTATAGCACTTAGAGTATCAGTTCTGTATCCCTACGTGATCATCATCTCTATATGACTGAAGTGATACTTCTGTCTTGACATCACACCCAATACACTACATGTCTCAGTATACCCAGAAGAGGCGTACACAGAACCTGTTAAAGTCCCGGATGACCAAAACCAAAGTATATTGATTGTCACAAGTATTAGCGATGCAAGTCTCAAGTTAAGACCAAATACACCTACCCTGATTCAGATTCCCATAGACACATAGTCATACTACCAATGGGATTCCGAGGGGTCTATCCAGAGCGAAACTGTTTCCGTACCATCGGTAAACAGAGCCTTCTATTACACTTGCATGAGTATCCAATACCCAAATATATGAGAACTATGACGTTACGCTTCCATAACACGCACACATGTAATACTAGTCTATTCCGCATTATCGATGTACAGTCTCGATAATACTAATACTAAGGATATTTAATGATTAAACCTTTGTGGATTAATACTGTCTCATATCTTCTAAATCCGGAACTAATCATAAGGACTTTTATCATTTATATATCCGAGTAATCCAATTACAAATGATAAAAGAGCAATTTCCTTTGTCACATAGTTAATTTGTACAACAACACCATGTTCTGTACAAATAGTGATTCTATGGGTCATAATTGTCCAACAATCTCCCACTTGGACTATAGTCAATCACTCAGGTGTTCTACACCTGAACTATGTACGGGTCACTCAAAACCTCTGCTGAGAAACAGTTTTCGTCAGCGGATTTGAAAGGTTATCATCTGATGCGATTTATTCGATCATCACATCGCCAAGATGTATGATCGAACGAATCATATGAATTAGTTGAAGTACATACTTGGATCATTGATGAGACTGTGATTCTTTAGCCTGTGCTGTAGCCCAGCCCAGCAGCTAAGAGAATTACTCGTAATCCGATTAGGATTATTTAGATCCAAAATGCTTCTATTGCTACATCAGTTGCAGCAATGTTCCGCTTTTGTTATTTATTCGGCAATAGTATCTTGCTTGGAAGATTTCCAGCTCACTGTTCTATTATTCAAACTATATACGTACCCTTATTGCGACTTAAAGTCGTCCTCATCGGTTTGGAAACTTGCAGTGGTGAACCCAGTCACCTCAAGTTCTCTTTTCCCAATATTTTAAGAAAGCATCCTTAGTTCGTCCAAGATACTCAAGGATGTCCTTTACATCAATTCAGTGACCTTCACCTGGATTGGCCTTATACCGTCTACATATGCTCAAAGCATATGAGACATCAGGTCACGTACATATCAAAATGTACGAGCTCTGGGAGGGTTGTCAGCAGCTTTCTAGATCTATCCTAATATATCTTTATTCCTAGAATAAAGCCTGCTTCTCCTAGGTATTCCATGGAGAATTTTTCATGAAAGCCAAGCTTTCACCGATTTTAGTATGGGAATGTTATTACTAAGAAGCAATACATCATCAACTTATAGGACATTCATTGTCAGTGCGCTCCCACTAACCCTTTTATATACACAAGAATTATTTTCGTTTTGAAATAAATCATATACCATTATGATTACACCAAAAAACTGGTTCCAAGAACGCAATTCTTGTTTCAATCCATGAATGGATTGGTTTAACTTGCAAACCTTATTTGCATGTTTTGGCACCACAAAACCGTCAGGATGTATATAAACATCCTCCAAAAGGTTTCCGTTAAGGAAAGCGGTTTTGGCGTCCAGCTGTCATATTTCATAAACGAAGTATGCGGTTATAGCAAACATTATCCAAATGGATTTAATCATGGCACAGGTGAAAGAGTTTGTCGTAGTCGACACTATGTCGTTACAATACCCTTTCTGTATAAGCCTAGCTGTGTACTTTTTTATGTTGCCATCCATGTATGTCTTCCTTGAAGACACATATAGTACCAATAGGCACAATGCCTTCTGGTACATCAACCAGTTTCCAAACTTGGTTGGTATACATGGAATCCATTTCGGACTTCATGGCACTTTGTCATAAAAGGAGTCGATACCTTATATCACTTCTTCATACGTAGTCGGTTAATTATCCTCAATTAGATTAACATCTTCATGAGGTGAGATCAGAAACCCATACCTCCCAGGTTATTTTCTGACTCTCTCCGACCTACGCGGTTCTTGTGTATTCGAAGATTATTGGTACAGTTTCATCCTTGATGAACTATTTGTGTTCCGTAAGGACTCGGTGCCTGGAATAGTATTACTCTGATTTTCATCGAGTTTTACTTTCCTCCCACTTACCACTGCATATAGGAATTCCTCTTAGGAAATTGCATGGAGAGCAACAATTGCATTGTTCTCTTGTGAGTTGTATAAGTACTATACTTTGGTTTCCCTATGACAACCTACAAATAGGCACTTATCTGATTTGGGTTCTAGTTTGGTATCATCCAAACGTATGCCCAGCATTCCCAAATCTTCAGGAATGAGAAACCCGGTTTCTTTCCTGTTCATATCTAATATGAAGTCTGTCTAACAGATTTTCAAGGAACCTTATTCAAAATAAGTATTGCACTGTTTAATGCGTATCCCTAGAAGGAAATTGGTAGCTCAAATCGACTCATATGTTTAAGTATTTTACACTATGGTCCAACCGTAATGTTTTTTCATATTTAGCCGGTCTGTTTTCTTACTTCGTGTCGAAACACTTTGAATTACTCAAAAGTTTCTGACTTGTGTTTCATAAGATACACATAATCATAATGCGATGCCACATCCGTAAAGGTTACGAAGTATTCATATCCACCTCTAGCCTAGCTAGACATGGGCCCACTTACGTCACAATGAACGAGGGCAAACAGATCGGTGGCACTTGTACTTTTACCAAGTAAAATGTGTTTTAGGCACTTTGCCTAATTAAATTGGATTCGTAGACATCATTTGAATTAGAATCAATCTCTGTTCTAGTATCCACTCTTCGAAAGTGTGGATATACGAGTCTTGTTAATGCGTCCCAGACGACAATGCCACAAATAATTCTCATCTGATTAATCCAGTTTAAGCTACTTGTTTGTCATGTTATATGTATTAGATTAATTTATATTCTAAATATAAATATTGTTATTCACATCTAATGTGTTTATCTCAATATCATCTTTATAAATAAAACACATAGTGTTCTAAAATATAAAGGTATACCCGTAACGGGTTATACTAGATATAGAGATAATGTTTCTAGTCAAACTAGGTACATTATAACAGTTTCCAAATTTAAGTACATGCCCCAATGGCAGTTCCAAAACTTAGGTTCCTACGGCCAAAACAGTGACTCTCGTCCTGTTTCCGACTTGTAGGTCGATCTCATCTGAAGCCAGTTTCTTACTTATCAGCAGATCCCGCACATCAGTACATATATTTATGTACCACATCTAGTATCAAAAATCCAATTTTAAAACTAGTAGTGAACATGTTTACAACAAATATTTCTTGAAGCCAGAACCTTGTCCCGCCTTCACTTCCTTCATGTCTGCCTTGTCCATACGGCAGTCACACTTCTAGTGACCCCGTTTGCCAAAGTTTAGGCAAACAACTTGGGATATATCCTTTTAAGAAACTCTAGCTATGAATAAAGGATTGAGCATTAAAGTTATCATCACAATGAGTCTTCCCAAGCACATGCTCTACTATTCGCTCAACTCCGGGCTCATGCTCGAAAGGTTCTACTCCCAATCTGAAAATTAAAGTCGTTAAAGATATTTTCCCCAGGATTATGTCCTTTGACGCTAATCTTTCAGTCATCTTGATTGCTATAGTCCAACTATCCAGTCAACGATTTTCGGTACAATTAAATATAATGATTACTATAGTCTAACTATATAATCAACTATAATTGACTGGTTATATTCAAAGGTATTGATTACAATAATCCAATTATATAACCAACCACAAATGAAGTAGTTTGAATACAGTCCAACTTTTTAATTAAAATAACAATTGAATATTAGTCCAACTAATATATTTAATAATTAATGACGAAAAATGAAATGAGCGCGTATTGGCAAGTATTTAAACGAAATTGCAAATTTAATACTTGCCTCCCACTATTTTTCGGCGAGCCTCTAACCCTCTGTGAAGTACTCGAGAAACCTAGTTTCCTAGTGGGCTAGTATCCCGTTAAATAACACACAACCTTGACTTTGGCCAACAAGTTGTATGAAACTTAACTAGGTAGATCTTTAAGATCAATTGGATCCCATCCAATTCCTAGATCCAGTAGGTGGACCTCCAAGTCCGAAACATATATATAATATATATGCCAATATATCCAATATATTTTCCTAACCTTTTCCTCTGAATCAACTAAGCCTTGGCTTTGGCACAACAAGCTTAATGATTCCAGTTAAGCGGGACCTGACTTTGGAAAGTTTCGTAATCGATGTCGATGGACAAGAAATGATCTTGACTTTGGCCAACAAATCACAACTTGGACAAGACATGCGATATGGAACAAAACCTTCATGATTCAAACACATCCGCGATGGACAAAGGTCTTGACTTTGGTCAACAAACCAGTGCCGATCTTGGATCTTGAGAATGAATCACTCAATGGAAGGAAAACACTTAATATTTGTTGAGGGTTTTTCGCGTAAATTGGCAACCAATTTATTATCTTTGATTAGGTCTCATCATACACCCTTAAGCATGCATTCTAAAAGCATAATAAGGCGCGATAAAATTAATAACGATATGCGGATGGATATATAATACAATTTGTTCCTAGAACAAATCTCTCCATTTCCTCTCTCCCGCTAGCACTATTCTTACTTATGCCCAATTACATAATACTTCTAAAGAAACCTCATTTACATTGAGGGGAATTGGTGAGAAGAGAAATACAATGAAAAAGAGGTAATAGGCTGGACACGCAGGTTCAATTTAATAAATTCTAAATTTATTACAACAATTTCCAAAATTATCCTCACCCTTCTAATATCCATCTGATATACATTATTCATACATACATCCAAGTATTCACACAAAGCATGTTATTCAATCAATCTAATCCAATTAATTAATCTTTGATTAATGACCATCCAATGTTCATATAACGATTTGATTTGCGCGACTCAAACTCATTTAAGAATAAATACTTAAAGTAAGTATTCTTGAATTATATCGAACTACAATTTTAAATCCAATTTAAATTGTATCAAATACTAATTCATATTTAATTCCAAATTAAATAATTATACTTATTTATGTGCCTTAAAGACTTGGATTCCAAATCCAATCTTAATGGGTCTCAAAGGCCCAATTAGTATCCAATACTATTCAATTAAAGTCCAATGAGCTTTTAATTAATTCTTTAGGCTTGGGCTTTTGGCCAAAATTGATCTAACCCATAATGCCTAGGCCCATTAGGAATCACCATATGCCATAGAATCAATTTTGGCCCATTAGGCCCAATTAAATTATTAAAGGCTCAATAGTCATATTTTGGACTTTATGGAAATGGTTTAGGTCCAAATATAATTCAAGACTAAAATTTGGTCCAACCAAACACAATAGCCCAAATACAACAAATTAAATTAATACATTATTCTAAATTATATATTAATTCAATTAAAGTGCAATTAACACAATTAATTAATTAATCTAGTATTTCCAAAACACTAATTAATCTAATTAATCATGCTTAACATTTTAATTTATGTCCAACACAAATTAAAGCACAATCAATCCATTCCAACATGCTTCACACTCACGGCAATACATGAAATTAACATCCAATTTTGATTTCAATCTAATTAAATCAACAATTAATATTCAATTTCATGTGAATCAACATATCCAATTGTTTAATTCAAAAAATTACCATGAGCAATTCCTAGGGTATTCGGCCAAGATATAGATTTTAGGGAAAAATAATCTAATCCATTTTTCACAAAATCAATCATGCATAACTCCAAGTCATCATCATCCAACCATGTCCAAACAACCAATTTAGGCATTTACAAGCTCCAAGCAAAAATCCCTAAATAAAGTCTATAAACCCTAGAAATTAAATCATGTTTAGATCTCGCTCTGATACCATTGTTAGTGTCATAGACATGCCACGGGATCTCTAAGCGTGATTCGTGTGTGTTGATGGTGTTTTTCGGGCACTATGTTATTTAAACAACACGACAGGGGTAAAATGGGTAACTCCATTGATCGAGACCGTTAAAGCCGACCCGAAAACTTGACGGTAAGAGGCCGAGCACTTTATACTAAATGGCCGAGCACTTGAGATCGGATGACCGAGCATTATCAGATCGATAGCAGCATTCTCAGTTCAAATGGCTATCATGACCGACCTCATGAAGACCGAGCACATGACGAGGCGTGCTCAGGATGATAAAGCATCCTATTCTTGCGGAAAAGGGATAAGTTGTCCTACTTTAATGGGGTAAAGTAATAACTTAATATCCTAATAGGTTAAAGGAAGTAAATGTAGTTTTGATTAGGAATCCTTATGGGAAAAGGGAATAGTTTTGACTAGGAATCCTGATAGGAAAAGGAGACCATCTCCAATTGGGAATTCTTGTACAAATAGGAATCTGGTTTCTTCACCATTATAAATAGGAGGGTAGAGTGAGTGTAGAAGGACAAGTTGAAGACATCTAAAAAATCATCACAAGAGTGAGGGATTAGAATCATCAAGTTCCGATTTGTAAAAGCAAAGGAGAGACCCGAGGAGTGTGTTTGAGTAATAAAAAGTACCACCCTGTTCTTGTCCGTGGACGTAGGTCGGATCCCAAAATCCACCGAACCACGTTAAATCTCTTTGTCGATTGGTGTGTTTTCCCGTCTCCCGCTAAATTTGCTTTTGGTCCCCCATAACCAAACAAATTCACCGTTGAAGGAGGATTACCTCGGAGGTGATATTCCCATTACCCGAGACCAAAATCCGCCGTCAACAGTTGGCGCAGTCTGTGGGGAACTTCACAAAAAGCAGTTCACGTGATAAGACAAATGGCGGAAGGCGGAAATCACCAACCAGGAGGTCCGGCAATGGACTGGATGAAAAAGATGGAAGATAGCATGTGGTCTATGATGGATCGACTAGAAAGAATGGAAGGAGTAAACAACGAGAAACCTGAAACCGGGACCGACCAGAGGAGGAAAGAGAGGGAAAAAGGGAAAAGAGTAGTAGATGTAAGCGAAGACGAGGGACCCAGAAAGAGAGGCCCTTATGGGATAAGATCTGAAGTGGTAGGAAGAGGGCCACGATCAGAAGACACATGGGAAAAAGAAGAGGATGAACAATCACCCGACCCCTCCTCCGACAGTTTTTACAACCCCCGAGGGAGGATAGAAAGTACAACGAAGACGTACAGGAGACCTCCGGGCTTAAGGAACGCCACGCCCGGAACGACAGGCGAACAGAAGGACACAGAAGGCGACACGGGGGCACAGCCCGTGAAATAAAGTCTTGGTTGAGAAAAGAGATGACCAGATGGGGAGAAGGCCTCAAGATCGGCGCGGGAGACACCCGAGGCGAGGAAGAGGGGTCTCCCCTTACAGAAGAGATAAGGTCAGCACAGTTCCCAAAAAGATTCAGCATGCCGACCATGACACCATACAAGGGCCATACCGACCCCAAAACCCACATTGAAGGTCTCGTCCTACTAATGGAGGTACAAGGGGTAACCGGGGACGCCATCTGCAAAGTGTTCCCCCTAACTCTAGCCGGACCGGCCATTCTATGGTATAGAAGCCTAGCCCCAAGAAGCATCAGCAGCTTCGCGCAACTGGGGAAGTCATTCATACGACACTTCAAGGGGGCTTGTGTCCCCCGAAAAATGATTGGAGAACTAAGGCTTATGAAGCAAGGAGACGATGAACCTTTGAAGATATTTATTGAAAGATACCATAATATGGTACTCGAAGTTGGAGGGTACGAATCCTCCGAGGCCCTAGAAATTCTCAAGGGAGGTCTGAAGGTCGGGAAGTTGTGGACTCACCTAAGGATCCAGGACACCCCGGACTACGCAACCGCCCTAGAGGTGGCCCGCAAATTCGTTCTATTAGAAAACGAGGAGAAAATATCCCGAAGAGGGAACACCATCAGAGAAAGAACCACAACGTAAGGGGACATGCCACGAATGGGTGCAGAGACCTGCGGGAGCAGGTGGAAGACTTGGTGAAAGAAGGCTATCTCAGTGTGTACATGGACCATTAGATTTTTTAGGTCGACCAAGTTGATAGCGGAAGTCATCCGGTCGAATGCATGGAAAGCTGAGATGCAGAGAGGATGTATTAAGAAGAGCCTTGCTTGTAGTGACCCTTGTAGAGTTGCAAGAAAGGCAACAGATCCCAAAAAGGTGAGTAAACCTCTTCTGACTTAGGTTGACATTTGATTATGCTTGTTTGTTATGGCTCACACAATGATTTTGATATTTGTTTTCCGGCTCGGGTCTGCTCTTGTGCCGCCGAGACCGATACCTCTTTCCGGCTCGGGTTACTCTTGTACCGCCGAGACCGATGTCTCTTTCCGGCTCGGGTCTGCTCTTGTACCGCCGAGACCGATGTCTCTTCCGGCTCGGGTCTGCTCTTGTACCGTCGAGATCAATGTTTGTTACAGCTCGGGGTCGGGTTACGTCCCACCGAGTCATGCTCATTGGTCTGGGGACGGGACATTCCCCCAGAGCCAAGTACCTCTTTCAGCTCGGGGTCGGGTTACGTCCCACCGAGTCATGCTCATTGGTCTGGGGACGGAACATTCCCCCAGAGCCAAGTACCTCTTTCAGCTCGGGGTCGGGTTATGTCCCACCGAGTCATGCTCATTGGTCTGGGGACAGAACATTCCCCCAGAGCCAAGTACCTCTTTTAGCTAGGGGTCGGGTTACGTCCCACCGAGTCAGCCCTTCGGACTGGGGACGTAACATTCCCTCAGGTCCAAGTGCCTTTCACAGCTCGGGTCGGGGTATGTCCCACCGAGTCTGCCTTTGGACTGGGGACGTAACATTCCCCCAGGATCAAGTGATTTTTACAGCTCGGGGTCGGGCGATGTCCCACCGAGTCTGCCTTTGGACTGGGGACGTAACATTCCCCCAGGACCAAGTGATTTTTACAGCTCGGGGTCGGGCGATGTCCCACCGAGTCTGCCTTTGGACTGGGGACGTAACATTCCCCCAGGACCAAGTGATTTTTACAGCTCGGGGTCGGGCGATGTCCCACCGAGTCTGCCTTTGGACTGGGGACGTAACATTCCCCCAGGACCAAGTGATTTTTACAGCTCGGGGTCGGGCGATGTCCCACCGAGTCTGCCTTTGGACTGGGGACGTAACATTCCCCCAGGACCAAGTGATTTTTACAGCTCGAGGTCGGGCGATGTCCCACCGAGTCTGCCTTTGGACTGGGGACGTAACATTCCCCCAGGACCAAGTGATTCTTACAGCTCTGGGTCGGGCGATGTCCCACCGAGTCTGCCTTTGGACTGGGGACGTAACATTTCCCAGGACCAAGTGATTTTTACAGCTCGGGGTCGGGCGATGTCCCACCTCGTCCGCCTTTGGACTGGGGACGTAACATTCCCCCAGGACCAAGTGATTTTTATAGCTCGGGGTCGGGCGATGTCCCACCGAGTCTGCCTTTGGACTGGGGACGTAACATTCCCCCAGGACCAAGTGATTCTTACAGCTCGGGGTCGGGCGATGTCCCACCGAGTCTGCCCTTTGGACTGGGGACGTAACATTCCCCCAGGTCCAAGTGCCTTTCTCAGCTCGGGGTCGGGGTAGGTCCCACCGAGTCAGCCCTTCGGACTGGGGACGTAACATTCCCCCAGGTCCAACTGCCTTTCACAGCTCGGGTCGAGGTACGTCCCACCGAGTCAGCCCTTCGGACTGGGGACGTAACATTCCCTCAGGTCCAAGTGTCGTTCTCAGCTCGGGGTCGGGTTGCGTCCCACCGAGTCAGTCCTTCGGACTGGGGACGTAACGTTCCCCCAGGCCCGAGCATCTCTCACAGCTCGAGACATGATCACATGCCACCGAGCACATCATCGTTAGCTCAGAGGCAAAATTTTCTCCTCACAATCGAGATTGGATCAGTCAGGGGTCAGGACCCCCAAATCTCTGGTACAGATATTACAGAGGAGGAGTCATTTTTAGTTTGGACAACAAGAGGAACTTCATCTCCTGATGGAACGACCCAAGTAAGCAATTTGCTTTGAGGTGGAGAATCATTCTGAATAGAGTCAGCATCTCCAATAACCGAGGATATGAAGATAGAAACAGAAGACTTAGTTGATGGCAAAGACAATTTCTTGGTGATTTCTGAGCGACCACCAGCAAGGCGATCAGCACACCATTTTTTTATAGTTCCCGGCATCAACTCACAAACTCGTTGTTAACGAGAACTAGGGGACAGATGTTGATGGTGTTTTTCGGGCACTATGTTATTTAAACAACACGACAGGGGTAAAAGGGTAACTCCATTGATCGAGACCGTTAAAGCCGACCCGACAACTTGACGGTTAGAGGCCGAGCACTTTATACTAAATGGCCGAGCACTTGAGATCGGATGACCGAGCATTATCAGATCGACAACATCATTCTCAGTTCAAATGGCTATCATGACCGACCTCATTAAGACCGAGCACATGACGAGGCGTGCTCAGGAAGATAAAGCATCCTATTCTTGCGAAAAGGGATAAGTTGTCCTACTTTAATGGGGTAAAGTAATAACTTAATATCCTAATATGATAAAGGAAGTAAATGTAGTTTTGATTAGGAATCCTTATGGGAAAAGGGAATAGTTTTGACTAGGAATCCTGATAGGAAAAGGAGACCATCTCCAATTGGGATTCTTGTACAAATAGAAATCTGGTTTCTTCACCATTATAAATAGGAGGGTAGAGTGAGTGTAGAAGGACAAGTTGAAGACATCTAAAAAATCATCACAAGAGTGGGATTAGAATCATCAAGTTCCGATTTGTAAAAGCAAAGGAGAGACCCGATGAGTGTGTTTGAGTAATAAAAAGTACCACCCTGTTCTTGTCCGTGGACGTAGGTCGGATCCCAAAATCCACCGAACCACGTTAAATCTCTTTGTCGATTGGTGTGTTTTCCCGTCTCCCGCTAAATTTGTTTTTGGTCCCCCATAACCAAACAAATTCACCGTTGAAGGAGGATTACCTCGGAGGTGATATTCCCATATTACCCCGAGACCAAAATCCGCCGTCAACAGTGTGTGAATAATAATAAAAAATAAGAGTCGGAGGACTTACATTGATCGGTTGAGTTCAAAAATTTTCATGGATGTTGAAGTTTCCAAGCTCATGGGTGAGTATCCCTATCACATTCTTTTGACTCCCTTATGTGCTAGCAAGAACAAATGGAACAAATTTTATCTCCCAAGGAGAAACAAATTCATCCAAGAGAGAGAGGGAAGCAATCGGCCAAGCTGATCAAATCCGAGGCCATTCGGCCTTGCAAGATATTGGAGGCCATTCGGCCTTTGCTCTTTGCAGGCTATTCGGCCTTGGCTTATCATGCAGGCCATTCGGCCTTATTCTTCTAAAGAAAAAGGAAGAAGCAGTGGCTTAATTCAAAAGGAAGCAACTACTTATCACGCTAACTCTGCCAAAAGGTCAGTGGCCACTTTGGCCATTAACAAAAGAAAATGGCCAATTCGGCCAATCAGCAAATAAGGCCATTTGGACCAGAGAAAGAGAAGAAGTTGATGGCCTTTCGGCAAAAGGTCGAGAGAGATAAAAGAAATTCAAAAATTCACTTATCAATAGTGTTATGTATGTGGTAGGTGTGGATATATTAAATCCAATTATTACATTGCCAACCACTTACATCAATTGTTAACAATTGATGTAAGTCATGGGTCCCACCCATTTAATTCAAAATTTGGTTGGCTTACACAACACACTTTGGGTTCGGGTTCGTTTAATCCGATTAAACGAATTTTCCGTCACGATATAATTAAATCCAATTTAATTAAATAATAATACCCAGTAAAATTATTACGAAAATCGCTCGCGAATTAATTCCAAATTAATTCGTTCGCTAAAATTAAAATCCAATTTAATTTCCTGTTGAAATCCAATTTCAATTAATATATCTAATATATTATTTAGCCCAATTAAATAAATTAAATAGTAAAATCTAATTTAACTATTAAATTTATTTTACTGATTAATTCCAAATTAATCGTGTTCTCTCATCTCGACGAATTTAATCCCAGATAAATTCTCGACGCAATTCATCCCAAATTAATTATTTCTTTGATAATTAATCCAGATTAATTCTCGCCGTAATTAATCCAGATTAATTTTCTCTCTCTAAATTAATCCGAGATTAATATTCTCTCTCATAATTATTCCCAGATTAATATTGTTCGAGTCAAACATCATCGGTGAATCTTTGGGATGCGACCCAAGAGATCCATGGATATGTTGGCAGTAAATACGATCATCGGACTATCCGAACACGTGCGTACCCGGTACCACGTACTTACCGATTTACAAGACATGGTTGGCTTCTAGCAAAGCACCGTGCCTACCCAATTCTCCAGAAATATTCTTCTACGGAATGCAAGATCTTTGGCATGCGTAATATATGTAGTATTGCGTATTACGATCCAGTATCAGATGTCACATGCTAGGCCTGAGGCTGGAGTTGTGTCTGCCCCGTACGAAGCATATATCGGATCACTAGCAACTAGTATCTTTATGATCGGAAAGTCATGACCTAGTCATACTTCCCCGATGGCTATAGCACTTAGAGTACCAGTTCTGTATCCCTGCGTGATCATCATCTCCATATGACTGAAGTGATACTTCCTTCTTGACATCACACCCAATACACTACAATTCTCAGTATACCTAGAAGAGGTGTACACAGAACCTGTTAAAGTCCCGGGCGACCAAAACCAAAGTATATTGATTGTTGCAAGTATTAGCGATGCAAGTCTCAGGTTAAGACCAAATACACCTACCCTGATTCGGATTCCCATAGACACATAGTCATACTACCAATGGGATTCTGAGGGGTCTATTCAGAGCGAAACTATTTCCGTACCATCGGTAAACAGAACCTCCTATTACACTTGCATGAGCATCCAATACCCAAATATATAAGAACTATGATGTTACGCTTCCATAACACGCACAAGTGTAATACTAGTCTATTCCGCATTATCGATGTCCAGTCTCGATAATACTACGACTAGGGATATTTAATGATTAAACCTTTGTGGATTAATACTGTCTCATATCTTATTAATCTGGAACTAATCATAAGGACATTTATCATTTATATATCCGAGTAATCCAATTACAAATGATAAAAGAGTAATTTCCTTTGTCACATAGTTAATTTGTACAACAACACCATGTTCTGTACAAATAGTGATGTTATGGGTCATAATTGTCCAACAGCTTCGCGATGCCTAAGGGCTCGCGTCTCGACGCATACTGGAGAATTAATGCAGATTCGTTTCTGGTTTGTCTGCGTTGCGACGTGCACTGGAAATTTTCCTACATGCAATTCTGGAATTTTACGCGTCACGACGTGCAAGGCCTTGCGTCGCGATGCGAGGTCAGAATTTCCCCAAAATAGTTTTTATTCATTTCAACTTCACCCCAGCGTGTTAGAGGCCACCCTAAGAGTCTCGTATCAGCTCGTATATATACATTACATCATGATGTACGCATGATATGCATTGAAGTGATGGCAATCACTTAAATAGATAAATTTAACATGATTCCATAATATATTTCTCAGTCCATTTTCTAATATAGTTTATCAATTATAGATCATCGCAGGAATCAAAGTTTCCTTCGGCAGAGTAAATAATGCTAGCCAGATTCTAAACCAGTGAGTGGATATTTTTTCTCAAAGTTGATTTTTATTTACTTGTTATTGATTGAGACTTACTTTTAAATATTTTAGGACGTTAGCCAAATTTATTTGCAGATATTTCATGAATGAGAAGGATTGAGAAGTCTCGAGATTTTAAAACATGAGTATTTATGATTTTAGAGGCATGGGGAAAAAACCACATAATCTCTGACTTATGGAATTGACGGGTAAACATATGCACATGTAGAGGATTGGGGGGACGGCGATACGTAACGCCCCCAGATCCTAGTTCAGGACTAGGGATGACAGATGCCCCTAGATCCTAGTTCAGGGCCAGGCAGTAGCATAGATCCGCACTTCTGGCTCTAGTTCAGTAGCTTGGGGGACGGCGATACGTAACGCCCCAAGACCACTAGTTAGGCGTATGGGGGACGGCGATACGTAACACCCCCATGCATCAAGTTTTTCAGATACAAATTTTCCAGCAACAGTTTTTAGAAACAAATATTTTACAAACAGTTTTCAGAGACAGATTTCAGTGTCAGGTTTTCAAAGAAAAGAGTTTCTAGAAAAAAAAAAATGGTTTCTAGTAACAGTTTTGAGTTTTAGAACTAAGAGTTTTCATAAACGTATATCCATTTTTATTTTAATTGTCCACTCATTTAGATTGTTCAAACGATCAAACCCCTCACTCCCAGTTTCCTTGTTTTGCAGGTATTCCCAAAGGACGAGCTCAATGGGATGGATACTGACGGCAGTCACTAGAGGGTCCACCAGGTCGAGTCAGAAATAGAGTTCAATTAAGTTTAGTATAGTCTAGTTTCAGATGATTGTATAACAAAGTTATGTGCAGGTACTCATGTAAAAAGTTGTTAAGATAAGTAATGTTAAGTTTTAGATGTGTGTGTATTATTTTATAATGTATGTCATGGATGAGGCAATGACCCGTATATGATATTGTGTTTAAGAAAAGAGTAACAGTGTTGTCCATAGTTAGAAAGTCATAGGCTCAGGGGAATAGTACGGCTTATTCCCTGCCGGTAGCATCTCCCGGATTGAGGATGTTACAATATAATACTGACACACTAATCTGTCGGTATTCCGTCGAAAAAAGACGTGCCAGATGGCGCCAAGCTTTTACGGACTTCTTACCGACCATATTTTCAGTCGGTAAATAAATTAATTTTACTGACCGACTATATAGGTCGGTATTATGTCAAATTTACCGACCGATGACATATCAGTCGGTAAAAGTGAAATAATTTTTAAAAAAATTTATTAAAAAATGGATATATACCGACTGAATATATATATATATACCAAATATTTGTTACCTCAACTATTTTTAATAAATGACTCTATTGATCTAACATTAACAGATCTAAGATGTTTGTTACCTCGGCTAACTCTTCTATTCAGATTTCTTAATCTGCTTATCAACTTCACCGAAACTTAGGAGATCCGAAGTTTTAAAAATTAAAAATTTAAAAAAAATAAATAAATTAGTAGATCTTAAGTTTTGACTTAGGATCTCCTAAGTTAAAAAAAAAATAAAAAATTAGGAGATCCAAAGTTTTGACTTAGAATCTCCTAAGTTTTAAATAAATAAAAAGTTAAAAAAATTTAAAAAAAAAAATTAAAAACTTAGGAGATCGGAAGTATTAACTTAGGATCTCGTAAGTTTTAATTTAAAAGAATAAAAAATATTAAAACTTAGGAGATCCGAAATATTAACTTAGGATCTCCTGAATTTTAATTCAAAAAAATCCAAAAAATAATAAAACTTAGGAGATCCGAAATATTAACTTAGGATTTCCGAAGTTTTATTTTAAAAGAAATAAAAAATATTAAAACTTAGGAGATCCGAAGTACTAATTTCGGATCTCCAAAATTTTAAATAAAAAAAATTAAACTTATACTCTCATATAATATTTCTCATCAAACTCACCCGTAGTTACACAACCCACGAGATGCTCTTACTATAGTAACATAATGGTTCTTTAATTTGCCAGGCATTATTCAAACATCAAGAAAATTCTTATTCCGACTTGTGGATTCTTTTTTTTTATACCATTTTGGTGCTTATAGTATCAATTTGGATCTGTGATGACATTTTTTGTGTCAATTTTTTATAATGTTATCACGTGATGAATTAAGATTTTATTATTTATAAAAAATTTATCTAATAATTATTAATCTCAATTAAAAAAAATTAAAAAAAAATACTCAAGATAAATTTTGATTTAACACCAAATCCATACCCTTGTAGTACGAGACAGGTTTCCACCCATAGTATTTTTTTTCCCTAAGTATAAAAGAAGCTTGATTTGGTCAAACTTGTCAGCTAATAAAAGAATTATTCAATATTCACATTTTACACTCAAATCAATTATCCAAAAGATTAAAAATATCCAACATTATATAGATAATATGGCTCTAGGAGTTATACATATGGAGGAGCCCTTCAAAAAAAAATTCCAATATTGATGCGTCGAAGAAACCAAAGGCATAACATCTCACAATAGTTTCTTAATTTCATAAACAATATAATGAATGGGATGGAATTTTTCTCTCGCCGGGGGAGATAATTTTTCCCGATATGAGACAAGATAAAATTATGTCTTGAAATTTTTTATTGGACAACAACAAGATTTAACATTATTGGACTAAATTTAATAGAATGAGATTTAATAGATTGTGAGATGGAACCGATAAGATTTTTTGTCCCAAAAAATAATGGGACAGGATCAAAGCGATTTTTTATCCCAAATATAAAAATGAGACTGGACTAAAATTGTGAAATCTCATCTTGTCCCATTGCCAATGAATGAATTGTGGAATAAGGTTGAGACGTAACATTTCTTCATTCATTGCCCCCAATTGGTGTGTCTTGGTGGAAAATGATTTAGAACTTGATTATCAAGTTCTGGGTTCGAGTCCAGTTGTGCATTTCTTTGTAAGAGCAAAGGGTAGCCGGGATTTTACCTGCTCCGCTTAAGACCGGGTCGGATGGTTTATCTCGGGCTTATTCCTTACGTGACTTCTGCTTGCCTTGATTGGAGCCAAGCCTGATATGAGATTTCTATCTGTGAGCCTTGAATTCAGACTCTGATATAGATCCTAACTTCAGATTCTGGCGATGGGTTCTATTATCGAACCCTGATGGAGGTCCTGGCCTCAGACTCTGGTGGTGGGTTCTGTTATCAGACCCTGATGGAGGTTCTGATCTTAGACTTTGGTGGTGATTCTGTTATCAGACCCTGATGTTAGGTTCTGACAGAATATCTTGGAGCCCCCTTCGTCTAGCCACGGGTCATTTCACCAAATGCTTGATTTTCCCTAAATATTTCCCCATTTTGTTTGCATTATTTTGGTCAAAATGATGGGAACAAACAGCTTTTTATGGGGTAATTCAAATTTCAAAGGCCAAGTGCACTGATCATACTTTACATATTCCAAAGTTTGGGCCCTAAATGGACTTCTGGGTGTTTTGGGAATCATTTTTGTTTCCTCATGATCCTGACCGCCACACCCCATAAATACTGATTTGACTGCCTCGGTCAACTTCACTAGTTCAAAGTTTCAAATTTTGAACCTTTGTATTTTCCTCTTTTGTGAAACCATTTCTTTCCAACATTCTCACCTCTAAATCTAAGCTCACAATCCTTCTACTACTATGGCTTCTTCATCTTATTCTGACAATAAGATTGAGCGTTTGAGGGAAGACATCGATGTTCCCCAGAACGTCTATCTGCAGCCCATCCCCGAGGGAGCGTTGTAGGAAACGCTTTCCTTACGCAGCGGAAACGGCTTATGCACACGGATCGGACATGAAAAATTTTCCTGCCCTTCCCTTTGAGTGGCCGAATGTGACCAGCAGTACCACTGAAATTTTGCTACTGTTTTGAATAAAATTTCAGCCCCGAAACAGTCCCCAAACAGCAGTGCAAAGACCGACTGTTTTGGACACAAAATGCGCCCAAACCACAACCAAAACAGTCCCTTATTTTCGTGAACTGTAGTGACATTTTCAGGTCTGATTTTTTTGAGAAAAACAGCCCCAACACAATCCCAAAAGTCCCCTATGTGTTTCCCAAGAATTTCAAATTGATACGAGATCAAATCGAGCCCCGAAACACCCAAACTAGTGCATATCAGTGGGCAAAAATTCACCCCACTGTCGTGAGTCTAAGGAGAAGAAAATGAGATGAATAAATATTAGTTCAACACCACAGAATCTTCCGAGCTATGTCTCACAACCAACGGAAAGTAGTGTGAGCTACACTCACAAGATAAATCCCTAAACTATTTAGAGATTAATGTCACACAACAACTTTTGTTCTTTTGATTTATTCTTCTTATTCTTGTTTTTGTTTTCTCTCAACTTTTGAGAGGATTTGGAGAAGATGAAGATGGAGGATAAGGTTGCAAAAAAGGATTATTGCAAAAAGAAAAATAATTTTTCTTTTATACTTAGGCTATTTTGTTTCCAAAACAAAACAAATCCCTTCTTATTTCTCCATGTGTGATAATCGGCCATAGCATGTAATTTTCATTAATTTTGTAACAATTGTATTAACTTTCCACAAAGTCAATATATGTTACAAAAATAAAAAGTTAATACCTTATTCAAAGGTTTAACTTCCAAAATAATGCCAAGGATTTCCAAAACCCAAAAATTGGAATTCATAATTTAACCTTACATTAAATAAATTTGGAATTCCTAATTCGACCTTACATTAAATTATATCTTATAAAATTAATACATTTGTTTAAATATCATATATTTAATAAAACCATATATTAACTTTTAATATAAAGTTTCAAGTATGATAAAATAATATTATTAATCATATTAATAATATATATACCTTTGTGAGTATATAATTGGACTATCAAATTATACTAAATCCGCTATAGTAGATCGAGCTAGCACGAGGACCAAATGGACATACGATTCCGAGCTCCAATAACTCGAAATACCAATTAAGCTCTTAATTAAATATTCTAAATTATTAACTCCGGGTTATTCCACTAAAAACCCGAAGTTGCACTTTCATTGTTGCAGATGGTATATTAACCCGAACCAAGTCAATGTCCATCGATATAGTCACTACATACGAATTAACCATTCACAAGTATCTCGTAATTAGAGTCGAGTCATAATGTTCATTATACCCCTCTAATTATTTATACCTTAAGTACAATTGATTCTTTAATGAACGATTTATTCATAACCATTATGAATTTTAATCTTTCTATTCGTAATAGAAAGAGTTGAGCGCTCTAACCGTTCAAGTACCAAATCAACCCTTAAGGAAGATACTCATATACTTCTCGCAAGAATGAGTGAACTCCATATCTATGTAAAATGTTTCCAGCTACACAAAAAACCATGCCCCCAAAGTACGTAACTATTGGTTAGGACTGCTACACCAACCTCACCTTTGTAAATCAAAAGACATAGTCTGCAATGCAGGAGTTCGTAGTATACTCATGATTAAGATCAATCCATATATGATCATCTAGTAGATCAAAATGGCTTTCTTTGTTTAATGGATATTATAAGAATGTCATTTCCATCTAGGTCTAGTCCTATATGATCACATCATACAAGGTGCCTCTATTCTCATGTCTCTTCATAGACGATCTCATATCAGGGTCTCCAAACAAATATATAATGGACTGCAACTATAGATAAACCACAAACAAAGTACCTGCTTTGTTTGCTCTCTATGGACTATTTAAGATTACTAACTTCAGACTTAAATCCTCTTGTGTATGACACTCATACACTAAGTCTGAAGGCACATAAGTAATCTAGGGTATTCAAGATAATTTATAATATGCAAAGTTTAAACAAACACTTTGATAAATGAATAATACATCATTTATTTCAAAATATAAAAATCTGTTTACATTACATGTAGCTCTAGGGCATATATCCCAATAATCTCCCACTTGCACTAGAGCAAATGGGACATGTCTCGTAATCCTAGACCATCTAGATGACCTTCAAATACTTTAGCCGACAAGGTCTTTGTAAACGGATCTGCCAGGTTCCTATGAATTTCCTCTCTATATGATTTCCCCTCTTGTGGCTTCCTGGTTCTTTGAATTTTCCACCGCACCACTATTATCGCAATAAAGTGTGAGTGGTTTATCCATATCTGGAACAACTTCTAGATCTCCTAAGAATTTATAAAGCCAGACTGCTTCCTTAGCTGCTTCACAAGCTACTACATACTCACCCTCTATGGTGGAGTCAGCAATGCAATATTGCTTTACACTTCTCCATGCTATAGCCCCACCACCTAGGGTAATCACTGATTCAGATGTTGATTTCCTAGAATCCACATCTGTCTGAAAATCAAAGTCTATATATCCACTTAAGATCATATCCTAAGCGGAATATACAAGCATATAATCTCTCGTTGTCTTAAGATACTTGAGAATATGTTTCACAGCCACCCAATGATCCAATCCTGAGTTAGACTGAAACCTACTGACTACTCCCACTGCAAAACAGATGTCCGGTCTCGTGCATAATATAGCGTACATGAGACTACCAACCGCTGAGGCATTGGGATATGTCTTATTTCCTCAACATCTTGAGGTATCTTAGGATACCATTCATTTGACAAATGAATTCCATGTCGATAAGGCAGATTGCCTATCTTGGAATTCTGCATCCCAAATCGCACAAGGATCTTGTCGATATATGATGCTTGAGACATAACTAACAGTCGTTTCTTGCGATCCTGAAGTAATCCTAAGAACATAACTAGCCTCTCCCAAATCATTCATTTGGAATTGGTTAGCTAGCCAGGATTTCACGTCTGATAATATCTTTACATCATTCCCAATGAGTAAAATATCATCGACGTATAAAATAAGAAAAAACACATTCCCGTCAATGACATGCTTTTATACACAAGGCTCATCAACATTTTGCTCAAAGTTATAAGATTTGATCGTGATATCAAATCTTATATTCCAAGATCCAGATGTCTGCTTGAGTCCATAAATGGACCTTTGGAGCTTGCAAACCTTTTGCTCTTGACCTAGGGCTATGAACCCCATTGGTTGTACCATATAGATACTCTCATCAAGATTTCCATTCAATAATGCAGTCTTGACGTCCATTTGTCAAATCTCATAGTCATAATATGTGGCAATGGATAGAAGAGTGTGGATGGATTTGCGCATGACTACTGGCGAGAAAGTTTCTTCATAGTCAACTCCCTCTTTCTGGTTATAACCCTTGGCCACTAGCCTAGCCTTGAAGGTCTGTACCTTCCCATCTGCTCCCCTCTTTCTCTTGTAGATCCACTTGTAAACTATAGGTTTTACCCCATCAAATTGGTCTACAAGTTCCCAGATTGAGTTGGAGTACATAGACTCCATCTCTAAGTTCATGGCTTTGAGCCATTCCTCTTTGTCAGAATCATCCATTGCACTATGATAGGTCAATGGATCATCCATACCATCGCTGGATGTGACAACTTGTGCCTCTCCAACTCCTAGATAGCGATCAGGTTGTCGTACAACCCTCTCACTATGTCTAGGGGGCAGACCATTCTGACGAGCTTGCATCTGACGCTCAGATGTCGAAAGTGCTATGTATTTGTCAACTGTCTTTGACGATGGTGTTCTGGTCGAACCAGTAAGCAACTCATATAGTCATTCTCTAGAAACGTAGCATTTGTCAATACAGACACTTTGTTATCTCAAGGGCTATAGAAGAATCCACCCCTAGTCTCCTTATGATAGCCTACAAATAGGCACACCTGAGAACGAAGCTCCAACTTTGTAGTCTTATTCTTCAACACATGTGTTGGACACCCTCATATGCGGAAATGTCGTAAACTAGTTTTACGACCACTCCATAACTCTAAGGGAGCCTTAGGAACAGACTTAGATGGAACTACATTAAGGATATGCATTGCAGTTTGCAGTGCATATCCCTATAATGAACTAGGTAGTGAGCTATAACTAAACATAGATCTCATCATGTCTAGTAGGGTCCAATTTCTCCTCTCTGTAACACCATTCTGCTGTGGTGTTCCAGGCGCTGTGAGCTAGGATACTATCTCATGCTCAACCAAGAATTCCTCAAAATCTCTGTCAAGGTATTCTCCTACACGATCTAATCGTAGAGTTTTGATTGTTTTACCTAATTGGTTTTCAACCTCAGCACAATACTCTTTGAACTTTTCAAAAGTATCTGACTTGTGCTGCATTAGGTAAACATACTCATATTTGAATAATCGTCAATTGATGTGACGAAATATTCATAACCACCTCGGGCTCTTACATTCATCGTTCCACAAACTTCCGAATGTATAAGCTCAAGTGGTTGACTGGCTCTTATACTTTTTTCCAGTAAAATATCTCTTGGTCATTTTTTTCTAAACAAGATTCACAGACTGGTAAAGTTTCAAGCTTTAATTGGTTTAAGGCTCCGTTCTTTATCAATCTATCTATCCGGTCAAGGTTGATATGACCAAGTCTGAGATGCCATAGATATGTGTCATCGTGAGAAATCTTTTGCCGTTTAGTTTTAGGTTTCTCAACCTTAAATATTTTAGTATTGAGCAGTGACTTATGTGTTAACGGTCTTAACACATACAAGTTATCTCCTAGTTTTCTTAGCATATAGGTAATCCATTTTGAAATAATAACTATTATTATTAGATAAAATGATAACCATCATGCACTAGTTTTGAAACAGAAATCAAATTTCCATGACAAAACAGGAACAAACAGTACTTTGTTTAAATTCAAATAACTTTTATTTGAAAAATTGAAAACTGATAACTCCCACTGCTTTACTGAAACAACATCCCATGTCCTGACTCTCACAGTAAAGTTACCTTCAACAAGGTTTTTACGTATATCAAGTAGTTGTACCCTCAGCCTTCCCAGTGCTATTCTTCTTCATCTTTGCAGATTTTAAAGACTCGGTAGCATTTTCCCCAGCACTGGGCTTACGAGGATCCACAAGCATGGACTCGTAGTGGGTGAGCTCATTAAGTAGTTGGGTCAACGTAAAAGTCAACTTGTTCATAACATAGTTGCTTTTAAACTGCAGGAAACTCTTCGGAAGAGTTTCTATAATCATGGTCACCTGGCTACGCTCGTCAATACGAGCTCCATGAGTCTCGACAGTGTTGAGATAGGTCATCATCCTTAAGGCATTCTCTCGGACTAATGTCACTTCCTTCATCCTAGCAGTCATCGCTGAGACTATGGCATCATGGCATTGACGCTCTGAAGGCTTCCTGAACATGCCCTGCAATGACTCCATCATCTAAGATGCTGAAGCCATAGGTTCATGCTTTGCAGTAAGTACCTCAGACATCCTTGCTAGCAAGTAGCAGCGAGCTTTCTTATTAGCTGCGACCCATTTCTGGTAGGCATGGCCACAACTTGGCCAGCATTTCTGGCCGGCTCGGGAGGACAATCCTCTGTCAGGACAAACTTTAGGTCATCGCAAACTAGGAAAGCGTTCATGTTACTTTTCCACTTAACATAATTTTCTCCCGTTAATTTATCATTTGAGAGTATGGAAATAATCAAAGAAACCATGGCTCTAAAATAAAATAAACATGCATTTAACATTCATTCATCTCATATTAAGATTATCAAATAATTTTGGCATAAAATTAAACATGATGCATGAACCATGAATAACGAATTAGAAACCTAAGAGAATTACTATGCCATGGAAATCTATCATCCCACAAATAAGTGCCGCCGTAGGGTAGGTCAAGTATTTGCATGATAGATCGAGACAATCTCAATTGATTAATATATGCAGGAATCACTCTTATTCCTATATTAACCAACTATCATTTGATTCGATCATTAATCTTAGTGCGTTATAAAATCCAATGGTACGTGGAATTGTATCCCGAGTGTGGACCACATTACCTTCCATTCAGATTCGGCTATGAAATTTATGTCCGGGTTTCCATCTTATATACCAATGGAATTTATTATGCACTTATTGATCCCAATATATTAGAATTCAAAATTTAAACCATAAAACCAATTAATCCAATTAATTATTTTTCCATGCATATCATATTCTAATTTAAACATTTTAAATCACATAAAATCACATTTCATGTCTATAATGATTATGCATCCAATGCATGTTATGGCATGTGAAATGCAAGAGTAGGCACCATAAGCTATATGACATGTTATTCAAACAATTCGAATTAAACATACATTTAACATAAAAAATATTTTGCATTGACCAGGCTCTTATTTTTCCTATACTAATCTAATTAGTACAAAAATACATAAGGCATCCCTCGGTCTTCAAATCACGATCAAAGGTGATGTTGGCTCCTTTTGCAACTTCGGTGATCCAAATTACAACAATTGAAATTTTTACATTGGAAAATTAAAATTACAACAATTACAAAAATTGGCCTTATGGCCTTACATCCCAAAATCAAAACCAATGATAAAATAAGAGCCGGAAAAATTTACGACCAAAGCAAAATTCATTCATCACATGAAAAACAATAATCATTTATCACATGAATATTATTTTGTGCCTACTCATTTAAACATGCATATCAATATTTATAACTCATATAAATATATAAAAACAATAACTTTAAATGAAAAAGTGAAGGGTTAAGAATACTTTTCAACCTCACTCTCGATGCCAATTGTAGGAAATGATTTCCTTGCGCAACGGAAACGGCTTAGGCACACGGATCAGACTTGAAAAATTTTTATGCCCTTCTCTTTGAGTGGCCGAATGTGACCAGCAGTACCACTGAAATTTTGCTACTGTTTTGAATAAAATTTCAGCTCTGAAACAGCCCCGGAACAGTCCCCGAATAGACCTAAACAACAGTGCAAAAACCGGACTGTTTTGGACACAAAATGCGCCCAAACCACAACCAAAACAGTCCCATATTTCTGTGAATTGTAGTGACATTTTCAGGTCTGATTTTTCAGAGAAAAATAGCCCCAACACAATCCCAAATGTCCCCTATGTGTTTCCCAAAAATTTTGAATTGATACGAGATCAAACCGAGCCCCGAAACACCCAAACTAGTGCTCTGTAGTGGGCAGAAATTCACCCCACTGCCGTGAGTCTAAGGAGAAGAAAATGAGATGAATAAATATTGGTTCAACACCACAGAGTCTTCCGAGCTATGTCTCACAACCAACAAAAAGTAGTGTGAGATACACTCACAAGATAAATCCCTAAACTATTTAGAGATTAATGTCACACAATAACTTTTGATCTTTTGATTTATTCTTCTTATTGTTTTTGTTTTCTCTCAGCTCTTGAGAGGATTTAGAGAAGATGAAGATGGAGGCTAGGGTTGCAAAAAATGATTATTGCAAAAAGAAAAACAAAATTTCTTTTATACTTAGGTTATTTTATTTCCAAAACAAAACAAATCCCTTCATATTTCTCCATGTGTGATAATCGGCCATAGCATGTAATTTTCATTAATTTTGTAACAATTGAATTAACTTTCTATAAATTCAATATATGTTACAAAAATAAAAATTTAATACCTTATTAAAAGGTTTAACTTCCAAAATAATGCCAAGGGTTTCCAAAACCCAAAAATTGGAATTCCTAATTTAACCTTACATTAAATAAATTTGGAATTCCTAATTTGACCTTATATTAAATTATATCTTATATAATTTAATACATTTGTTTAAATATCATATATTTAATAAAACCATATATTAACTTTTAATATAAAGTTTCAAGTGTGACAAAATAATATTATTAATAATATTTATACCTTTGTAAGTATATAATTGGACTATCCAATTATACTAAATTCGCTATAGTAGATCGAGCTAGCACGGGGACCAAATGGACCTACGGTTCCGAGCTCCAATAATCTCAAAATACCAATTAAGCTCTTAATTAAATATTCTGAATTATTAACTCCGGGTTATTCCACTAAAATCCCGAAGTTGCACTCTCGTTGTCGCAGATGGTATATTAAGTCGAACCAAGTCAGTGTCCATCGATATAGTCACTACATACGAATTGACCCTTCACAAGTATCTCGTAATTAGAGCCGGGTCATAATGTCTGTTATACCCCTCTAATTATTTATACCTTAAGTACTACTTATTCTCTAATGAACGATTTATTCATAACCATTATGAATTTTAATCTTTCTATTCGTAATAGAAAGAGTTGAGCGCTCTAACCGTTCAAGTACCGAATCAACCCTTAAGGAAGATACTCATATACTTCTCGCAAGAATGAGTGAACTCTATATCTATGTAAAACGTTCCCAGCTACACAACAGACCATGCCCCCAAAGTACATAGCTATTGGTCGGGATTGCTACACCAACCTCACCTTTGTAAATCAAAGGAGATAGCCTGCCATGAAAGAGTTCATAGTACACTCAGGATTAAGATCAATCCATATATGACCATCTAGTAGATCAAAATGAATTTTTTTGTTTAATGGATATTATAAGAATGTCATTTCCATCTGGGACCATTCCTATATGATCACATCATACAAGGTTCCTTCATTATCATGTCTCTACATGGTGTTGGTGTGGGACACAGAAACTGGGCGACGCATGCTGTCCTAGGCTCGCGGACTAGTTGGGAGTACGGAGTAGCCCGCGGGGGACTAAACCAGAGAATAATAGAGTCGCCACCCGGTGTGAACCGGGAAAATGAGATTTAAGGCCGCACTCACCCCTCGCAAAGGAAGACCTCAAACCGTTGGGTTCGGAATGGTCCCTTACTTATGTCACTTGTAATGAAAGGATTTATATAATAATTTAATCAAGCTTAAGCAACACTTATTTCCGAGAGTATCATGCTTCTAAATTCACATGTACAAAATAAAACTTGCACCTAAATTTACATATATTTTAAATCTAAGATTGCATGCTTGAAAGTACATCAAAGTAGCAACGAACATACAACTTCATGGGCATATTGTATTCACGAAAGCACAAGCACACACACTAACCACACAAGCACACATGTGAGCACTTTTCCAAGTGGTACGTGGAATTGTATCCCAAGTACAGACCGCACTACCGTCCATTCGGAATCGGCTATGGAATTTAAGTCTATGTTTCCATCCGATATACCACAAGAAATATTACTCAAATTCTATTATGACATGGATATATGAATTGTAATATGTTAAGTCAAGACAAAGGTAAATGATGCAACCAATGGGATAAACATGCTTTTCATTATGATGCGTACAAAGATAAGAATGACTATATGAGATTTCATAATACATGCATGAATGGTATAGTTGGCTTTATGACAAGAGGAGTTGTGCTTGTGGTAAACGGCTTAATGGCAGGCGAATGGGTGTGTGGTTTGTTGAGAACGTGGCTGTGATTGGCGTGGTTAGTTGAGATGCTTTGGCTTGTGGTGCTAAAGTCAGTTCAACGTGGCTTTGTTTGCGCTGGTGAATGACGCTTTGAAGGTTCAGGTTGATGGCGTTATGTGTGTAGCTGAAGGACAAGGCATGTCTTGGTGCGTTTTTATGTTAGGCGTGGGCTGAGTTGTTGAGTTTGAAGCTAGGCGATGTGGGTGCTGTGTGGTGGGAGTTACGTTGAAGGCTTTAGGGTTTATTCTTTTGTGTGTTTTTTGTGTTTTTCTGCCAGGCCGAGAGTAGAGGGGGTGAGAATATGGGTATACCAATGACAATAGGTCGAGCCCAGACAGGGAGAGATG
This sequence comes from Zanthoxylum bungeanum, assembly GCA_019454045.1. Lineage (NCBI taxonomy): Eukaryota > Viridiplantae > Streptophyta > Magnoliopsida > Sapindales > Rutaceae > Zanthoxylum > Zanthoxylum bungeanum. Next base: position 73,868 of record SKCR01030487.1, read on the forward strand.
ATGCAACCAAAAGATGAAAGACACGGCAAATATCGTGGTAAAGGTGGCCTTTTAGGCTCTTCTTCCTAAACGGAGAACCTTTTAATCCAACACAATAAGCCCATATGCCTTCCGTTATAATGCATACAAAGATAAAGATGACTATATCAAACTTAGTATGTCCGATTGAATATATCTTACATCCAACCGAACACACATCAACCGGCGTGGTAAAACATCGTGGTAAAGGATTTTAACCCCTCCAAATATGGGACCTTAATCCGACTTACTAAGCCCATGCGCTCGATCGCATCATACATAAAAAAATAAAGACAATCACATCAAACTTAGTATGCCCGATTGAACATATCTTATATCCAACCGAACACACATCAACCGGCGCGGCAAAGCTTTGTGGTAAAGGATTTTAACCCCTCCAAATAGGGGACCTTTAATCCGACTTACTAAGCCCATGCGCTTGATTGTATCATACATACAAAAATAAAGACAATCACATCAAACTTAGTATGCCCGATTGAACATATCTTATATCCAACCGAACACACATCAACCGGCGCGACAAAGCATCGTGGTAAATGATTTTAACCCCTCCAAATAGGGGACCTTTAATCCGACTTACTAAGCCCATGCCCTCGATTGTATCATGCATACAAATAACATGCGGAATTCAAATGACGAAAAATAAATAAATCAAAGCAATATAAAACAAAAGAAAGTGTCGTTTACTCAAGCGGTACGTGGAGTTGTATCCCGAGTACAGATTATACTACCGTCCATTCGGAATCGGCTATGAAATTTATGTCCAGGTTTCCATCCGATATACCGCGAGAGTTGACACATCTTTCATTTTATTCCAAAGCCACAACATACAATATCTCGTAATCCATGCATATTTATCTACTCAAGGGCCACAACATGCATTTCAACATAACAATCATGCAAGCAATACTCAATAAATAATACAAATAAAACAGAAAACGAATGTGGAAAATACCCTTAGGTCTAACCTTTTATGTCAACTTTCGAACTCGCGTTTCACGGCCGTTGGAAGGGCTATCACACCGCAACTTTTCTGGTTCACTGGTTTGTGTTTTACCTCGCTGTTTCGCTGCTCAAGCTACTGTTTTGACAACGTTTTACTGCTGTTTCCTCGCGGTTTTCTGGTCACTATTTTTGGTTGTTCAAGGGACTGTTTTGGGTGTTTCGGGGACTGTTTTGGGCGGTTTTTGGACTGTTTTACTGGGCAGTTTGTGGGGTTGATTTAGTGCAGTTTTCTGGACTATTTGGAGAGGGTTTCGTGCGCTGATTTGTTGGTTGGTTAAGGGCAATTTGTGGGCTAGTTTATTACTTATGGCCGTGAGCGAGAGAGAGCCTATGAATGTGCTGTGTCAGTTTGTGAGGGTTAGGGGCTAGTGGCGTGAATAGGGCTCGTGGTAGATTTTTGAATGTTGTTTATTTGTGGCTTTTGTGGTGTGGCGTGGAGTCAGTGAATGGCTGGGTGCGTGAAGGGTTGAGTGATAGTTTGTTGGGCGTGGTGAAGGCAGGTAACGAGGGGCTTTTGAGGTGTGGCATGGAGTCAGTGAATGGGTTGATCGTGAATGTGCATGAGGGCTACGTGCGTTGATCAAAAGGGCAGGCTGGTGTGAGGCTGGTGAAGACTGTTTGTGGCATTCATGGTGAAGGCTGTTTGCGTAAAGGTTTCGGTCTAGGCAGGGGCGTGTTGAGGGTCTTATTCATTAGGTTTTGATCATGCGTTGAGATTGGCTGGGGTTATGGTCTATGTGTGAGGCCATGAGTGATGAATGAAAGAGAGATGGCGTATGGTGACCTAGGGTTTCATTTGTTGTGTTATTATTTTTGTTAGCCGTGTATCCTCTTTTGTTTGCAAATTTGTGTTGTTTATATATTAGTCAATTAGGGTTTTTCCTTGTCTCACAAGGAAGGGATATTGTTTCTAATTTAGGCTTTTCAAGAATGGTATACACAAGATTGAGGGGGGATAAAATATTTTAAATAGGAAGTTACAAGATTAGATTTGTGTTGATTAGGAAGTCAAATATTTTAGATTGGTAAATATATTATTTAGTTAGGAATGATTATATTTGATTAGTTTATATTAGGCGTATACTTATTTTATGTTTGGTAAATATTTTATTTATTTATTTAATTTAATTAATATTTTAATTTAATTAATAATTATTTAATTTGGGTGTGTATTAGGGGGCTATGGGCGTGGGGGCCTTGGTTAGGTGGGTGGGCTTGGCTAGGTGTTTTGATGTATTTTAATTTGGAAGTGATTTATTTAATTTTGGTATTTAATTTTAATTTATTTAATTTAATTTCAATTGGTTTTAATTAAAATTTGTGACATGTGTTTTAACACGGAGGTCAAACAAGCGAACCCGAAGCTAATCCAGCGAATAAGAACTAACAAAATGCTGATTCCCTTCCGACGTTCGTTTCCCGCAACTTCCTCGACTAAAAAAGTAGTGCCTTCAACTGAGACTCATCATCGGGTTTCACATGCAAAAATATAATGCCTACAGTCGCCCCCACTTTGATGGGACTTGTGCAGTGTGGGACTTTGAACAATCCTATCAAAGTTATGCAATGCATTTTTACTTACCTTGCTCGCCAGTTGTCACCTGACTTACCTGCTGCTTCGCCGAACTGATGATGCAGTGGACCTCGATCCTGGGATGCATCCCAATAACTGCAACCGACAACGGGGGCCTCGACCCTGCGACGCATCCCAATACCGCTGACAAAATGGGCTTCGGCCAGGGGACGCATCCCCAAAATGTGATGCAGTGGGTCCACGACCCTGGGACGCATCCCGATAACTGCAATCGACAACGGGGGCCTCGACCTTGGGACGCATCCCAATACCGCTGACAAAATGGGCCTCAGCCCGAGGACGCATCCCCAAAATATGATGCAGTGGGTCCACGACCCTGGGACGCATCCCGATAACTGCAACCGAAAACGGGGGCCTCGACTCTGGGACGCATCCCAATACCACTGACAAAATGGGCCTCGGCCCGGGGACGCATCCCCAAACTGATGTAGTAGGTCCACGACCCTAGGACGCATCCTAATAACTGCAACCGACAACGGGGGCCTCGACCCTGGGATGCATCCCAATACCGTTTACAAAATGGGCCTCGGCCCGGGGACGCATCCCCAAACTGATGCAGTGGGTCCACGACCCTGGGACTCATCCCCGTAACTGCAACCGACAACGGGGGCCTCGACCCTAGGACGCATCCCAATACCGCTGAACAATTGGGCCTCGGCCCGGGGACGCATCCCCAAAATGGAATATACTTACGATGATGTGGGTCTCAACCCTAGGATGCATCCCCAAACTTCTGAAGATGATGATATAGGCCTCGACCTTGGGACTCATCCCCGAAAACTTGAAACTGTAGCTGGTGTGGGTCTCAACCCTGGGACTCATCCCCGAAACTGATACTAATGCTGATGTGGGCCTCGCCCTTGGGACTCATCTCCGCAACTGATACTGATGCTTATGCTGAATGTGGGCCTCAACCGTGGGACTCATCCCTACAACTGATACTGATGATGACGTATGCCTCGGTCTTGAGACCCATCTCTGAAACTGATGCTGATGTAGGCCTCGACCCTGGGACTCACCCCTACAACTGATACTCATGATGATGTGGGCCTCGGCCTTGGGACTCATCCCCACAACTGATACTGATGTAGATGTGGGCCTCGCCCCAAACCGGTACTGATATGGCCCTCGCCCGCAAACTGATACTGATTTGGTCCTCGCCCCCAGGCCGATACTGATGTGATGCGGGTCTCGCCCCTAGAGTGCCATACTCAGTAGGACTGATTCTGATAAGGATGTGGGCCCGCCCCCAGAGTGCCATACTCGGCAAGACTGATGCTGATGCTAATGTGTCATTTCAACATATTAAATTGCCTCTCATGAGATAATCCTGATAACTAGACATATTTTCGTCCTCAACGAATGCTTTCGCATCGAAACCTGAGAACATTCAAAGTACTTGATACACTCAACTCTGATCCTCTGAATAAGTGATCTGAACTAGACTCCTAGTGTGTGTGTGCAAAGGTTCTTTCAAATCATTTTCCTTAAGTTAGCCAACTTGATGATTTCGCTTCAGAGAATCGGACCAGTGGGTCTAACCAATCTGGATGTCTTGATCACTTTCTGTGATTACTTCGGCATACTCAACATGATATGGTCTTCTCTTTCTTTTTTTGTCTCTTTCTTTTCATCGTTTTTTTTGACACACCTACCCCTTAAGGTAGCATTTCTCCTCATGGTGGTCCTAATACTCGCCCATGGGTAGCTTCACGCTTATCGGTTATAGGCGGTCTATTTTTCTTTTCTTTTTAGAGACTTTCTTTGCTTCCAACCATATCATATATCGTAGCATAAGTAAACCAGGGTGGACATCCAGGCAAACGGTCATTCACCGATCCATCATCCCTTCGGCTAGTCATCTTGCCAACCACTCAGGTTTCCACTGTTGAGATCCCATAATCAAGTGCTCGCGAGTCCAACTGAGATCAATCTATTCAGAATACCGGACGAGAGCATGTCTCGCACTTATCGTTTCTCAAGCTTCTCCCTACAACAAACAATGTCATCACTAGACATACGTCTAACTATCAAAGATTTCTCTCTCTCATTTTTTCTCTTTTTTTTTTCACTAATCCACAGAATTCTTCCGTTATCTTCTGATAATGTGGGCTTCGCCCCTGAGATCCATTCCCGAAACTCAAACTCATATGGGCCTCAACCTTGAGACTCCTCCCCAAAACTAGCACCAATGTGGGCCTCAACCCTCGGATTACTACCCGCATCTGACACCAATGTGGGCCTCAACCCTCAGATTATTACCCAAATCCGATATTGTGCTTTCGCTATTTCTGAATGGCTTGTCTTTGCCGCTTTCTCTTTTCTTCTTCAAAACCTGTGAACACAAAACAAAACAAAACAAACACAAAAGGATGCAAAACGGGTTATGTGTATGCATGCATGCATGTGTTTTTTATCCCGTCGGGTTAGGTCTTCCGCCAATTCCCTTGGTGACTGCTCGGTCTTTTCTTCCTCAAGTAAAATACTGTTTCAATTTGTCCACGTTGATCGGTTCGGTGAACTCATTCTCCTCTAAATTTGACAGTCTCACTGTCCCGTTTCCCATTGTTGAATGGCTATCCTGTATTTTCTACTTGTTTCTTCCAAAAATTCACCGGGTTCGAAATGTCACTGAGTATCGTAGTACCAAGGTTGAATACTTTTGTTCAATATACTTATGTTGCAGAGACTCAGGCAAGTTAACGAAATGAACATCTTTATTATCACTAAGGAAAGGTTCGAACAAATAGACAAAATCAATGTCTCTATTAATAAATGCTGGATCACAACTGAATAAGATCTGGGAGACAAACATCTCCATAAATTGCAACTTTATTTTCCCTTGCTTTCTTATTTCCTTCAACCATCAATTTCTCCAGGTACAGTAGTTCTTCTTCCCATTCACTTTTCCCTTTTGCAACCCCCATCTCATCACTGTCTGAGAAGTTTTCCCAAAGATCCTCCCTTTGCTTTATTTCACTTTTACCACTGTTGCCTCCTCATATCCCCGTGCAAGAAGTTTGGTAGTTGTGGGTTGGGAAGACAAGATTGTCGGGTAGGCCAGAGTCAATAATGTGGGTAGGTGGAGGTTTTCTGTGTATGTTGGCTTGTCTTTTTTCCGGGTTGGGTATTTTATGGGCATCACTGAGGTTTTGGATTTCATGCCTAAGGCGGATGCAGTTATTAGTTTCATGGCCCCTTTCTTGGTGGAAGTAACAATACTGATTTAGGTTGAGGTACGGTGGCACAGGGTTAGGAAGTGGTCTAGGTTTTAAGGGTTTTAGAAGTCCTTGCATCTTCAGTTTCTTAAACACCTTTGACAAAAGTCTACCAAGATTGGAGAATCGTCTGTTTCTGATAGAGGCGATATCGGAAGGAGGGAGTTTGGTCTCCGAAGGTTCCCTGATGGTCTTTCCATTCTGATTGTTCATCTCTCTGTTATCGGCTATACATAGTGCGGTCAAACTGGCCACAACATTAGTCAGAGCTTGCAATATCTCAATAATTCATGTTATTTTGGTCTCCAATTGATCCAGGCGGGATCCCTCGTTGGCTAACTCATTCATATTGGCTGATGGTCTTCTGACAAGTCTTCTCCCAACCCAACGAGTATCTATGATGGCTTTTAACACAAAGGGGGTTAGCATGATGCGTGTATGCATGAGTGCATGTCATGTATGCGATAAATAAGCTTATAAAATAATTTTCACTAATTGGCCCATTATCATTTTAAAGTGTTCAATCATATTATTGCGCGGTGCAAACTTGTCCCAGTTGAAATGGCCCAACAAGTTTACACTTCGCGATAACATAACCAAATAACTTCATATGATAAAGGGCCAATACATAAAATGGCCAATCGGCATTTTAGAAGCCTTTGGCCCAACTGTCAAGGGACACGAACTCATCCCAGTTTAAATGGCCCAACAAGTTCACATCTCTTGACAAAAGGTCCAACTGGATCCAAATAACGGTGGTCCAAAACACAAACATAACAAGATAATTCAAGCATAAAACAATAATTTCTACATAATGGCCCATCAACATTTCAGAAGCTTTGGGCCTAATGGTCATAAGGTACGAACTCGCCCCAGTTTAAATGGCCCAGCAAGTTCGCATTTCTGACAATAGTCCTACTGCATCCAAATGAGGATGGTCCACAAGCACATACTCAAGGAAATAATTTTACTTTAGCCATACAACCCCGGTCTATGGGTGGGTTCACAAGAGTAAAGACAAAGGCTCTCACCGGCGAAGGATGGCCCACAACTAGGTCTTCCCAATCAAGGATTCGAGCGACAAAGTGAGCGCACCATTTTTTAAACACTAAGGTATGTGCCAACGAGCTATGGTGTGTGACTGACTATCAAATGGACTTCCCGTTGTAGATTCCCCAGAGGGAGGGTGGAGCGAGGCTCACTTAAATACCCAAGCCTCTTAGGCTCTTATCGCTTGGTGTCAAGAATAAACAACGAGTCCTCCAAATTAGTCCATCATAATAGGCTACGAGTAGATGGCTATATAGGTGTCTTCACAGTTTTTCCTTCTAGAAAGGTAGTGAGTGAAGGAAGACACCAAACCATTACCTAGCCTCAAAATGCCTTTGATTAAACCCTCATTTTATCCACTATAGACACGGTCAATTAGAACATAAATCCAAACATTACAAGATAATATTTCGGGGCCGATTCTCTATCCCCAGTGGAGTCGCCAGACTGTGGGACACAGAAACTAGGTGACGCATGCTGTCCTAGGCTCGTAGCCTAGTTGGGAGTACGGAGTAGCCAGCGGGGGACTAAACTGGAGAATAATAGAGTCGCCACCCGGTGTGAACCGGGAAAATGAGATTTAAGGCCGCACTCACCCCTCGCAAGGGAAGACCTCAAGCCGTTGGGTTCGGAATGGTCCCTTACTTATGTCACTTGTAATGAAAGGATTTATATAATAATTTAATCAAGCTTAAGCAACACTTATTTCCGAGAGTATCATGCTTCTAAATTCACATGTACAAAATAAAACTTGCACCTAAATTTACATATATTTTACATCTAAGATTGCATGCTTGAAAGTACATCAAAGTAGCAACGAACATACAACTTCATGGGCATATTGTATTCACGAAAGCACAAGCACACACACTAACCACACAAGCACACATGTGAGCACTTTTCCAAGTGGTACGTGGAATTGTATCCCAAGTACAGACCGCACTACCGTCCATTCGGAATCGGCTATGGAATTTATGTCTATGTTTCCATCCGATATACCACAAGAAATATTACTCAAATTCTATTATGACATGGATATATGAATTGTAATAAGTTAAGTCAAGACAAAGGTAATGATGCAACCAATGGGATAAACATGCTTTTCATTATGATGCGTACAAAGATAAGAATGACTATATGAGATTTCATAATACATGCATGAATGGTATAGTTGGCTTTATGACATGAGGAGTTGTGCTTGTGGTAAACGGCTTAATGGGATGCGAATGGGTGTGTGGTTTGTTGAGAACGTGGCTGTGATTGGCGTGGTTTGTTGAGATGCTTTGGCTTGTGGCGCTAAAGTCAGTTCAACGTGGCTTTGTTTGCGCTGGTGAATGGCGCTTTGAAGGTGCAGGTTGATGGCGTTGTGTGCGTAGCTGAAGGGCAAGGCAGGTCTTGGTGCATTTTTGTGTTAGGCTTGGGCTGAGTTGTTGAGTTTGAAGCTAGGCGATGTGGGTGCGTGTGGTGGGAGTTACGTTGAAGGCTTTAGGGTTTATTCTTTTGTGTGTTTTTTGTGTTTTTCTGCCAAGCCGAGAGTAGAGGGGGTGAGAATATAGGTATACCAATGACAATAGGTCGAGCCCAGACAGGGAGAGATGATGCAACCAAAAGATGAAAGACACGGCCAATATCGTGGTAAAGGTGGACTTTTAGGCTCTTCTTCCTAAACGGAGAACCTTTTAATCCAACACAATAAGCCCATGTGCCTTCCGTTATAATGCATACAAAGATAAAGATGACTATATCAAACTTAGTATGTCGATTGAATATATCTTTCATCTAACCGAACACACATCAACCGGCGCGGCAAAGCATCGTGGTAAATGATTTTAACCCCTCCAAATAGGGGACCTTTAATCCGACTTACTAAGCCCATACGCTCGATCGCATCATACATACAAAAATAAAGACAATCACATCAAACTTAGTATGCCCAATTGAACATATCTTATATCCAACCGAACACACATCAACCGGCGCGGCAAAACTTTGTGGTAAAGGATTTTAACCCCTCCAAATAGGGGACCTTTAATCCGACTTACTAAGCCCATGCGCTCGATTGTATCATACATACAAAAATAAAGACAATCACATCAAACTTAGTATGCCCGATTGAACATATCTTATATCCAACCGAACACACATCAACCGGCACGGCAAAGCATCGTGGTAAAGGATTTTAACCCCTCCAAATAGGGGACCTTTAATCCGACTTATTAAGCCCATGCGCTCGATTGTATCATGCATACAAATAACATGCGGAATTCAAATGACGAAAAATAAATAAATCAAAGCATTATAAAACAAAAGAAAGTGTCGTTTACTCAAGCGGTACGTGGAGTTGTGTCCCGAGTACAGATCATACTACCGTCCATTCGGAATCGGCTATGAAATTTTTGTCTGGGTTTCCATCCGATATACCGCGAGAGTTAACACATCTTTCATTTTATTCCAAAGCCACAACATACAATATCTCGTAATCCATGCATATTTATCTACTCAAGGGCCACAACATGCATTTCAACATAACAATCATGCAAGCAATACTCAATAAATAATACAAATAAAACAGAAAACGAATGTGGAAAATACCCTCAGGTCTAACCTTTTATGTCGACTTTCGAACTCGCGTTTCACGGCCGTCGGAAGGGCTATCACACAGGAACTTTTCTGGTTCACTGGTTTATGTTTTACCTCGCTGTTTCGCTGCTCAAGCTACTGTTTTGACTCTGTTTTGCTGCTGTTTCCTCGCGGTTTTCTGGTCACTGTTTTTGGTTGTTCAATGGACTATTTTGGGTGTTTCGGGACTGTTTTACTGGGCAGTTTGTGGGGTTGATTTAGTGCAGTTTTCTGGACTATTTGGAGAGGGTTTCGTGCACTGATTTGTTGGTTGGTTAAGGGTAGTTTTTGGGCTAGTATATTACTTATGGCCGTGAGCGAGAGAGAGCCTATGAATGTGCTGTGTCAGTTTGTGAGGGTTAGGGGCTAGTGGCGTGAAGAGGGCTCGTGGTATATTTGTGAATGTTGTTTATTTGTGGCTTTTGTGGTGTGGCGTGGAGTCAGTGAATGGCTGGGTGCGTGAAGGGTTGAGTGATAGTTTGCTGGGCGTGGTGAAGGCAGGTAACGTGGGGCTTTTGAGGTGTGGCGTGGAGTCAGTGAATGGGCAGATCGTGAATGTCCATGAGGGCTACGTGTGTTGATCAAAAGGGCAGGCTGGTGTGAGGTTGGTGAAGACTGTTTGTGGCATTCATGGTGAAGGCTGTTTGCGTGAAGGTTTCGGTCCAGGCAGGGGCGTGTTGAGGGTCTTATTCATTAGGTTTTGATCATGCGTTGAGATTGGCTGGGGTTATGGTCTATGCGTGAGGCCATGAGTGATGAATGAAAGAGAGATGGCGTATGGTGACTTAGGGTTTCATTTGTTGTGTTATTATTTTTGTTAGTCGTGTATCCTCTTTTGTTTGCAAATTTGTGTTGTTTATATATTAGTCAATTAGGGTTTTTCCTTGTCTCACAAGGAAGGGATATTGGTTTCTAATTTAGGCTTTTCAAGAATGGTATACACAAGATTGAGGGGGGACAAAATATTTTAAATTAGGAAGTTACAAGATTAGATTGGTGTGATTAGGAAGTCAAATATTTTAGATTGGTAAATATATTATTTAGTTAGGAATGATTATATTTGATTATTTATATTAGGCATATACTTATTTTATGTTTGGTAAATATTTTATTTATTTATTTAATTTAATTAATATTTTAATTTAATTAATAATTATTTAATTTGGGTGTGTATTAGGGGGCTATGGGCGTGTGGGCCTTGGTTAGGTGGGTGGGCTTGGCTAGGTGTTTTGATGTATTTTAATTTGGAAGTGATTTATTTAATTTTGGTATTTAATTTTAATTTATTTAATTTAATTTCAATTGGTTTTAATTAAAATTTGTGACATGTGTTTTAACACGGAGGTCCAACAAGCGAACCCGAAGCGAATCCAGCGAATAAGAACTAACAAAATGCCGATTCCCTTCCGACGATCGTTTCCCGCAACTTCCTCGACTAAAAAAGTAGTGCCTCCAACTGAGACTCATCATCAGGTTTCACATGCAAAAATACAATGCCTACAGTTGGGTTTCTAGTTAGTCCCAAGATCGATTTCAAGCAATGAAACATGTGTGAATACAACAAAGAAGCATGGCGGAATCATACTTACATTGATCGGCTTTTGCGATGCGAGGAACAACAAAATCTTCAAGCTTTTCCTCCATGTAGCTCACGGCAAAGCTCCTCCATTTTGTGCTCCAATTTTCGGTCCTTCAAGCTCCAAGCTTGGTGTGCATTCCATGTCCATGGGTGGGTTTCCCTATCACCTTCGCAAGACCCCGAATGTGTGCTAGCACTCTTGAATTTTTGCAACAAAAACTTCCTAAGCTTCTCCATCATCTCACGGCATTTGCAGAAAAATGAAGGAAGAAAATGGCCCAAGGCCGAGAGAGTGGAGAGAGGAAGAAGAAAAATATGTTAGTTGGTTTTGATTTCCAAAATCAATAAAAGATATACCATATTTTGAATTTCCAAAGTAAAAAAGGTACAAGCATTAAAGCTATCCAACCACCACCATCAATCACTCAAAAGTGACTAGTTGTCACATCACTCAAAGTGAGTAGACATCACATCAATCAAAGTGACTAATGATTTGACGCTTGATGTGACTTGTGGGCCGCACTTGAATTCAAAATGCGAGTGCGCTCGCAAACACTCCCGAGCTCGGGTTCGCTAATTCCGAATTAACGAATTTTCCGTTGCGACGTAATTAAATCAAATTTAATTAAATAATTGTGCCTAGCGAAATTACTATTCACGTCGCTAACGAATTAATTCTAAATTAACTCGTTCGCCCGAATTAAAAAATTAAAATATAATTTTAATTCCGCGTCGAAATCCAATTTCGTATAATATATCGAATATATTATTTTATCGATTAATTCCAAATTAATCGTTCTCTCTCTTTAAATAATATTTTATCCCAGATAAAATATCTCCGTAATTAATCCCAGATTAATTTTCTCTCTCATATAATTAATCATAGATTAATAAAGTGCGAGTCATACATCATCGGTGAATCTTCGGGAAGCGACCCATGAGATCCCCGGATATGTTGGCAGTAAATCCGGTCGTCGGACTATCCGAACACGTACGTACCTAGTACTACGTTTTTACCGATTTACAAGACATGGTTGGCTTCTAGCAAAGCCCCGTGCCTACCCAATTCTCCAGAAATATTCTTATAGGAATATGTGATCTATATCAGGCGTAGTATACATAGTATTGTGTATTTCGATCTAGCATCGGATGTCACGTGCAAGGCCTGGGGCTGGAATTGTGTCTGCCCCGTACGAAGCACATATCGGACGGATCTCTGGTAACTAGTCTCTATAATCGGATAATCATGACCTAGTCATATTATCCCGATGACTGCAGTACATAAGAGCACCAGTTCCGTATCATATGTGATCATCATCTCCACCATGACTGGAGTGATACTTCCATCTTGACATCACACCCAATACACTACGATTCTCAATATACCCAGAAGAGGCGTACACAGAACCTGTTAAAGCCCTGGACGACCAAAACCAAAGTATATTGATTGTCGCAAGTATTAGCGGTGCAAGTCTCAGGTTAAGACCAAATACACCTACCCTGATTCGGACTTCCATAGACACATAGTCATACTACCAATGGAATTCCGAGGGGTCTATCCAGAGCGAAGCTGTTTCCGTACCATTGGTAAACACAAACTCCTATTACACTTGCATGAGTATCATATACCCAAATATATGAGGACTATGATGTTATGCTCCCACAACGCGCACAAGTGTAATACTAGTCTTTTACGCATTTATCGATGTCCAATCTCGACAATGCTCTGACTAGGGATATTTAATGATTTATCCTTCGTGGACTGATACTGTCTCATATCATTCTCCGTCCAGGAACAAATCATAGGGACCTCTCATCATTTATACATCTAGGTGATCTAATCACAAATGATAAGAGTGCAATCTCCTTTGTCACATAGTTAATTTGTACAACAGCACCATGATCTGTACAAATAGTGACGCTATGGGTCATAATTGTCAAAAAATCTCCCACTTGGCCTATAGCCAATCACTCAGGTGTCCTACACCCGAACTATGTACGGTTCGCTCAAACTTCTGCTGAGGAAAGGCTTTCGTTAGCGGATTTGCATAATTATCATCTGGTGCGATTTATTCGATCATCACATCGTCACAATGTATGATCCAAACGAATCAGATGAATAATTGAAGTATATATATGGATCGTTGATGAGACCATTAATTCTTTAGCATGTGCTGTAGCCTAGCTCAGCTACTAACAGAACTACTCCTAATCTGATTAGGATTATTATCGATCCAAAAGGCTTCTATTGCTGCCTCAGCTGCAGTAATATTCAGCTTTTGTTATTTATTCGGTAACAGTATCTTGCTTGGAAGATTTCCAGCTCACTGTTCCGTTATTCAAACTATATAGTACCCTTATGTCGACTTATAGTCGTTTTTATCGGTTTGGAAACTTGCAGTAGTGAACCCAGTCACTTCAAGTTCTCCTTATCCATAGTATAAGAAAGCATCCTTAGTTCATCTAAGATACTTAATGATGTTCTTAACATCAATCCAATGACTATCAATTGGATTGGCCTGATTGTGACTCAATATGCTCAAAGCGTATGAGACACCAGGTCGCGTACATATATTTTAATGTACGAGTTCTCGGAGAGTGTCAAAAACTTTTAGATCTATCCCAGTAGATCTTTATTCCTAGAATAAAGGTTGTCTCTCCAAAGAATTCTACGGAGAATTTTCATGAAAGCCAAGCTTTCACCTATTGTATTATGGGAATATCATTTCCAAGAAATGATATATCATCATTAGTTTAGGACATTCATTGTCAGTGTGCTCCCACTAACCTCCTTATATACATAAGAATCACTTTCGTATTTGAATTAAATCATATACCATTATGATTACATCAAAACGATAGTTCCAAGAACGCAATGCTTGCTTCAATCCATAAATAGATCGAATTAACTTGCAAACCTTGTTTGCTTGTTTTAGTACAACAAAACCGTCAGGATGTTGTAAACATCCTCCAAAAGGTTTCCTTTTAAGGAAAGCGATTTTGACGTTCAGCTGCCATATTTCATAAATGAAACATGCAGCATCATCAAGAATTATCCAAATGGATTTAACAATGGCAACTGTTAAAAGGTTTCATCGTAATCGACACAATGTTGATAATGATACCTTTTCGCTACAAGCCCAGCTTAGTACGTTAGTATGTTGCCATCCATGTATGTCTTCCTTGAAGACACATATAGTACCAATAGGCACAATGCCTTCCGGTACAATAACCAGTGTCCAAACTGAGTTGGTATACATGGAATCCATTTCGGACTTCATGGCACTTTGCCATAATAGGGAGTCAATACCTTGTATCACTACCTCATACGTAGTCAGTTCGTATTCCTCAATAAGATTGACATCTTTACGAGGTGAGATCAGAAACCCATACCTCCCAAGTTGTTTTATGACTCTCTCCGACTAGCTCGGTTTTTGTGTATTCAAAGATTATTGGTATAGTTTCATCCTTGATGAACTATTTGTGTTCCATTAAGGAATCGATGCCTGGAATAGTATTACTCCGATTTTCATCGAGTTTTACTTTCCTCCCACTTACCACTGCATATAGGTATTCCTCTTAGGAAAACCGCATGGCGAGCAACAATTACATTGTTCTCTAGTGAGTTGTATAAGTACTATACTTTGGTTTCCCTAGGATAACCTACAACTTAGGCACTTATCCGATTTGGGTTCTAGTTTGGTATCATCCAAACATATGTCCAGCATTCCCAAATCTTCAGGAATGAGAAAACCTGGTTTCTTTCCTGTTCATATCTAATATGAAGTCTGTCAAACAGATTATTATGGAACCTTATTCAAAATAAGTTTTGCACTGTTTAATGCCTATCCTATGAAGGAAATGGTAGCTCAGACTGACTCATGATTAACCTTATCATGTCCAACAAAATTCAGTTTCTCCGTTCAGACACACCGTCCAATTGACGTGTTCCGGGAGGAGTCCTCATTGAAAGAATACTATACTCTTTCAAGTATTTGAGAAACTTACTGCTTAAGTATTTTCCATCATGGTCTAACCGTGACGGTTTAATATTTTTACCGATCTGTTTGTCTACTTCGTGTCGAAACTATTTGAATTCATCAAAAGTTTTTGATCCGTGTTTCACAAAGGTTACGAAGTTTTCATATCCACCTCTAGCCTAGCTAGATATGGGCCCACTTACGTCACTATGAACGAGGGCTAACAGATCGGTGGCACTTGCACTTTTACCAAGTAAAAAGTATTTCAGACATTTTGCCTAATAAACTAGATTTGTAGACATCATTTGAATAGAATCAAATTTGTCCTAGTATCTACTCTTCAAAAGTGTGGATATACGAGTCTTGTTTAATTGTGTCCCAGAGTACGATGCCACTTATAAGTTTCAACTGATTAATTCAGTTTAAGCTATTTGTTTGTCATGTCATATGTTTGAGATTAATTTATATTCAAAATATAAATATTGTTATTCACATCTAATGTGTGTATCTCAATATCATCTTTATAAAATAAAACACTTTAGCGTTCTAGAATATAAAGGTATATCCGCAACAAATTATACACTGATATAGAGATAATATTTCTAGTCAAACTAGTTACATTTTAACAGTTTCCTAATTTAAGTACACACTCGAAGGGTAGTACCTAAGCTTAGGTATCTACGGTTAAAACAGCGACTTTCGTCCCGTTTCCGACTCGTAGGTAAATCTCAACTGAAGTCAGTATCTTGCTAATCAGCAGATTCTGCACACCACTACATATTTATGTACCACATTCAGTATCTAAAATACAATTTTAATACTTGTAGCGAACATGTTTATGACAAACATATTCGAAGCCGGAGCCTTGCCCCCTCTTCACTTCCTTCATGTCTGCTTGTCCATACGGCAGTCACGCTTCAGTGACCCTGTTTGCCACAATTTAGGCCGACATCTTGGGATATGTCATTTGTCTTCCCAGAAGATTATAATGATTTTGCCTTTGCCCGTTTCCACACCCCAGAAGCCTTTGGCCAAGCCTTGGCCTTCTGGAATGTCGAAGTAAGATGTGCCTTACGTTTCTTGCCTTATTGCAAACTTCGGCTTTGTCTCCTTGAGTATAGCCATTAACTCTCTAAGAGTTTACTATTGCAATTTAGTACTTCTAAGATCTAAGGATAGATCTATGAAGAACCTTCAATTTCAATATCATACTATAATGATCAAATCCTTAGTTCTGATTAAGAAATTAAGGAGTCTATTTGGCAAGCTTAATGGATTAAGCACTAAAGTTATCATCACATGAATCCTCCAAAGATCATGCTCTACTATTTACTCAACTACGGGCTTAGGCTCGAGACGTCACTCTATCAAATAAAGTAACTTCTTAGTTTCCAGGACTATCCTGAGGTTTATTCCCAATCTGAAAATTAAACCATTTAAATACATTTTCACCCAGGATTATGTTCTAAACGTTAATCTTTCAGTTATCTTGATTCCAATAGTCCAACTATCGAATCAACGATTTTAGGTACTATTGATTATAATGATTACTATAGTCTAACTATATAATCAACTATAATTAAATTAGTTAAATTCAATTATATTGATTACTATAATCCAATTATAAAATCAACTATAATTGAAGTAGTTTGAGTACAGTCCAACTGTTTAATTAAAACAACGATTAAATACTAGTCCAACTAATATATTAATTTATATGACGAAAAATTGAAATGAGCGCGTATTGGCAAGTAACTAAACGAATATTGCAAATTTAATACTTGCCTCCTACTATTTTTCGGCGAGCCTCTAACCCTATGTGGAGTACTTGGGAAACCTTGTTTCCTAGTGGGCTAGGATCCCGTTAAATAACACACAATCTTGACAAATTGTATGATAATTAACTAGGTAGATCTCTAAGATCAATTAGTTCCCATCCATTCCTAGATCTAGCAAGTGGACATCCAAGTCCGAAACATATATCTTATATATGCCAATATATCCAATATATTCCCTAACCTTTTTCCTCTGAATCAATTAAGCCTTGGCTTTGGCTCAACAAACTTAATGATCCCAGTTAAGCGGAACCCATTGACTATGGAAAGCTTCGTAATCGATGTCGATGGACAAGAAGTGATCTTGACTTTGGCCAACAAATCACAACTTGGACAAGACACCGATATGGAACAAAGCCTTCATGATTCAAACACATCCGCGGCGGACAAAGGTCTTGACTTTGGCCAACAAACCAGTGCCAATCTTGGATCTTGAGTAAGAATCACTCAATGGAAGGAAAAAACGCTTAATATGTGTTGAGGGTTTTTCGCGTAATTGGCAACCAATTAATTATCTTTGTTAGGTCTCATCATCATACACCCTTAAACATGCATTCTAAAAACATAATAAGGCGCATATAAATAAATATAATAATGATATGCGGATGGATACTTAACATATTGTTCCTAGAACAAATCTCTCCATTTCCTCTCTCCTGCTAGCACAAGTATTACTTCTACCCAATTACATAACACTTCTAAAGAAACCTCATTTACATTGAGGGGAATAGGTGAGAAGAGAAATGCACAGAGTCAAGAGGTAATAGGCTGGACAAGCAGGTCCAATTAATAAATTCTAAATTTATTACAAAAATTTCCAAAATTGCCCTCACCCATCTAATATCCATCCGATATACATTATTAATACATCACATCCATGTATTCACACAAAGCATGTTATCAATCAATCTAATCCAATTAATTAATCTGAAAATTAATGACCATCCAATGTTCGAACAACGATTTGATTTTGCGCGAGTCCAACTCATTTTGCGAATAAGTACTCAAAGTACGAATTCACGAATTATATTAAACTACAAAATTAAATCCAATTCAATTTGTCTTTAATACTAATTCATTATTTAATTCCAAATTAAATATTACACTTTATTAATGTGCCTTTACGACTTAGATTCCAAATCTAATCGTTATGGGTCTCAAAGCCCGATTAACATCCAATGTTAATTTAATTAAAGTCCAATGGGCTTTTAATTAATTTCTTAAGGCATGGACTTTTGGTCAATATGGGTGAATCCCAAATACCAAAGCCCATTTAAGGAATCACCCTTATTTGCCAAGAAATCAATTTAGGCCCATTAGGCCCAATTAAAATTAAAGGTCCATTAAGTCATAATTGGACTTTATGGATATGGTTTTGGGCCCAATTGGATCAAACCAATTAGCCTAAACCAAACTTTGCCCAACCAAGCCCATTAAGCCCAATTACAACTTTACAAGCCCAATTCCAAATTTGGCCCAACTAATTAAATTACCAAAATTCCAAATTTCATAATTTAATTATCCTAAAGTGTATGCCATAATTAATTAACCAAATTAACATTTCCAAAACACTAATTTACTCAATTAATTATGCTTATTATCATCAAAACATGTCCAACACATTTGAATCAAAAATCAATCATTTTCCTGCTACATAGTCACGACATTTTGGGGAATTTTTGTCCAATTCAAAATTCAATCCAATTAAATCTCAAATCAACATTTCCCAAATGATTTCAACTCATCCAATGATCAAAATCAAAAAATACCATGACCTTAGGGCAACACCAAGTTTCGGCCAAGCCTACATTTTTGGGGGAAAATTGATCCAATCCATTTTTCACAAAATTGATCACAAACAACTCCAAGTCATCCATTTACAAGCATGCTCAAACATGTAATTTCACTCAAACATGCTCAAATCCAATTTACCCAAATTTTACCCTAATCAAATTTCATGCTTAAAATGGCTCAAGATACCATTGTTGGGTTTCTAGTTAGTCCCAAGATCGATTTCAAGCAATGAAATATGTGTGAATACAACAAAGAAGCATGTTTAAATTGGACTTAGGGTTAAAATTTGGGTAAATTGATTTTGAGCATGATTTGATTAAATTGGATGTTTGAATATGCTTAAATCATGTTTAATTGAATATTGATTGGATCAATTTGATGAAATGTTGTTTGGAACAAATTTGCCCAAAATCTTTGGCTTGGCCGAATTGAACACTAGCCCTAAATGTCTTGGATTTTGATTTTTTGATTCATTGGATGAGTTAAAATTATTCGGGAATGTTGATTGTGGATTTAATTTGATTGAAACTGAATCGATTTTGAAAATCCCCTTTTGCCGAGACATTGGAAGCATGTATTGGGTTTGATTTTTGATTAAATTGTGTTGGGCACTATTTGATGTTAAAGAGCATGATTAGTTGTGTAAATTGATGATTTGGGAATGTTGATTTATGTAATTAATTATGTTATACACTTTAGATTAATTAAATTGTAAAATTGGACTTTTGTAATTTAATTAATTGGGCTAATTTTGGAAATTGGGCTTGTAATGTTGTAAATGGGCTTATTGGGCTTGGTTGTACCATGTTAGGTTTAGGCAAATTGGTTGGATCCAATTGGGCCCAAAACCGCTTCCATAAAGCCCAAATGCGACTAATGGACCTTAATTAGTTTGATTGGGCCTAATGGGCCTAAATTGATTTCTAGGCTTATAGGGTTACTCCTTGATTGGACTTTGGTTATTGGGTTTGACCCAAGTTGACCAAAAGTCCATGCCTTACGAAATTAATTAAAAGCCTATTGGACTTTAATTAAATTGACGTTGGACGTTGATCGGGCTTTGAGACCCGTAACGATTAAATTTGGAATTTAAGTCGTAAAGGTTTATTTACAAAGTGTAATATTTAATTTGGAATTAAATAAGCGAATTAGTATTAAATGCAAATTGAATTGGATTTAATTTTGTAGTTTAATTTAATTCAAGAATTCGTACTTTGAGTACTTATTACCAAAACGAGTTTGACTCGAGCAAAATCAAATCGTTGTTTGAACATTGGATGGTCACTAATTATCAGATTAATTAATTTGATTAGATTGATTGATAACATGCTTGTGTGAATACATGGTTGCGATGCATGAATAATGTATATCGGATGGATATTAGAAGGGTGGGGCAATTTTAGAAATTATTGTAATAAATTTGATTTATTTAATTGGACCTGCGTGTCCAGCCTTATTACCTCCTTATTCTTTGTATTCTCTTCTCACCTATTCCCCTCAACGTTCTGAGGTTGCTTTAGAAGTGTAGTGTAACGGGTAGAAGTAATACATGTGCTAGCGGGAGAGAAGAAAGGGAGAGATTTGATCTAGGATCGATGTGTAAAGTATCCATCCGCATATCATTATTATTTTATTATACGCACTTTATTATGTATTTAGAATGCATGTTTAAGGGTGTATGATGATGAGACCTTAACAAAGATAATAAATCGGTTGCCAATTTGCACACGAAAAACCCTCGCAAAATATTAAGCGTTTTTCCTTCCATTGAGTGATTCTTACTCAAGATATAAGACTGGCATTGGCTTGTTGGCCAAAGTCAAGGCCTTTGTCCGTCGAGGATGTGTTTGAATCACAAGAGCTTTGTTCCATATCGGTGTCTTGTCCAAGTTTTGGTTTGTTGGCCAAAGTCAAGACCACTTCTTGTCCATCGACATTGATTACGAAGCTTTCCATGGTCAATGGGTTCCGCTTAACTGGGATCACTAAGTTTATTGTGCCAAAGCCAAGGCTTAGTTGATTCAGAGGAAAAAGGTTAGGCAATATATTGGATATATTGGCATATAAAAGATGTATGTTTCGGACTTGGATGTCCCCCTACTGGATCTAGGAATTGGATTGGATCCAATTGATCTTAGAGATCTACCTAGTTAATTATCATACAATTTGTTAGCCAAAGTCAAGATTGTGTGATATTTAACGGGATCCTAGCCCACTAGGAAATACGGTTTCCCGAGTACTCGACAGAGGGTTAGAGGCTCGCCGAAAAATAGTGGGAGGCAAGAATTGAATTTGCAATATTCATTTAATTACTTGCCATACGCCAAATCAAATATCATTCGTCATATAAATTAAATGTTAGTTGGACTAATATTTAAATGTTGTTTTAAATTCACAGTTGGACTGTATTCAAACTATTCATTTATAGTTGATTTTATAATTGGATTATAATAATCATTATAATTAATAGTACCGAAATCGTTGATTAAATAGTTGGACTATTAGAATCAAGATAAAATTGAAAGATTAGCATTTAAAACATAATCCTAGGGAAAATGTATTTAAATGATTTAATTTTCAAATTGGGAATAAAATTTCAGGATGGTCCTGGAAAATAATAAGTTACTTTATTTGATAAAATAACATATTAGGCCTAAGCCCGGAATTAAGCAAATAGTAGAGCATAATCTTTGGAAGATTAATGTGATGATAACTTTATTGCTTAATCTGTTATGCTTGCCAAATAGACTCCTTAATTTCTTAATCAGAACTAAGGATTAGAACCTTAAAGTATGATAATGAAATTGAAGGATCTTCAAAGATCTATTCTAAGATTTTAGAAGTATAAAAATTTGCAATAATAAACTCTTGGAGAGTTAATGACTATTCTCAAGGAAACAAAGTCAAAGTTTGCAATTAGGCAAGTAGCGCAAGGCGCACCTTACTTCGATATTCTAGAAACCCGAGGCTTGGCCAAAGGCTTCTGGAATGTGGAAAAAGGGTAAAGGCAAAATCATTATAATCTTCTGGGAAGATAAAGGACATATCCCAAAATGTCTGCCTAAATTGTGGCAAACGGGATCGCGGAAGCGTGACTGCCGTTTGGACAAAGCAGACATGAAGGAATTGAAGACGAGCAAGGCTCTGAAATCAAATATGTTTGTCATAAATATGTTCACTACTAGTATTAAAATTGGATTTTAAATACTTAGTGTGATACATAAATATGTACTGATGTTCAGAATCTGCTATGAGCAGGATACTGACTTCAGATTGAGATTAATCTGCGAATCGAAAACGAGACGAAAGTCGCTGTTTTAACCGTAGATACCTAAATTTAGGAACTACCCTTCGGGTGTGTACTTAAATTAGGAAATTGTTACAATGTAAGTAGTTTGACTAGAAACATTATCTCTATATCAGTATAATCCGTTGCGAATTTACCTTTATATTCTAGAACACTAAAGTGTTTTATTTTATAAAGATGATATTGAGATAAACACATTAGATGTGAATGACAGTATTATATTTTGAATATAAATAAAATCTCAAACATTTAACATGACAAACAAATTAGCTCGAACTGATTTGATCAGAAGAAACTTAATTGTGGCATTGTTGTCTGGGACACAATTAACAAGACTCGTATATCCGCACTTTTGAAGAGTGGGTACTATGACATATTTGATTCTATTCAAATAAAGTCTACGAATCTAGTTTATTGGGCAAAGTGCCTATAACAATATTTACTCGGTAAAAGTGCAAATGCCACCGATCTGTTAGCCCTAGTTCATAGTGAAGCAAGTGGGCCCATGTCTAGCTAGGCTAGATGTGGATATGAATATTTCGTGACCTTTACGGATGTGGCATCGCGTTATGGTTATGTGTTTATAATGAAACACAAATCGAAAACTTTTATAGTTTCGACACGAAATAGAAATACAGATCGGCTAAAGTATTAAATCGTCACAGTTAGACCATGATGAAAATACTCAAGCAATAAGTTTCATACTTGAAAGAGTATAGTATTCTTTCAATGAGGACTCCTTCTGGAACACGTCAATTTGACGGTGTGTCCGAACAGAGTAACTGAATTTTGTTGGACATGATAAGGTTAATCATGAGTCGCTCTGAGCTACCATTTCCTTCAATGGATACGCATTAACAATGCAAGACTTATTTTGAATAAGGTTCCATAAAAAACTGTTTGACAGACTTCATATTAGATATGAACAGTGAGAAATCGGGTTTCTCATTCCTGATAATTTGGGAATACTAGGCATATGTTTGGATGATACCAAACTATAACCCAAATCGGATAAGTACCAAATTGTAGGTTATCCTAGGGATACCAAAGTATAGTACTTAAACAACTCACTAGAGAACAATGTAATTGTTGCTCGCCATGCGGTTTTCCTAAGAGGAATACCGATATACAGTGGTAAGTGGGAGGAAAGTATAACTCGATGAAAATCAGAGTGATACTATTCCAGGCACCGAGTCCTTAATGGAACACAAATAGTTCATCAAAGATGGAACTATACCAATAATCTTCGAATACACAAGAACCGCGTAGGTCGGAGAGAGTTAGAAAACAACCTGGGGTATGGGTTTCTGATCTCACCTCATAAAGATGTCAATCTTATTGAGGAATACGAACTGACTACGTATGAGGAAATGATAAAAGGTATCGACTCCCTAATTATGGCAAAGTGCCATGACATCCGAAATGGATTCCATGTATATCAACCAGTTTGGATACTAGTTGATGTACCACAAGGCATTGTGCCTATTGGTACTATACAAGTCTTCAAGGAAGACATACATGGATGGAAACATACCAACGTATAAAGCTAGGCTTTTAGCGGAAATGTATTGTTATCAAAATTGTGTTGATTACGACGAAACCTTTTACTTTTTGCCACGGTAAATCCATTTGGATAATGCTTGCTAATGCTGCACATTTCATTTATGAAATATGACAGCTGAACAGGAAAATCGCTTTCCTGAAAAGGAAACCTTTAGGAGGATGTTTACAACATCCTGACGGTTTTGTCGTACCAAAACTAGCAAACAAGGTTTACAAGTTATTCGATCCATGTTTGGATTGAAGCAAGCATTAGGTTCTTAGAATTATCGTTTTGATGTAATCATAATAGAATATGATTTAATTCAAAATGAAAATGATTCTTGTGTATATAAGGAGGTTAGTGGGAGCGCACTGACAATGGTTGTCCTATAAATAATGATAATATAAATAATTTCTTGGAAATGATATTCCCATAATACAATCGGTGAAAGCTTGGCTTTCATGAAAACTCTCTGAGAAATCGAACATTGAAAAATGTACGGGCCCTGGTGTCTCATACGCTTTGAGCATATGCAGTCACAAACAGGCCAATCCAAGTGATAGTAACTGGATTAAAATTATGAACGTCATTTAGTTTCTTAGAGAACTAATGATGCTGTCTTAAACTATGGAGAAGGAGAACTTGAAGTGACTAGGTTCACTACTGCAAGTTTTCCAGACCGATAAAACGACTAAAAGTCACAAACGGTACTGTACAGTTTGAAATAACGGAACAGTGAGCTGGAAATCTTCCAAGCAAGATACTGTTACCGAATAAACAACAAATGCGGGTTATTGCTGCAGTTGAGGCAGCAATAGAATCCATTTGGGTCGATAACAAATCTAATTAGATTAGATATAGTTCCTTTTAGCAGCTGAGCTAGGCTTCAGCGCAAGCTAAAGAATTAATGGTCTCATCAATGATCGAGGCAATGTAATGATCGAATAAATCGCATCAAATGATAATCATGCAAATCCGCTGAAGAAAGCATTTTCTCAGCAGTTTGAGCCAACCGTACATAGTTCGGGTGTCAGACACTCGAGTGACTGGCCATAGGCCAAGTGGGAGATTGTTGGACAATTATGACCCATAGCGTCACTATTTTTACAGATCATGGTGTTTTTGTACAAATTAACTATGTGACAAATGAGATTTCTCTCTTATCATTTGTGATTAGATCACCATGGTGTATAAATGATAGGAGGTCCCTGTGACTTGTTCCTGGATTGAGAAGATATGAGACAGTATCAATCCACGAAGGATAAATCATTAAATATCCCTAGTCAGAGTATTATCGAGATTGGACATCGATAATGCGTAAAAGACTAGTATTACACTTGTGCGCGTTGTGAGGGCATAACGGCATAGTTCTCGTATATTTGGGTATAGGATACTCATGCAAGTGTAATAGGAGGTTGTGTTTACCGATGGTACGGGAAACAGCTTCCCTCTGGTTAGACCCCCTCGGAATTCCATTGGTAGTATGACTATGTGTCTATGGAAGTCCGAAATCAGGGTATGTGTATTTGGTCTTAACTTGAGACTTGCACTGCTAATACTTGCGATAATCAATATACTTTGGTTGTGGTCGTCCAAGGCTTTAACAGGTTCTGTGTACGCCTCTGCTGGGTATATTGAGAATCGTAATGTGTTGGGTGTGATGTCAAGATGGAAGTATCACTCCAGTCATAGTGGAGATGATGATCGCGCAGGGATACAGAACTGGTTCTCTAAAGGGTTGCAACCATCGGGATAATATGACTTGGTCATGATTATCCGATAATAAAGAGACTAGTTGCTTGTGATTCGATAAATGCTTCGTACGGGGCAGACACTGTACCAGCCCCAGGCCTTACATGTGATCATCCGATACTGGATCGAAATACGCAATACTACGTATACTACGCCTGATATAGATCTTATATTATTGTAAGGATATTTCTGGAGAATTGGGTAGGCATGGCGCTTTGCTAGAAGCCAACCTTGTCTTGTAAATCGGTACAAACGTAATACTAGGTACTTACGTGTTCGGATAGTCCGACGACCGAATTTACTGCCAACATATCTAGGGATCTCATGGGTCACTTCCCGAAGATTCACCGATGACGTATGACTCGCACTTTATTAATCTGGGATTAATTAGATGAGAGAGAAAATTAATCTGGGATTAATTGCGGAGATATTTTATCTGGGATAAAATATCAATAAAGAGAGAGAACGATTAATTTGGAATTAATTGACAAAATAATATATTCGATATATTATACGAAATTTAATTTCGACGCAGAATTGAAATTAGATTGCAATTCGGGCGAACGAGTTAATTTAGAATTAATTCGTTAGCGACATGAATAGTGATTTCACTAGGCATAATCATTTAATTACGTCGCAACAGAAAATTTGTTAATTTGGAATTAGCGAACCTGAGCTCGAGATTGTTTGCGAGCGCATTCGCATTTCGAATTCTAGTGCGGCACGCAAGTCAAATCAAGCGTCAAATCATTAGTCGCATTAAGCGTCAAATCATTAGTCACTTTGAGTGATGTGACAACTTGTCACTTGATTTGATTGATTGATGGATTGATGGTGGTAGTTGGCAAGCATTTAAGGCTTGACTTTTTGAAAATAAAAAAGTGGTATATGTTTAAATTAATTTTGGAAATCAATAAACATATACACAACTATCTCTCTCTCTCTCTCTCTTTAACACACGTTTTGGAGAATTTTCTTCTTCTCTCTCACGCCCATTTTGGGCTGTTTTTGTTCTGTTTTTTCTGGGAAAAACCTTGAGCAAGGGATGCAAAGTGTGGTGTTTTTGTGGCAAAAAAATAAAGAGCTAGCACTCCGAGAGACATGCGAAGGTGATAGGGAAGTTCACCCATGAGCTTGGGATCATTTCGCAAAGCTTGGAGCTTGACGGAGGACCTCACATGGCCGAATCTTGGAGGAAACCAACAGCTCACTGCCGTGACATGTGGGAGGCAGAAAATAAATATTTTGTTGTCCACCGCGTTGCTCAACCGATCGATGTGAGTATTCCGCAACTTCCTCGATTTGTATTCGCACTTGTTTCTTGCTTGTTATTCGATCCTCGGGGCCGTAGAAACTCCAACACTCGGATCAGGGTCGCCAAACAAATATAAAATGGACTGTAGCTGTAGATAAACCACAAACAAAGTATCCGATTTGTTTGCTCTCTATGGACTATTTAAGATTACTAACTTCATACTTAAATCCTCTTGTGTATGACACTCATACACTAAGTCTAAAGGCACATAAGTAATCTAGGGTATTCAAGATAATTTATAATATGAGAAGTTTAAACAAACACTTTGATAAATGAATAATGCATCATTTTATTTCAAAATATATAAAGTCGTTTACATTACATGTAGCTCTATGACATACCTCCCAACACGCGTCCCTCTGGGAAACTGACTCCGCTATTGTCCCTCATAGCGATATCATTCTGGGGGAATACCATATTTGAATCCTTCAATTCCCTCTTCACCATCTACTTCATTATATCTGCGTGCTCTGAAACTTGCACCCGATGCAGCTGTCCCCAAACGGCCTCAGGTGCATCATGAGTTTCGTTATCTTCTCAATGGTCAATTGGTCACACCTTACTATCTGTGACTTCTTCTACCTCTTCTCTCTGACTAAGGCTGGGTCTGTCGGCAGCGTGGACATGTAAACCTTTGTGCCCCGAAAGTCAATAATTACGTTCACGGGGTTGCCTACCTCGAAAAAGGATTGGTCTTTAAAGGGTCTGCTAATGGTGACTGGCAACTGGCAGACCGTCATCATCAACTGTGTCATCTTTCCTCTGCGACTATCAATGAACCAAGGTATTTTTCCAGCTCCCATTTTTTAGTATGAAGTTTACACCTTTCTAGTCAATCGTAGGGTCTGACATGTTTTTCCTTTTTTCTTCTTTTCAACTTCTGGCTCTATATATATTTCCCATTGTCCTGAATTGTCCAAAGAAATGGTCAAGTTCCTGCATCGGTTCATGGCTCCGAGAGGGAATGAGGGCGCTTCACATCAACATGGTGGTAAACAAGTATGGCCTTCAGGCCCTGATGCGTTGTGGTCTTTATTTTTCTCCTTTAAGTGCTGGCAAACCTTCGTCTCTGTTTCAGAAGAAGGATCAAGGGTGGTTCACCCATAATAAGGCTTATTTTGATCAAAGGTTTGCGGGCCAACAAGTGCCCCTCCAAGAGTTTGAATCTTTCTGCCCTTGAATCTACTGCGACAACAAAATCATTCCCCCTGATGATCATGACTGGACAAACTTGAAGAAACTCCAAGGGACGAAGAAATATGTTGAATGAAGCAGGGACCCCTATGTGAAGAGGGCCAGTGTGAAGTTGCCTTACAAGCCTTAGAATATGGGATTTGAAATATTGGTTGCTGCTTCAGAAGGTACCCCTGATGACACATTTTTGATGTGCAAGACCAAACCCAACACTTATGTAGCCTAGATTCCATAAAAGTCCCCTCTTGCTACTTCTTCTATAGTCTGACTTCCCTCTGGTGCTACGTCACCTCCTGGTAAAGCAGGGTCTAAGAGGAATGACCTAATGCTGCCTTTTCTTTTTTAGGATTCATACTCGTATCCAACCTATGTCTCCAACTCCTTCGAATGAAGAAGAGGACAACATCACCGCAAGAAATAGAGGGTCGAGTGTCAGTAGACACGCCCTTCAGGGGCTGAGATAGGACCAAGCCCCACAGGTACAACTTCTGGGTCTAGCGTCTTGGCATCGGCGTTTGCTCTGACTATTACTCACCTTGGCCCAGCCTCAGTTCTCTCCACATCTCCACCTCCAATCTCCATCTTGAAGTCTCTTATCTTGGCCTCCAAATTGCCAACATCTGCTTCTGGATCTCTGTTGGCTTCTTCTCCACTACCTTCATTACAGCCTCATTCGGAGTCCCCATCGAGCCTTGCACCGTAACTTCCTGAACTGCCACCTGTTAGCGCCTCCTCTTTTGATGTTAGAAAGTTTCAGAATTTACTAGGCTATGTATGCTCTATTGTTTCCTCCCTCTCTGCATAGTAGGGTCAGCTTTCTTTACTTCAAGACTCTACCTTCAATAGTGAGATAATATAGTTCAGTGAGGTGAGTGCCATTTATGCAGCCCAGTTACTTCGGACATCAGAGATTCTCCTCAATGAGGCTCGGAATGATTTGGCCAAGGCTTCAGAACTGATAAAGTCAATGAAGGGGAGTTGAAGAGTGAGGCTGAGGCTCACAAGCAGGATATGTATACCCTGGCCGCCACCCAGTCAAAGCTCAAGGAGAAGTTGGCTTAGCGGAAGATTAAAAATCAGGACCTGCGATCAGATCTGGCCACAACTACTCATGAAAAGGAGGAGCTTCACGCTGAAGTCTCTAAGGTTCAGCAGGTGAGGCCCTCCACTTTGGAATTTCTGACTTTACTTTATTCCTAGCTATATTCTATTTCTTACGTGTCATCTTCTAGTAGCACTCTGCTGAGCGTGGAAGTATCCAAGTTGAATGAGTAGTTGCAAAGTGTTGATGATCGCTTTCAGGATGAGCTTGAGGTCCTTCTCTCCCAGTCTCATGCTCGGTACAATGTCATCAGTCAGGTGAATAGTTTCAAGTGTTATCTCTTGGGTTGGGAGGATCGCTTCAAGGATCATATTAAAAAATACTTACCAGGGAGATCCTGATAAGTGTGACACGGTAGCGGGGGTCATGGATCAGAACCATGACCCAGATCACTATACCCAATGTTAGGGCCTCAGAATTATTTTTTTGGACAATTTGGGGGATGACGCTGAGGAAAGTCTGGGTTTTCAAGATATTACAGAATATTCGGGTATTGCCACACATCTTCAAGATGACGCAGACCTCCCACTAGTCCATTCAGGGGCTGTTTCCCCTCAGAGTATTCCTACCTTAGCTGCTCATGAGGTCTATTCTACTCATTCACTACTTCCGGCCACTCATGCTCCTCTGGGTCCGCCAGCCCCTGCCATAGAGTGTTCTTCAAGCATTTTGACAGTTGTTATACCTTCTTCAGAGGGCGCAATAACTCATTCAACAGGTTCCGCTCATGCCCAAGATCTTATAAAATATTGTCATAGATGTACATGGCATTCAGGCCTCCACTTTTTTAATTTTTTTTTTGTAACTTGTACTATTTTCGTATGAATAAAACAAGTATTTTCTTTTCATGTCCTTCTATTTTTTTCATTATCTTTGAATAAGAAACCAGGTCCTGGCATCAGATCCGTGAGGAGGTTGGCACACACTCTGGATAGCTATCTTGAGCGTATTCTGTTGGAGGAGCAAAATCCTCACATGTATAATTTTATCCTCAGCAACAGTTTGTTAAAGTATATAGTTGGGATGGGTCGGTAGCCTTATGAGATTGGTGGATTGGGCTACCCTCATTATGAAGGCCTCGGCTGACGCTGGGAGGACAAATACAGAGGAAGCCCCAACTCTTTCATTCCAGAGTCAGCTTCAGACGTTGGTACCTCATGGAATGCAAGGTTCTACCCTCTTGAGTCTACTGTGGCCACTCCATTCCGTCCAGGTTGCTATGTGGATTTTGATAAGTTCCTTCACATTGGTGCTGTATAGAAGGTTCTGAACCCATCAGAGCTCTTCGTTGTCATATATCGCCCCAATGAGTCTAATTAGTACTCCGAGTCAGAGCATGGCCTCGGCGGGAGTGGTAAGGGCTGATACTCTTGGATTTATTGGGATTATGAGGTAAAGGCTGGGAATCATCGAATGAGGCATCTTTCTGTCGCTGCTTTCTAGCTAGGGAAGACGTACAACATTACTAAGCAGATCTCCAATGAGAGTGTAGGCACTGTATTTTTGAATGTGAGTCCCTATGATGAGTCTCATCTGGAGACACTACCTTTTTAGTCAAGGAAGTTGCGAGAAACGGTTGTCGGAAGGGAATCGGTATTTCGTTATATTTTATTCGCTTGTTTAGCTCTAGGCTCACTCGTTGGACCTCCGTTTTAAAGCACCTTTGGCCTAAGAAACCCAGAACCTTTTAATCTTGGCCCAAACCCACTCACCAAACCAACACAACACCTAACCCACCAAGACAAAGCCCACACCACCACCACCTAAGCCCACACGCCCATCACCCTAAAATACACCCAAATTAAATTAAATATTAATTAAATAATGTAATTGAATTAAATAAAATAATTAAACCATTTACCAATTAAATAAAACATAAAATATAATCCTACCTAATTTAGATAAATCAAATATATTAACTTCCTAACTAAACAAAATCATATACTAAATTAAAGAAATATTATGCCTAATTAAAATCAACCATAACCAATTAAAAATATTGACTTCCTAATCTAACAAATTAAATGCCTAATGAACACCAATCAAATATTCAACCTTCCTAATTCACCAAATTTTGTCCCCCCCCCCCTCAATCCATTGATTTCCTTATCCAACACCAAATCAAATCCTCTATTTAATGCCAAAATCCATTCCTTGTGAGACAAGGAGAAACCCTAGCCCTTCTCTATATAAACAACCCAAAACCAAAGCGATCCTCTCCCTCCAAGCCCTCACACACGAAAATACAAAGAAAAAGCTCTCCAATTCACGCCCATACACAAGAAGGAAAGCCTAGTTCATTCACATAATATTCACATAAGAGATACAAGACATCAAAACCCTAAGACCTTGCATTGCCGTGAACACCACCTCCAATCTACCTCATTCACGCACATCACTCCTACACACAGCCATTGCCGCATCTAGCCTCCTCCACAGCCCCAAACTAACGCCTAAACAGACCTTGAAATAGCCCCTATAACCCCTCAAACTCACGCCAAACAGCCCTCTCTGCATCACCTTCACTGCACGCCTAAATACCCCACTGCACTGCCTCATTCACTGCCGCAAATCACCCCACTCTTCTGCCCAGTTTTCACAGCCCCAATCTGTCCCCTAAAACAGTCCAGAAACACCCAAAACTGCACAAAACCCCCTCTAAAAAATCACCAAAAATAGCTGCCCCTAGCCTCCAAAAATCGCCAAAACAATGAACAAAAACTGCACTTTAAAACCTTTGAACAAACGAACAAACAGCAGCCCGATACCCATTAAAACTGCACAAAACAGTCCCTAAATGAACCTGAAACAGTGAGCAAAAAATACAGAGGAAACAGCAGCAAAACATAGGTCAAACAGCAAGCAAAACAGCAAAACAGTGAGCTAAGACGCTAAACCAGTGAATCGGAGAAGTTGAAGAGCTTTAACCCTTCCGATCTCCACGAAACGGAAGTCTGAAAGTCGGCAAAAAAGGTTAGACCTGAGGGTATTTTTCACACTCGTTTTCAGTTTTATTTTTATTATTTATTGAGTATTGTTCGCATGATTATTATGTTAAAATGCATGTTGTGGCCCTTGAATAGATAAATATGCATGTGTTACGAAATATTGTATGTTGTGGCCTTGGAATAAGATGAAAGAGGTGTCAACTCTCGTGGTATATCGGATGGAAACCCGGAAATAAATTTCATAGCTGATTCCGAATGGACGGTAGTATGATCTCGGGATACAACTCCACGTACCGCTTGAGTAAACGGCACCTTCTTTTATTTTATGTTGCTTTGATTTATTTATTATTCATCATTTAAATTTCGCATGTTACTTGTTTATGCATGATGCAATCGAGCGCATGGGCTTAGTAAGTCGGATTAAAGGTCCCTTATTTGGAGGGGTTAAAACACTTTACCACGATGTTTTGCTGCGCCAGTTGATGTGTGTTCGGTTGAATGTAAGATATGTTCAATCGGGCATACTAAGTTTGATGTTATTGTCTTTATTCTTTGTATGCATGATGCAATCGAGCGCATGGGCTTAGTAAGTTGGATTAAAGGTCCCCTATTTCGAGGGGTTAAAACCCTTTACCACGATGATTTACCGCGCCGGTTGATGTGTGTTCGGTTGAATGTAAGATATGTTCAATCGGGCATACTAAGTTTGATGTTATTGTCTTTATTCTTTGTATGCATGATGCAATCGAGCTCATGGGCTTAGTCAGTTGGATTAAAGGTCCCCTATTTGGAGGGGTTAAAACCATTTACCATGATGTTTTGCCGCGCTGGTTGATGTATATTCGGTTGCATATAAGATGTGTTCAATCGGGTATACGAAGTTTCATATAGTTATCTTTGTCTTTGTACGCATTGTAATGGAAAGCGCATGGGCTTATTGTGTTGGACTAAAAAGGTTTTCCATTTGGGGGAAGAAAAAGCCTAAAAGGCTACATTTACCACGATATTCGCCGCGTCTTTCATATATTGGATGCATCATTTACCTTAGTCTTGGCTTAACGTAGTATAATTCATATATCAATGTTATGATAGCATTTGAGTATTATTTCTTGTAGTATATCAGATGGAAACCCAGACATAAATTCCGTATCCGATTCCGAATGGACGGTAATGCGGTCTGTACTTGGGATACAATTCCACGTACCACTTGGAAAAGTGCTCACATGTGTGTTGTGTCCATATTAGTTATCTTCTTTTGCACCACGTCATAGCATGCTTACTTTAATGCCTAATTGCATCCTTAAGTGTCTTTTTGCATTATGTACTTAGTTGACTCTTTTATTTGTGCATGGACATGTAATGGCTATTTGCTTATGATATATCTATGAAATCACATGTTCGCCATCATTTGATTCGCCTTTATATGTGCTTGTGTGGTTAGTGTGTGCTTGTGTTTCCATGAATACAATATGCCAATGAAGTTGTATGTTCGTTGCTACTTTGATGTACTTTCAAGCATGCAATATGAGAGGTGAAATATATGCAAATTTAGGTGTAAGTTCTATTTTTGGGCATATGGATTTAGAAGCATGATACTCTTGGAAATAAGTGTTACTTAAGCTTGATTAAATTATTACACAAATCCTTTCATTACAAGTGACATAAGTAAGGGACCATTCCGAACCCAACGGTTTGAGGTCTTCCCTTGCGAGGGGTGAGTGCGGCCTTAAATCTCATTTTCCCGGTTCACACCGGGTGGCGACTCCATTATTCTCCGGTTTAGTCCCCCGCGGGCTACTCCGTACTCCTGACTAGGCCGCGAGCCTATAACAGCATGCATCGTCAGTTTCTGTGTCCTACAGTCTGGCGACTCCACTGGGGATAGAGAATCGGCCCCGAAATATTGTCTTGCAATGTTTGGATTTATGTTTTAATTGACCGTGTCTATAGTGGGTAAAATGGGGTTTAATCAAAGGCATTTTGAGGCTAGGTAATGGTTTGGTGTCTTCCTTCATTCACTACCTTTCTAGAAGGAAAAGCTGTGAAGGCACCTATCTAGCCATCTACCCGTAGCCTATTGTGATGGACTAATTTGGAGGACTCATTGTTTATTCTTGTCACCAAGCGATAAGAGCCTAAGAGGCTAGGGTACTTAAAAGAGCCTCGCTCCACCCTCCCTCTGGGGAATCTACAACGGGAAATCCATTTGACAGTCAGTCACACACCATAGCTCGTTGGCACGTACCTTAGTGTATAAAAAAGGTGTGCTCACTTGGTCACTCAAACCCTTGAGTGGGGAGACCTAGTTGTGGGTAATCCATCGTCAGCGAGAGCCTTTGTCCACACCCCCGTAAACCCGCATGTGAACCTTAGTCGTAGAACTAATAAGAATTATTTGCTTGTGCTTGTGTTTGGGAACATGGTCGTTGGATCCATTCGGACCTTTTGTCATGAGGTATGGGCTTGTTGGGCCATTTAAACTGGGACAAGAACATATCTTATGATGATTGGGCCAAAAGCTTCTAAAACGCCAATGGGCCATTATATGTTTGTGTTTAGGAACATTATCATTTGGATACGGTTGGAATTCTTTCCATGAGATGTGAACTTGTTGGGCCATTCAAACTGGGACAAGTTCACTCCTATGACAGTTAGCCCAAAAGCTTCTAAAATGATGATGGGCCGATTTGTGTGAAAATTTTAATGAGTTGATATATTTCTTGTATCGCATGCATCTCATGCATCACATGCACCTCATGCATACATGCACCATGTTAACCCCCTTTTATCTTGAAAGCCATCATAGATACCCGTTGGTTAAGGAAGATGGCAGACTTGTCAAAAGACCGAGCAGCCACCAGGAGGACTGGCAGAAGACCTAACCCAACGGAATAGAAAATTCATTCATTCATGCATGCATACACGTAAAATATTTGCATCCTTTTTGTGTTTGTTCTGTTTTGTAATAACAGGTTTCAAAGGAGAAAAAGAGAAAGCGTCAAATGCAAGCCAACCAGAAGCGGCAACAGTACAATGTCAGCAGTTTTCAAGAATGAATCACAGGGGCGAGGCCCTTATCAGTATCAGTCTGGGGGCGAGGCCCTTATCAGTATCAGTTGGGGGCGAGGCCCACATCAGTATCAGCTGGGGGCGAGGCCTATATCAGTATCAGTCTGGGGGCGAGGCCCATATCAATATCAGTCTGGGGGCGAGACCCACATCAGTATCAGCTGGGGGCGAGGCCCATATCAGTATCAGTTTGGGGTGAGGCCCATATCAGTATCGGCCCAGGGCCGAGGCCTACATCAGTATCAGTTTGGGGATGAGTCCCAGGGCCGAGGCCTACATCAGTATCAGTTTGGGGATGAGTCCCAGGCCGAGGCCTACATCAGTATCAGTTGGGGATGAGCCCCAGGGCCGAGGCCCATATCAGTATCAGTTTGGGGCGAGGCCCATATCAGTATCAGTCTGGGGGCGAGGCCATATCAGTATTAGTTGGGGGCGAGGCCCACATCAGTATCAGCAGGGGGCGAGGCCCATATCAGTATCATTTTGGGGCGAGGCCCATATCAGTATCGGTCTGGGGGCGAGGCCCATGTCAGCATCAGTTTGGGGATGAGTCCCAGGGCCGAGGCTCACATCAGTATCAATTTGGGGATAAGTCCCAGGGCCGAGGATGACATCAGTAACAGTTTGGGGATGAGTCCCAGGGCCGAGGCCCACATCAGTATCGGTTTGGGGATGAGTCCCGAAGGTCGAGGCCCACATCCGCATCGGTTTGGGGAGGAGGCATATCAGTATCAGTTTGGGGTCGAGGCCCACATCGGTGTCAGTTTAGGGGCGAGGCCCACATCGGTATCGGTTTGGGGGCGAGGCCCACATCAGTATCATGCATCCATACATACATGCATACATATCACATACATACAATTTTTGTTATGTATTCGCAGGATTGTAGCGGCAAAGACCACCTCATCAAGTAATGGTTCAAAAATGAGCCACATTCTCGGACAGCACGGTTCAGAAATGGACCGCTACCACAACAGAGGCCGAAAATGGCGCTTCAAAATGGAGCACACACATAACAGATGCCGAAAATGGCACTCCAAAATGGAGCACACACATAACAGACGCCGAAAATGGCACTCCAAAATGGAGCACCCACAACAGATGCCGAAAATGGCGTTCCAAAATGGAGCACATGTTGGACAAAATGACCCATAGCGTCACTATTTGCACATATCATTGTGTTGTTGTAGCAAATTAACTATGTGACAAGAAAATTGCACTCTCATCATTTGTGATTAGATCACCATAAATATATATAAATGAAGAGAGGTCCCTATGATTAGTTCCTGGACTGAGAATGATATGAGACAGTATCAGTCCCCGAAGGATTAATCATTAAATATCCCTAGCCGTAGTATTATCGAGACTGGACATCGATAATGCGGAATAGGTTAGTATTGCACTTGTGTGCGTTGTGAGGGCACAACGACATAGTTCTCATATATATAAGTATTGGATACTTATGCAAGTGCGATAGGAGGTCGTGTTTCACCGATGGTACGGGAAACAGCTTCGCTCTGGATAGACCCCTCGGAATCCCATTGGTATTATGACTATGTGTCTATGGGAGGCCGAAATCAAGGTAGGTGTGTATAGTCTTAACCTGAGACTTACATCGTTAATACTTACGATAATCGATAAACTTTGGTCTTGGTGGTACAGGCTTTAACCGGTTCTGCGTACACCACTTCTGGGTTTATCAGAGAGTCGTAGTGTATTGGGTGTGATGTCGAGATGGAAGTGTCACTTCAGTCATTATGGAGATGATGTCACGCAGGATACGGTACTAGTGCTCTTGAGTGTTGCGCAACCAATCGGGATATTGTGACCAGGTCATAACTATCCGATTATAGAGACTATGTTACCAGACATCCGATATGTGCTTCGGACGGGGCAGACACTTATCCAGCCCCAGCCCTAGCACGTGACTATCCGATACTGGGCCGATATGCACAATACATTAGTATACTACGCTTGATACAGATCTTTGATATTCTTAAATGGATATGTTCGGAGAATTGGGTAGACTTGGTGCTTTGCTAGGAGTCGACCTTGTCTCGTAAATCGGTAGAACGTAGTACTTGGTACGTACGTGATTCGGATACTCCGACGACCGTATTTACTGCCAGCTAATCCGGGGATCTCATGGGTCGCTTCCCGATAATCCACCGATGACGCACAACTCGCACTCTTGAATAATCTGGGATTATATAGAAGAGAGAGAAAATTAATCTAGGATAATTACGGAGATATTTTATCTAGGATAAAATATCGTCAGAGAGAGATAACGATTAATTGGAATTAATCGATTAAATTAATATATTCGATATATTAAATGAAATTAGATTTTGACGCGGAATTAAAATTAGATTTTAATTCAGGCGAACGAATTAATTTAGAATTAATTCGTTAGCGACGTGAATAGTGAATTCGCTAGCCGTAATCATTAATTACGACGCGACGGAAAAATCGTTAATTTGGAATTAACGAACCCGAGCCGGGTGTGTGATTGCGAGCGCATTCGTATTTCAAATTCGAGTGCGGCGACGCAAGTCGCATCAAGCGTCAAAGACATGTCACTTTATTAAAAATGATATGACTTAAAGTTGACATAAAGTGTAAAAGCATTTTGGAGGGAAAACTTTATGCTTTGGCTCCAACTTTTTGCTTGATTTTGAATTAAAGCAAAAGGTAAATCATTTATATTTTTGGAAAATATAAAAGGTAAAGCCTTTACACCTTTTGTAACAAGTCAACACATTTCTATCTCTCCATTATTCTTTCTCTTCTCTCACGCACAAATCAGAACAAAAATGGACTGGTTCAGAACCAGAAATGGGTGACACTAAGGGGAAGCAAGAGTGGGTTTTCATTGTGAAAATTCAAGTGCTAGCACACTTACGAGTCTTGCGAAGGTGGTAGGGAGGTTCACCCATGAGCCGGGATCCATCCGATGAAGTTAGGAGCTTCATTTCGCAGCTCAAAAACAGAAGACAGAATGCAGTGAACTGCATGCAGTGGCGCCAAACCAGTGAGCATTTTGTGCTTTATTTGTTGCCGATTCGACTCAACCAACCGATGTAAGTATTCCGCTATCTTCGTTGGTGTATTCACGCATTGTTTTCAAGTCTTGTTTGATCTTGGGACCTAGATAATAACCAACAATGGCATCAAGAGCTATAGGTTCAAGCATGAAATTTTAGGGCTTAAAATTTGGGTAAATGTTTGTTGAGCATGATTTGAATAAATTGATTGTTTAAGTATGCTTATAACATGTTTAATTTCATTTTGGTTAGACCAATTTGTTGAAAAATGATTTGGAATTATTTTCCCCAATTGATGACCTTGGCCGAATGTGAATGTAAAATGGGTATTTTGATTTTGAGCATGATTTGTTTGGTTAAATTGATTAATTGAGCATGTTTAAATGATCTTTAATTGAAGTTGGATTGGATCAATTTCAAGAAAATTAATTTGGAATAATTTTCCCCAATTTATTCATGTTGGCCGAATGTTGAAGCATGTTTGGAAATTTGGAATTTTTTCATTTTGGTTCATTGGATGAGTTTTAATGATGTTGGATGATGTTAATTTGAAGTTAATTAGATTGAATTTTGAATTGAACAAATATCCCAAATTTGCTTCACTTGGCCGAATGTGTGGATGATTTTGGATTCTTGGAATTTTTGTTTTGGTTCATTTGATGATGTTAGAATCATGTAGGATGATGTTAATTTATGGTCAATTGGATTGTACTTTGAATTGAACATAAATCCCCAAAATTCTCATGTTGGCCCGAATTAGTGTATGCCCTCAAATGTCTTGGTAATTTTGATTTTGTGACATTGGATGTGTATGAAATCAAATTGGATGGTGATTTAATGTCGATTGTGGGTTCGATTGGATTGAAACCGAATCGGACACAAATCCCTCCTTGGCCGAGAGCTTTGTAGCATGTAAATGGGTTTGATTTTTCAATTTGTGTGTTGGACATATAATAATGAATTGAGTATGATTAATTGGACTAATTTAGTGTTTTAGAAATGTTGATTTAGTTGATTAATCATGTAATACACTTTAGTTAATTGAATATGAAATTGGATTTTGTATATTTAATTAATTGGGCCTAATTTTGGAAATTGGACTTTAATGTTGTATTTGGGCCTATTGGGCTTGATTTTATCAAGTTGGGTTTAGGCCAAATGGATTGGATCCAATTGGGCCCAAAACCTTAACCATAAAGCCCAAATGCGACTTAATGAACCTTTAAAGTTCAATTGGGCCTAATGGGCCAAGATTGATTTATGGGCTTATGGGGTAAATCCCGGATTGGACTTTGATATTGGTTTGACCCGAGTTGACCAAAAGTCCACGCCTTAAGAAATCAATTAAAAGCCCATTGGACTTTAATTGAATTGACGTTGGACGTTAATCGGTCTTTGAGACGCGTTACAATTAAATTTGGAATTTAAATCATAAAGGTTTATTAATAAAAAGTGTAATATTTAATTTGGAATTGAATAGTGAATTAGTATTAAATACATGTTAAATTAGATTTAATGATGTAGTTTAATTTAATTCATGAATTCGTACTTTAGGTACTTATTCGCAAAAACGAGTTTGACTCGAACAAAATCAATCGTTGTTTGAACATTGGATGATCACTTAATTATCAGATTAATTAATTTGATTAGATTGATTGATATCATGCTTATGTGTGTGAATACGTGGTTGTGTTGTATGAATAATGTATATCGGATGGATATTAGTCGGGTGGGGGAAATTTTAGAAATTGTTGTAATAAATTCGATTATTAAATTGGACCTGCGTGTCCAGCCTTATCACCTCTATTCTCTTTGTATTCTCTTCTCACATTCCCCTCTATGTATATGAGGTTTCTTTAGAAGTGTAGTGTAACGGGTAGAAGTAATACTAGTGCTAGCTTGAGTGAGAAAGGGAGAGATTTGATCTAGGATCAATGTGTTAAGTATCCATCCGCCTCATTATTATTTATTTTCATACTCGCTTTATTATGTATTTAGAATGCATGTTTAAGGGTGTTGTATGATGATGAGACCTTAACAAAGATAATTAAATTGGTAGCCAATTTGCACGCGAAAAACCCTCGTTAAATATCAAGCGTTTATTTTCCTTCCATTGAGTGATTCTTACTCAAGATCCGAGATTGGCAGGGGTTGTTGGCCAAAGTCAAGCCCTTGTCCGTCGAAGATGTGTTTTAATCACGAGGCTTTGTTCCATATCGGTGTCGTGTCCAAGTTGTGGTTTGTTGGCCAAAGTCAAGACCACTACTTGTCCATTGACATTGATTACGAAGCTTCCATGTCAATGGGTCCGCGCTTGACTGGGATCACTAGGTTTGTTGTGCCAAAGCCAAGGCCTAGTTGATTCAGAGGAAAAAGGTTGGGTATACATTCGATGTATAGGCATACATAAAATATATATTTGGGACTTGGATGTCCACCTACTGGATCTAGGAGTTGGATGAGATCCAATTGATCTTCGAGATCTACCTAGTTAATTATCATACAATTTGTTGGCCAAAGTCAAGATTGTGTGATATTTAACGGGATCTTAGCCCACTAGGAAACACGGTTTCCCGAGTACTCGACAGAGGGTTAGAGGCTCGACGAAAAATAGTGGGAGGCATGTATTGAATTTGCAACATTCGTTCTAATACTCGCTAAACACGCTCATCTATATTTTACTCGTCTTATTAATTAAAAGTATTAGTTGGACTAATATTTTAAGTTGTTTTAAATATATATATATAATTGGACTATATACAAACTCATTCAATATATAGTTGATTTTATAATTGGATTATAGTAATCAATATAATTGAATTAAAATGATAGTTGATTTTATAATTAGATTATAGTAATCAATATTAAAATTATAGTTGATTAAATAATTGGATTATTGTAATCATTATAATAAATAGTACTTTATTAAAATTGATTAAATAGTTGGACTATTAAAATCAAGAAAAAATTGAAAAGTTGAATATTTAAAATATATAATTGGATTAAATGTTTTAAATGATTTATTTTCATATTGGGAATTCATAATAGGTTACTTTATTGGATAAAATAACTTGTTATAGGCCATAATTAAGCAAATAAGTAGAGCATAAAATCTTTGGAAGATTTATGTGATGATGACTTTAGTGCTTAATTAATATACTTATCATAAATCTATTTTAGATTTAAAAGTATAAATTGCAATTAATAATTCTTAGAGAATTGATTTGACTATTCTAGAGGTGAAAAGTCAAAGTTTGCAATTGGGCGTGTTGCACAAGGTGCACATCGTTTCGATATTCCAAAACCCAAGGCTTGGCCAAAGTTTGTGAAATATTGAAAAGATAATTGACATATCCCAAAGTGACTACCATTTGGATATGGAAGACACGAAGGAATTAAAGAAAGGGCGAGGCTCTGACTTTAAAATATTTGTCAAAGTTATGTTCACTACTAGTATTGAAATTGGATTTTAAATACTTAGTGTGGTACATAAAATATATGTATTGATGTTCAGAATCCGCTATGAGCTGGATACTGACTTCAAGCCGAGATTTCTCTGCGAATCAGAAACGGGACGAAAGTCGCTGTTTCGACCGTAGATACCTAAATTTAGGAACTACCCTTCGGGTATGTACTTAAATTAGGAACTGTTATAATGTAACTAGTTTGACTAGAGACATTATCTCTATATCAGTTTTAATCCGTTACGGATAAAACCTTTATATTCTAGAACACTAAAGTGTTTTATTATATAAAGATGATACTGAGATAAACACATTAGATGTGAATAACAGAATTTATATTTTGAATATAATAAAATCTCAAACATATAAAAATGACAAATAAATAGCTCAAATTGATTTGATCAATAGAGACTTATTTGTGGCATTGTTGTCTAGGACACAATTAAACGAGACTCGTATATCCACACTTTTGAAGAGTGGGTACTAGGACTGATTTGACTATTCAAATAAGGTCTGCAAATCTAGTTTATTAGGTAAAGTACCTAAAATACTATTTACATGGTAATAGTAAAAGTGCCACCGATCTGTTAGCCCTATTCATAGTAGAG
Organism: Zanthoxylum bungeanum; assembly: GCA_019454045.1. Taxonomy (NCBI): domain Eukaryota; kingdom Viridiplantae; phylum Streptophyta; class Magnoliopsida; order Sapindales; family Rutaceae; genus Zanthoxylum; species Zanthoxylum bungeanum. The sequence continues at coordinate 115,927 of SKCR01030487.1, forward strand.
TAAGTGGGCCCATATCTAGCTAGACTAGATGTGAACATGAATATTTCGTGACTTTGACGGATTTAGCATCACGTTATGGTTATGTGTTTCTTTTGAAGAACACAAATCGGAAACTTTAGAGTTTCGACACGAAATAGAAAAACAGATCGGCTATAGTATTATTCCGCCACGGTAAGACCGTAATGGAAAATACTTAAGCAGTAAGTTTCATACGTACATACGAGTACGGATTCTTTCAGATGAGGACTCCTCCCGAGACACGTCAGTTAGACGGTGTGTCCGAACTAAAACCGAATTTTGTTGGACATGATAAGGTTTATCACGAGTCGCTCTGAGCTACTATCTCCTTCAACCGGATATGTATTAACAGTGCAAAACTTATTTAGAATAAGGTTCCATATAAATCTGTTTGACAGATGTCATATAGGATATGAACAGGAAAGAAACGGGGTTTCTCATTCCTGATAATTTGGGTATGCCAGGCATAACGTTTGGATGATACCAAACTAAGAACCCAAATTGGATAAGTGCCAATATAGGTTATCCTAAGGGAAACCATAAGTATAGTACTTATAAATCTCACATGAGAACAATGTAATTGTTGCTCACCATGCGGTTTTCCTGAGAGGAATACCGATATGCAGTGGTCAGTGGGAGGATAGTGATACTCGATGAAATCGGAGTAATACTGTTCAAGGCACGAAGTCCTTAATGGAACACAAACAGTTCATCAATAATGAATCTGTACCATTAATCTTCGAATACACAAGAACTGAGTAGATCGGATAGAGTCAGAAAACAACCTAGGGAATGGGTTTCTGATCTAACCTCATAAATATGTCAATCTTATGAAGGTATATCCACCGACTACGTTTTGAGGAAGTGATACGAGGTGTCAACTCCCTATTATGGCAAAGTGCCATGAGTCCGAAATGGATTCCATGTATAACGACTATTTTGGATACTAGTTGTTGTACCATAAGGCATTGTGCCTATTGGTACAGTAAACGTCTTCAAGGAAGACATACATGGATGGCAACATACCAACGTACAAAGCTGGGCTTTTGACGGAAAGGTATCGTTATCAACATTGTGTTAATAACGGTTCAATCTTTTACCTGTTGCCATGGTAAATCCATTTTGAAGATGCTTGTTGAAAACTTCGTATTTCAATTGATAAAATGAGTCAGTTGTAGATCAAAATCGCTTTCCTGAAAAGGAAACCTTTTGGAGGATGTTTACAACATCCTGACGATTTTGAATAATCGACAAACAAGGTTTGCGGGTTATTCGATCCATGTTTGGATTGAAGCAAGCATAAGGTTCTTGGAACTGTCGTTTTGAAATAATCATAATGGTTTATGATTTGAATCAAAACGAAATAATTCTTGTGTATATAAGGAGGTTAGTGGGAGTGCGCACTGACAGTGAAATTCCCATAAAGCAATTGCTGAAAGCTTGGCTTTCATAGATATTCTTTCAATAGAAATTCTCCGTAGAATTCTGGGGAGTAACAACCTTTATTCAAGGAATAAAGATCTACTGGGATAGATTTGGAGTTTTAACACTCTCTGGGAAATTATACATTTAAAATGTACTTGATAGGGTGTCTCATACGCTTCGAGCATATGGAGTCACAATCAGGTCAATCCAAGTGATAGTCACTGGATTGAAGATTAAGAACATATGTTAGTATCTCAGAGAACTAAAGATGCTGTCTTAAACTATAGAGAAGGAGAACTTGAAGTGACTGGGATCACTGCAACAAGTTTCCAAACAATTAAATACTACTGTACTATAAAGTTTGAATAACGGGACAGTGAGCTGGAAATATTCCGAGCAAGATAACTGTTGCCGAATAAACAACAAATGCGGATTATTGCTGCAGCTGAGGCAGCAATAGAAGCTATTTGGATCGATAATTAGATTAGATATAGTTCTTTTAGCAGCTGAGCTAGGCATCAGCACAGGCTAAGGAATTAAAGGTCTCATCGACGATCCAGATATATACTTCCATATCATCTGATTCGTTCGGATCATACATCGTGGCGATGTGATGATCGTATAAATCGCGTCAGACGATAATCAAACAAATCCGCTGACGAAAACCTTTTCTCAGCAATTTGAGCGAACCGTACATAGTTCAGGTGTAGGACACTTGAGTGACTCGCTATGTGCCAAGTGGGAGATTGTTGGACAAAATGACCCATAGCGTCACTATTTGCACATATCATTGTGTTGTTGTAGCAAATTAACTATGTGACAAGAAAATTGCACTCTCATCATTTGTGATTAGATCACCATAAATATATATAAATGAAGAGAGGTCCCTATGATTAGTTCCTGGACTGAGAATGATATGAGACAGTATCAGTCCCCGAAGGATTAATCATTAAATATCCCTAGCCGTAGTATTATCGAGACTGGACATCGATAATGCGGAATAGACTAGTATTGCACGTGTGTGCGTTGTGAGGGCACAACGATATAGTTCTCATATATATAAGTATTGGATACTTATGCAAGTGCGATAGGAGGTCGTGTTTCACCGATGGTACGGGAAACAGCTTCGCTCTGGATAGACCCCTCGGAATCCCATTGGTATTATGACTATGTGTCTATGGGAGGCTGAAATCAAGGTAGGTGTGTATAGTCTTAACCTGAGACTTACATCGCTAATACTTACGATAATCGATAAACTTTGGTCTTGGTGGTACAGGCTTTAACCGGTTCTGCGTACACCACTTCTGGGTTTATCAGAGAGTCGTAGTGTATTGGGTGTGATGTCGAGATGGAAGTGTCACTTCAGTCATTATGGAGATGATGTCACGCATGATACGGTACTAGTGCTCTTGAGTGTTGCGCAACCAATCGGGATATTGTGACCAGGTCATAACTATCCGATTATAGAGACTATGTTACCAGACATCCGATATGTGCTTCGGACGGGGCAGACACTTATCCAGCCCCAGCCCTAGCACGTGACTATCCGATACTGGGCCGATATGCACAATACATTAGTATACTACGCTTGATACAGATCTTTGATATTCTTAAATGGATATGTCCGGAGAATTGGGTAGACTTGGTGCTTTGTTAGGAGTCGACCTTGTCTCGTAAATCGGTAGAACGTAGTACTTGGTACGTACGTGATTCGGATACTCCGACGACCGTATTTACTGCCAGCTAATCCGGGGATCTCATGGGTCGCTTCCCGATAATCCACCGATGACGCACAACTCGCACTCTTGAATAATCTGGGATTATATAGAAGAGAGAGAAAATTAATCTAGGATTAATTACGGAGATATTTTATCTAGGATAAAATATCGTCAAGAGAGAGATAACGATTAATTTGGAATTAATCGATTAAATTAATATATTCGATATATTAAATGAAATTAGATTTTGACGCGGAATTAAAATTAGATTTTAATTCAGGCGAACGAATTCAATTTAGAATTAATTCGTTAGCGACGTGAATAGTGAATTCGCTAGCCGTAATCATTTAATTACGACGCGACGGAAAAATCGTTAATTTGGAATTAACGAACCCGAGCCCGGGTGTGATTGCGAGCGCATTCGTATTTCAAATTCGAGTGCGGCGACGCAAGTCGCATCAAGCGTCAAAGACATGTCACTTTATTAAAAATGATATGACTTAAAGTTGACATAAAGTGTAAAAGCATTTTGGAGGGAAAACTTTATGCTTTTGGCTCCAACTTTTTGCTTGATTTTGAATTAAAGCAAAAGGTAAATCATTTTATATTTTTGGAAAATATAAAAGGTAAAGCCTTTACACCTTTTGTAACAAGTCAACACATTTCTATCTCTCCATTTTTCTTTCTCTTCTCTCACGCACAAATCAGAACAAAAATGCACTGGTTCAGAACCAGAAATGGCGTGACACTAAGGGGAAGCAAGAGTGGGTTTTCATTGTGAAAATTCAAGTGCTAGCACACTTACGAGTCTTGCGAAGGTGGTAGGGAGGTTCACCCATGAGCCGGGATCCATCCGATGAAGTTAGGAGCTTCATTTCGCAGCTCAAAAACAGAAGACAGAAGGCAGTGAACTGCATGCAGTGGCGCCAAACCAGTGAGCATTTTGTGCTTTGTATGTTGCCGATTCGACTCAACCAACCGATGTAAGTATTCCGCTATCTTCGTTGGTGTATTCACGCATTGTTTTCATGTCTTGTTTGATCTTGGGACCTAGATAATAACCAACAGCACACACAGCAAAGGCCGAAATGGCGTTCCAAAGTGGAGCACACACAGCAAATGCCGAAAATGGCGTTCCAAAATGGAGCACACATAACAGATGCCGAAAATGGCGTTCCAAAATGGAGCACACATAACAGATGCCGAAAATGGCGTTCCAAAATGGAGCACACAGAACAGATGCCGAAAATGGCGTTCCAAAATGGAGCACACACAACAGATGCCGAAAATGGCGCTCCAAAAATGGGGCACATACATCAGATACTGAAAATGGCGCTCCAAAAATGGAGCACAGTTCGAAAATGGACCACCAGATCAACTCAGTTCGAAGCAGCAGGCAAGTCAGGTGGCAGCTGGCGAACCAGGTAAGTGAAATGCATTGCATAACTTTGATAGGATTGTAACTGTTACACATTACACAAGTCCCATCAAAGTGGGGGCGACTGTAGGCACTGCATTTTTGCATGTGAGTCCCTATGATGAGTCTCATCTGGAGACACTACCTTTTTAGTCAAGGAAGTTACGGGAAACGGTTGTCGGAAGGGAATCGGTATTTTGTTAAATTGTATTCGCTTGTTTAGCTCCTGGCTCACTCGTTGGACCTCCGTTTTAAAGCACATTTGGCCTAAAAAACCCAGAACCTTTTAATCTTGGCCCAAACCCACTCACCCAACCAACACAACACCTAACCCACCAAGACAAAGCCCACACCACCACCACCTAGGCCCACACGCCCATCACCCTAAAATACACCCAAATTAAATTAAATATTAATTAAATAATGTAATTGAATTAAATAAAATAATTAAACCATTTACCAATTAAATAAAACATAAAATATAATCCTACCTAATTTAGATAAATCAAATATATTAACTTCCTAACTAAACAAAATCATATACTAAATTAAAGAAATATTATGCCTAATTAAAATCAATCATAACCAATTAAAAATATTGACTTCCTAATATAACAATTAAATGCCTAATGAACACCAATCAAATATTCAACCTTCATAATTCACCAAATTTTGCCCCCCCTCAATCCATTGATTTCCTTATCCAACACCAAATCAAATCCTCTCTTTAATGCCAAAATCCATTCCTTGTGAGACAAGGAGAAACCCTAGCCCTTCTCTATATAAACAACCCAAAACCAAAGCCATCCTCTCCCTCCAAGCCCTCACACACGAAAATACAAAGAAAAAGCTCTCCAATTCACGCCCATACACAAGAAGGAAAGCCTAGTTCATTCACATAATATTCACATAAGAGATACAAGACATCAAAACCCTAAGACCTTGCATTGCCGTGAACACCACCTCCAATCTACCTCATTCACGCACATCACTCCTACACACAGCCATTGCCGCATCTAGCCTCCTCCACAGCCCCAAACTCACGCCTAATCAGACCTTGAAACAGCCCCTATAACCCATCAAACTCACGCCAAACAGCTCTCTGCATCACCTTCACTGCACGCCTAAATACCCCACTGCACTGCCTCCTTCACTGCCGCAAATCACCCCACTCTTCTGCCCAGTTTTCACAGCCCCAATCTGTCCCCTAAAACAGTCCAGAAACACCCCAAAACTGCACTAAAAACTGCACAAACCCCCCCTAAAAATCACCAAAAACAGCAGCCCCTAGCCTCCAAAAATCGCCAAAACAGTGAACAAAAACTGCACTTTAAAATCTTTGAACAACCAAACAAATAGCAGGCCGATACCCATTAAAACCGCACAAAACAGTCCCTAAATGAACCTGGAATAGTGAGCAAAAAATACAGAGGAAACAGCAGCAAAACGGAGGTCAAACAGCAAGCAAAACAGCAAAACAGTGAGCTAAGACGCTAAACCAGTGAACCGGAGAAGTTGAGGAGCTTTAACCCTTCCGATCTCCGCGAAACGCAAGTCCGAAAGTCGGCAAAAAAGGTTAGACCTGAGGGTATTTTTCACACTCGTTTTCAGTTTTATTTTTATTATTTATTGAGTATTGTTCGCATGATTATTATGTTAAAATGCATGTTGTGGCCCTTGAGTAGATAAATATGCATGTGTTACGAAATATTGTAAGTTGTGGCCTTGGAATAAGATGAAAGAGGTGTCAACTCTTACGGTATATCGGATGGAAACCCGGACATAAATTTCATTGCCGATTCTGAATGGACGGTAGTATGATCTGTACTCGGGATACAACTCCACGAACCGCTTGAGTAAACGGCACATTCTTTTGTTTTATGTTGCTTTGATTATTTATTATTCGTCATTTAAATTCCGCATGTTACTTGTTTATGCATGATGCAATCGAGCGCATGGGCTTAGTAAGTCGGATTAAAGGTCCCCTATTTGGAGGGGTTAAAACCCTTTACCACGATGCTTTGCCGCGCCGGTTGATGTGTGTTCGGTTGAATGTAAGATATGTTCAATCGGGCATACTAAGTTTGATGTTATTGTCTTTATTCTTTGTATGCATGATGCAATCGAGCGCATGGGCTTAGTAAGTCGGATTAAAGGTCCCCTATTTGGAGGGGTTAAAACCCTTTACCACGATGCTTTGTCGCGCCGGTTGATGTGTGTTTTGTTGAATGTAAGATATGTTCAATCGGGCATACTAAGTTTGATGTTATTGTCTTTATTCTTTGTATTCATGATGCAATCGAGCGCATGGGCTTAGTAAGTCGGATTAAAGGTCCCCTATTTGGAGGGGTTAAAACCCTTTACCACGATGCTTTGCCGCGCCGGTTGATGTGTGTTCGGTTGAATGTAAGATATGTTCAATCGGGCATACTAAGTTTGATGTTATTGTCTTTATTCTTTGTATGCATGATGCAATCGAGCGCATGGGCTTAGTAAGTCGGATTAAAGGTCCCCTATTTGGAGGGGTTAAAACCATTTACCACGATGCTTTGCCGCGCCGGTTGATGTGTGTTTTGTTGAATGTAAGATATGTTCAATCGGGCATACTAAGTTTGATGTTATTGTCTTTATTCTTTGTATTCATGATGCAATCGAGCGCATGGGCTTAGTCAGTCGGATTAAAGGTCCCCTATTTGGAGGGGTTAAAACCCTTTACCACGATGCTTTGCCGCGCCGATTGATGTATATTCGATTGAATATAAGATGTGTTCAATCGGGTATACGAAGTTTCATATAGTTATCTTTGTCTTTGTACGCATTGTAATGGAAAGCGCATGGGCTTATTGTGTTGGACTAAAAAGGTTTTCCATTTGGGGGAAGAAAAAGCCTAAAAGGCTACCTTTACCACGATATTCTCCGCGTCTTTCATATATTGGATGCATCATTTACCTTAGTCTTGGCTTAACGTAGTATAATTCATATATCCAAGTTATGATAGCATTTGAGTATTATTTCTTGTAGTATATCAGATGGAAACCCAGACATAAATTTCGTAGCCGATTCCGAATGGACGGTAATGCGGTCTGTACTTGGGATACAATTCCACGTACCACTTAGAAAAGTGCTCACATGTGTGTTTGTGTCCATATTAGTTATCTTCTTTTGCACCACGTCATAGCATGCTTACTTTAATGCATAATTGCATCCTTAAGTGTCTTTTTGCATTATGTACTTAGTTGACTCTTTTTTTTGTGCATGGACATGTAATGGCTATTTGCTTATGATATGTCTATGAAATCACATGTTCGCCATCATTTGATTCGCCTTTATGTGTGCTTGTGTGGTTAGTGTGTGCTTATGTTTCCATGAATACAATATGCCAATGAAGTTGTATGTTCGTTGCTACTTTGATGTACTTTCAAGCATGCAATATGAGATGTGAAATATATGCAAATTTAGGTGTAAGTTCTATTTTTGGGCATATGGATTTAGAAGCATGATACTCTTGGAAATAAGTGTTACTTAAGCTTGATTAAATTATTACACAAATCCTTTCATTACAAGTGACATAAGTAAGGGACCATTTTGAACCCAACGGTTTGAGGTCTTCCCTTGCGAGGGGTGAGTGCGGCCTTAAATCTCATTTTCCTGGTTCACACCGGGTGGCGACTCCATTATTCTCCGGTTTAGTCCCCCGCGGGCTACTCCGTATTCCCAACTAGGCCGCGAGCCTGGAACAACATGCGTCGTCCAGTTTCTGTGTCCCACAGAGAGGCTGCAGAGCCGAGTTTCCTTTAAGGAGTATTAGAATATAGAGCATCAGATTCAGTGGAAATGGAGATAAACTGTCCCTCAATTTCTTCTATCTAGTGCTCTGATGGGCATACTTTTGTATTTTGTAAAGAAAATATGTAATAAAACACTTTATTGTGATATAACACTTTATTTAATGTTGAATCTTGGATCGTCGATGTGCTTCATATTTTTCATGGTTTTCTTTTATTTTCCTCGTCAGACCCTGATGGTTCTTCTAAGGTCTGACACCCTTGTGCTCAGATGAACTTGTTTATCACGCATCAGAGACTTCTTAGACTCTTCGATCATACCTTGATAGGCATTTACCCCTAGGGTCTGGTGCCTTGAATCTGGATGCAATGATGAATTATTCTACCATACATTAGAGTTTTCTTTTTCCCCGTCAGACCTTGAAATATATTTCCTCTTTGGGGTCTGACATTCAGAAGCTCTATACTCTGATGGATTTTTCTACCATATATCCGAGTCTTCTTTTTTCCCCATCAGACCATGACATGCATTTCCTCTTTGGGGTCTGACATTCAGAAACTTCATGCTCTGATGGATTTTTCTACTATACATTAGAGTCTTCTTTTTCCCATTCAAACCATGATAGACAGTTCCTCTTTGGAGTCTAATGTCTAGAAACTTCATGCCCTGATGGGTTTTTCTACCATACATCATAGTATTCTTTCTCCCATCAGACCTTGATAGATATTTACTAAGTAGGTCTGACGTTCTAGGTTTCTTTCTAAAGGTTGCTAGGTACTGACGAATTTATTTACCATGCGTCGGACCTATTTTATTTGTGGTAAAACCCATAGTATATTGAATACTGGACAATGGAATAATAAAAATATTTCATTGAAATTGAAAAAGTACAACGTTCTTACATATAATATTTTTTAAGCATCTGTGCATTCCATGATTTTGGAACTGCCTTTCTATTTCTAGTATTCGTGAGATTGTAAGTTCCCTTACCTAAGTCTTCACTGATCTCGAACGGACCCTCCCACTGCTCTCATAGTTTACCATTTTTGCTAGACCTCTGGGATTTTTCGAAGCACCCACTCTCTCATGTCGAATCTTCTGATCCTCACTTTCTTGTTGAAGTATGACTTTGTTTTCTATTGGCATATTACCCTCCTGATCTGTGCATATTCTCGAAATTTTTCCAACAAGTTCAGATTTCTCATCAGTTACCCTTGATTCTCATTCTCATGTTCTGCGACCAAAGTTCTTAAAGTTGGCAATCTAGCCTCTGTAGGTATCACAGCCTCTGAACCATACATCATAATGAATGACATTTCTCTTGTTTCCTCTTTTTGTGTGGTTCTTTATGCCTATAGTACTTTAGGCAGCTCCTCCAGCCATAATCCTTTCTTGTCCAACCAAATTGCGCTTGGGTTATTGATAATTACCTTATTTATAGCCTCTGCCATTCCATTAGCTTGTGGGTAGTACACTGGTGAGAAATGTACTATGATCCTATTTTGTTCACAAAACTAAGTGACCCTCAGTTGTTGAAATGAGTTCTGTTGTCCATCGTCAGGGCTCTGGGATGCCAAACCTGAAAAATATGTGCTTCTAGATGAAGGCAATTACGTTGTTCTGGATGAAATTGATGTAGGGCCCGGCTTTTACCAAGTTAGTAAAGTAATCAGTAGCAACGGAACAAAACATTTCTCTTTTTTAGCTACTGGAAGCTTTCCAATGATGTCCAAACCCTAGCTCATGAAATGGCAGGGGCTGACTATAGAAGTCAACAATTCAGAGGGTTGGTGTATTGTAGGTGCATGCTTCTGACACTTCTCACACCTTCGTGCAAAGTTTTTTCACTCTCCATCAGACACGACTAGTATTATCCGGTGGGTGAGGATCCAGTGTGCCAAGCTTCTGCCGCTTGTATGATTGCCACATGCCTTCGTGTGCACTTGTTGTAGCACATACTCCTGATCTTGTTCCTTGACACATCGCAAGAGTAGCCCATCGAACGATCTCCTGAACAACTTTCATTCCTTTACTACGTATCTAACAGCCTTTAGTCCGAACCTCTGTGCTTCACTTCTTCCATGGGGTTGTGCCCTGTTGTAGGAGCGAAGCGGGGTTTACCGCTATGCCTATGACATCGGCGACCAATACACTATTTTTGTTCGCAGTCCGTAGAGAGTATGGATAATCCCGTGGGGAGACTAACTGGAGAATAAGAGAGTCAGCACTTGGTATAAGACATCAGGAATGATTTAAGATCGCACTACATCCCTCGTAAGGTCTTACCTTAAACCCATTTAGGTTTGGAATGGTCCTCTACTGATGTTAGTATAATATTTATGCTCAAATGAGGTATTCGCAAATCATATAATGCAGTCACATGTAATACAGTTTATAAAGCATACATCATAGAGCAAACACAAAAAGTGGTAAAAAAAATAAAGTTAATATGTAGTAAAGTTTAAATGAATAAATATAATATTACAATAATAATTAAACAAGTTAAAACACGCTAAAGCATGTATTATGTGGGTCTGGCCTCAGAGAAGCCTAGCCGGACATGGCCTAAATTCAATCGGATATACTATTCAGTCTTCATTAAGTTCGGTCAGATGTACTGCATAGTCCAGAAATACAGAAACATTCATACACAAGAACAGACATAGTAAACATGCATTTGGATATATTCATAATGAAATGGCCATCTCCCAGTGATACGTGGAATTATATCCTGAGTACGAACCATATTACCATCTATTAGGAATTGGCTATAGAACTTACGTTTGGATTTTCATCCTATATACCATGTGGATCATACAGCCAGGTGTAAAACAAGTCAGGTCAGACATAATGCATGGAAGGCCAGACATTATTTGCATATCAGACGGTAAATAACATAACATGCATATTAATCATATCTTAAACAATACATGCATATCATAGATTAACGCAATAAAGTAAGCAACAAAATATGCATAAAGAGATAATGGCGATTAATATAGGAATAACTAAACATGCAATAAAATACAAAAAGCCGTGGGCAAACTCAGATATATATATATAGTCGGCCTAATGTGTGTACATATACGACCATATGTAATTTACGTCTGGTCAGAGATATAGTGTAAATAACAGAAACTCCAAAACACAGAAATATTGAAAAGGTTGTCATCAAGTCGTACCTTTATGCATGTGATGTGGCTTAGAAGACCCATCTGATCATTGAGTTGGTGCTGGATCCGTACTAGGTTAAAGGAAACTCCAAAGATTGGTGTTATTTCTCTATTTTTAAAGTGTCACTATTTCAGCATGGATTTTATTAGGGATTCTTAGGGTTCCAAAGAACTAGATGATTGCAAGCCTCCAAAAATCTCCCACTTAATAAGTTGGACCCCCTTGTTATAGAAAATGAGAGGGACTAAGAATGGAAGGAGGGGACATAATCCATTCCCTTTCTCTAGTGATTCCCAATTTGCTATGTTAGTTACAGCTCGAGACATATCCGACCGGATGTAAATCTTGGGATGTACCTCAGGCCAGACGTAATCAAGCCTGTGATTCTTGCTGTTTGAAATTTTCACGTGTGATGACAACTCAATACATGTTCGACCAGATGTTAAATTTATATTGTATGTCCGACCGGACATAATGAGGTACCTTAACTTCAGTAACCAATAATCCGCTTAGTTAATGACAATTATGTTATGTCCGAGCGGATGTATGGTTTCAAAGAATATACGGCTGGATATACTGGGTAGAGAAAAAGTAGGCCGGACACAGGTGATATACGACCGACTTTTGACTATGTTTCCTAGACTTCCTTTAATTCATGGTATTCTTCCTCATAATTTCTCAATTTTCAGAGGGTATCCCTGTAACAGACTCATCATTGGGCTATGCATAAAACGGTATCTACTCCCGTTTTCCAAATAGTCTAAGATTAGGTCCACCCAGCTGTTAGAACATGCCTCGATCAGCAACATTTTCTCTAGTTCCGGCTCTTTGGCTTCTGACTTGCCATGTTTCACCAAAGTAGAGTCTAAGGCTCTGGGTCTGGGTCTGACGTTGGGGGTTCTATTATGTCAGGGTATGATATTCTTAATCTTTTGATCTCGGGGATGGACATTCGACCTCCCCTTCGATGCTCTCCTACTGCTGCCTTCTTGGCCAGAATTTCGGTCCTGACATTTAATTCTCTCCTGATGGCTTGTATCTCAACTCTTGTGAACTCCTCTAGTGCTTTTCTTACCCTTCTTACATATTCTCGCATTCTAGGGTCATTTTCCTTGAACCTCCAATTCAGATGTCTTGACACTAGTTCAGAGTTGAGGTTTACCGTTAATATCTTTACCCCCAATATGAAAGCCAGTTCCATCACATGCATCAAATCCTCATACTCTACCTCGTTAATGGTGGAGGCATCTGAGAGTTTGAGAGCTTCTTCTATAAGTACCCATGAGTCTGACTCTAACACAACTCATATCCCAGCTCCTCGCCTGTTTGCAGCTCCGTTGGTATGCAGAGTCCATTGAATAATTTCCTTGGGCATAGTCAAGTGGTTCTTCTTAATTGGTTCAAAACTCTGAATTTTGACCATAAAGTCTGCTACAGCTTGTCCTTTCCTTGACGTCTTTGGTGCATACCAGATGTCATATACCCCCAGCTCGATTGCCCACTTAGTGAGTCTTCCTGACAGATCTAGCTTCGATAGTACCTGCCTGATCGGACAGTTGGTCACCACGGTTATGGCGTGGGACGCAAAGTAGTGTTGTAGCTTCTTTTTTACCGTTACAAGGGCCAATGTCTTTTCAATCATGTTATATTGTGTATGTGCATCTGATAAAATCTTGATTGTATAATATACGAGTTATTGCTTCTTATCTTCTTCTCTTACCAACATTGTGCTCACTGCTACTTTTGACATAACCAGGTATAGATATAGGTCTTCCCCCTCTGTTGGTGCTGCGAGCGTGGGAACTTTGCTTATATATGCCTAAATCTCTTTCAGGGTCTGACTTTGCTCTTCTCTCCATGCTAGTGTTTTTGATTGCTTGATGCTATTGAAGAAAGGCTTGTATTTTTCGAACATTTTGGATACGAGTCGACTCAGGGCTGCTATCTTTCCTTCTAGGTTTTAAACCTCATGGACTGTCTGTGGCTTCTTAATCTCTGATATAGTCCTAAGCTGAGTCGGGCTGGCCTCGATCCCTATTCTATTCATAATGTGGCCTATAAACTACCATGTTGATACCCCGAATGTACATTTTAGGGGGTTAAGCTTCATTTTATACCTCCTGAATATGGAATAGCATTCTTCCGCTTCTCAAGTATGTTTAGAGGCTGCCTTACTTTTGATCACTATATCGTCTATGTTAGCTTCATCCGTTTGTCCGATCAGGCCTTGGAACATCTTGTTGATCAGCCTATGATAAGTGACTTCTACATTTTTTTAATCCAAATGGCATCACCTTGTAGCAAAACAACCCTCTTTCGGTGATGAAAGTGGTGGGTATCATGTCTTTCTCAATCAACTGGATCTGGTTGCAGCCCGAGTACACATCTAAAAAGCTCATTCTCTCATATCATGTGATTGCGTCTACCAGTTGGTCTAATTTTGGCAGAAGGTAGCTATCCTTCGAGAAGACTTTGTTAAAGTTGGTAAATTCGATGCAGACTTTCTATTTACCATTCCTTTTGGCCACTACAACTAAATTCGATACCCATTCAGGGTATTGACAAGGTTCTAGAGCCCATACTTCTAGGAGCTTGTCTACTTCTTCGCTGATAAATTTATTCCTCTTAGGGGTGAACCGCCTTTTCATCTACTTGATTGGTGGGAACTTTGGATCAACGTTGAGATAATGAAATGCCTCGGCTGGATCCACCCTTGTTATGTCTTTATGCGTCCATACGAACACATCTTTATTTCTCATCAGCATCTCCGACATCTCATTCTTCTCCTCAGTTGATAGCAAGGCTCCTACCATTACCTTTTTCTCTGGCTCTACTTCATCTAAAACCACCTCTTACAGCCTCTCGATAGTAGTCTCTAGCCTATCTGGCTCATTCTCTATGTGTTTCAGATAGGCTGGTAGGTAGTCCTTTAATTTCTATTTTTAGGCCTCCGTTTGCTATTTGGTTTCACCAAACCTCTGCATCTCCCCCATGACATCCTGTACACTCATCCGGAGTTGATATTATTACATCGGCTAGCCTGGGAGGGGTTTCCCTTGAAAACAATAGTATATAGCCCGTTCAGGGATTGACACCTCATTACTTGATATAGGATTTATACTACACCCTTTACTGCATGGATCCCCTTCCGACCCATAATCATATTAATGGGGATGTAGTGTTTATGATTAGGAACTCAACCGATGTTATCCTATCGGTGGCGTATGCCAGTAATATTATTATTCGCAGTAGCCTTACTTTTACATTATTGAATACGAACACATGTTTCAGAGTGGGCAAGAAGAGGTTCTGGTCTATCATCATCTATTGGAATGCTTCCCAAAAGATGATGTCTTAGTTTATCCCTCCATCCACAGGAAGCATGACACCATTGCATCTGCTATGCGTAGTCTGACTATCGGAGGATCTGAATATGTTGGGCTCAACATGTCCATGTTTCTATCTGTGAAAATGTTTGATGCTGAGCGGGTGGATGGACATGCTCTTGATCTGACATATTTTACTTGAAATCCCAATGCCCTTATATGATTCTCTCTCTTTATTAGTTGGCGTTCTATCTTGCGTTGTTTCTTGTGCCCTTCCTCGAGCCTGTCTATCCTTACACATGAGACATGTGCCACCCTCCTATATCTTCTTACGCGCTGCATGGTACTACCTCATATCTCTGCAGGGTGATTCTCTGGTTTTGGTGCTGCTAGCAGTTGACTTCCCAAGGCAGAGTCCCGACTTCCAGCTGGCTCTTCCCTTTCAAATATTCCAGTAGCTTGCATTTTTTCATAATTACTTTCAACTATCGGCACAGGTTCTTTCATCTGACGGTGGTGTGTCCCACGTCTCTATGGAACTCAAAGTACAACCCCTTTATCCCGGTACTATTCTAGCACTCTTATCGACTGGGGCTCCCTCAGCAAACCCTAGTTTTTCATATTCTGAAAGATCCGGTCTTGTGGTAGGGTGAACTCGTACAATATCCCATCATCTTCTCACCTTAGCCGTTTGGGTTCTGACTCGTACATTCCCATCTTTTCGGTACCTCCTAAGCTTTTGGCTTCCTTTTTATCCCCTTGCAACTTTATTTTCCTCTAGTCCTGGCTCTGCTCACTCCTGGTTTGGATCCTACGACCTTGATCTACCACTATGATCGCAGTGGCTTGAGACATCCTGGCTCTATTCTCCATCATCTTCAACAGAAATTCTGCCCTGGTTCGTACTCTGTTATATTATACAGAAGTGTCTGTTGGATAATATGACCCATAGCGTCACTATTTGTACAGATCATGGTGTTGTTGTACAAATTAACTATGTAACAAGGAAATTGCACTCTTATCATTTGTGATTAGATCACCATAGATATATAAATGAAGAGAGGTCCCTATGATTAGTTCCTGGATTGAGAATGATATAAGACAGTATCAGTCCACGAAGGATTAATCATTAAATATCCATAGCCGGAGTATTATCGAGACTGGACATCGATAATGCGGATAGGCTAGTATTGCACTTGTGTGCGTTGTGAGGGCACAACGGCATAGTTCTCATATATATAAGTATTGGATACTTATGCAAGTGCGATAGGAGGTTGTGTTTCACCGATGGTACGGGAAACAGCTTCGCTCTGGATAGACCCTTCGGAATCCCATTGGTATTATGACTATGTGTCTATGGGAGGCCGAAATCAAGGTAGGTGGTGTATAGTCTTAACCTGAGACTTACATCGCTAAGACTTACGATAATCGATAGACTTTGGTCTTGGTGGTACAGGGCTTTAACCGGTTCTGCGTACACCACTTCTGGGTTTATCAGAGAGTCGTAATGTATTGGGTGTGATGTCAAGACGGAAGTATCACTTCAGTCATAGTGGAGATGATGTCACGCAGGATACGGTATTAGTGCTCTTAAGTGTTGCGCAACCATCGGGATATATGACCAGGTCATACATATCCGATTATAGAGACTAGTTACCAGACATCCGACATGTGCTTCGGACGGGGCAGACACTTATCCAGCCCAGCACGTGACTATCCGACTGGGCCGATATACACAATACTACGGTATACTACGCTTGATACAGATCTATATATTCCTGTAAGAATATTTCTGGAGAATTGGGTAGGCATGGCGCTTTGCTAGAAGCCAACCTTGTCTTGTAAATCGGTATAAACGTAGTACGAGGTACTTACGTGTTCGGATAGTCCGACGACCGTATTTACTGCCAACATATCCGGAGATCTCATGGGTCGGTTCCTGAAGATTCACCGATGACGTATGACTCGCACTTTAATTAATCTGGGATTAATTCGATGAGAGAGAAAATTAATCTGGGATTAATTACGGAGATATTTTATCTCGGATAAAATATCGTTAAAGAGAGAGAACGATTAATTTGGAATTAATCGATAAATTAATATATTCGATATATTATAACGAAATTAGATTTCGACGCAGAATTGAAATTAGATTTTAATTCGGACGAACGAATTAATTTGAATTAATTCGTTAGCGACGTGAATAGTGAATTCGCTAGGCGTAATCATTTAATTACGACGCAACGGAAAATTCGTTAATTTGGAATTAGCGAACCCGAGCCCGGGATTGTTTGCGAGCGCATTCACATTTCGAATTCGAGTGCGGCACGCAAGTCAAATCAAGCGTCAAATCGCAAATCACATCAAGCGTCAAATCACATGTCACTTTGAGTGATGTGACATTTGAGTGTTGATTGATTTGATTTGTTGTTGATAGACAAGCATTTAATGCTTTGCTTTTTGAAATAGAAAAAGTAAATGGTTTATTAAATATTTTTGGAAAATATATAAACCTTTTACAATTTTTATTTTCTCTAATTCATTCTCTCTCTCTCTTTTTACGGTTTCTTGGAAAAACCCTTTCCCTCTCTTTTCTCTCTTCTCTCTCCTTCAAGTTTGGAACCGTTTTCATCTTCTCAAAATTTCTGGTTTGACCGAATAAAAGGGAAGCAAGGAAGAAGACTTAGTGCTAGCACACCATGAGTGATACAAAGGTGATAGGGAAGTGAGTTCGTGAGCTTGGAAGCTTGAAGCTTGGAGCTTCAATGGTGTCTCTCATGGCTGAACCAGTCACCATCGTGCAGCCCCATGTCGACCACCACACGCGCAGCTCACTGCCGAGCAAGGGAGAGCAGTTCGCACTCCATCTTTGTTGCATATCTACCGATCAATGTGAGTTATTCCGCACCTCCTTTGATATGTATTCAACTCGTTTATGCATGATTTATGATCCTTGGGACTTGATTGAAACTCAACAATGGTATCTTGAGCCATTTGTGCATAAAACGAATTTAGGGTTCTTAGCAAAATTGGGGCTTTTTGATTTAAGCATGATTTTGACAAATTGTTTGTTTAAGAATGTTTGTATATGAATAACTTAGAGTTATATGTAATCAATTTGAAGAAAAATTAATTGGATTGATTTTCCCCAATTTGCTTATTGTTGGCCAAAACTTTAATTTGGGTAAACTTGATTTTGAGCATGTTTAATGAAATTGGATGAATTAGAATGCTTAAATGTTGTTTAATTGATGATTGATTAGATCAATTTGATGAAAAAGTGTTTGGAACAATTTTCCCCAATTTGCTTGTGATGGCCGAAAATAGGAACCCTAAAATTGTCTTGGATTTTTGATTTTTTGTTCATTGGATGACTTGCAAATCATTTGGGGATGTTGAATTTATGTTTAATTTGGTTCAATTGGATTGAATTTGATTTGGGCATAATTTCCCTCTTTGGCCGAGACACTTGAAGCATGAAATTGGGTTTGATTTTGATCAAATTATGTTGGACATGATTCATTGATGTTAAGCATGATTAATTGGACAAATTTAGTGTTTTGGAAACTTTGATTTGGGTAATTAATAATGCTATACACTTTAGGTAATTTAATTGAAAATTTTGGAATTTTTGAAATTAA
Organism: Zanthoxylum bungeanum; assembly: GCA_019454045.1. Taxonomy (NCBI): domain Eukaryota; kingdom Viridiplantae; phylum Streptophyta; class Magnoliopsida; order Sapindales; family Rutaceae; genus Zanthoxylum; species Zanthoxylum bungeanum. Next base: position 134,432 of record SKCR01030487.1, read on the forward strand.
ATTATTGGGCCTTAAAATTGGATTTGGGCTTTTAAAGTTGTTATTGGGTTTATTGGACTTTGTTGTACAAAGTTGGTTTAGGCCAAAATTGGTTGGATCCAATTAGGCCCAAAACCGCTTCCAAAAGGCCCAAATGCGACTAATGAACCTTTAACGTTTAATTGGGCCTAATGGGCCTAAATTAATTTATGGGCTTATGGGGTAACTCCCGGATTGGATTTTGGTTATTCGGTTTGACCCGAGTTGACCAAAATCGCCACGCCTCAAGAAATTAATTAAAAGCCCATTAGACTTTAATTAAATTAATATTGGATATTAATCGGGCTTTGAGACCCGTACGATTAATTTGGAATTTAAGTCGTAAAGGTTTATTTTATAAGTGTAATATTTAATTTGGAATTAAATAATGAATTAGAATTAAATACGTATTAAATTGGATTTAATCATGTAATTTAATTTATTTGAGAAATCGTACTTTGAGTACGTGTTCGCAATACGAGTTTGACTCGAACAAAATCAAATCGTTGTTTGAACATTGAATGATCACTAATTATCAGATTAATTAATTTGATTAGATTGATTGATAACATGCTTGTATGAATACATGGTTGTGATGTTTGAATAATGTATATCGGATGGATATTAGTCGGGTGGGGCGATTTTGGAAATTGTTGTAATAAATTTGATTTATTAATTGGACCTGCGAGTCCAGCCTTATCACCTCCTATTCTTTGTATTCTCTTCTCACCTATTCCCCTCAATGTAAATGAGGTTTCTTTAGAAGTGTAGTGTAACGGGTAGAAGAAATATTTGTGCTAGCGGGAGAGAGAAAGTGAGAGATTTGATCTAGGATCAATGTGTAAAATATCCATCCGCATATCATTATTATTTTATCATATGCGCTTTATTATGTGTTTAGAATGCATGTTTAAGGGTGTATGATGATGAGACCTTAACAAAGATAATTAAAATTGGTAGCCAATTTGCACACAAAAAGCCCCATCAAATATCATGCGTATTTTCCTTCCATTGAGTGATTCTTGCTCAAGATCCTAGATTGGCATGGGTTGTTGGCCAAAGTCAAGCCCTTGTCCGTCGAAGATGTGTTTGAATCACGAGGCTTTGTTCCATATTGGTGTCTTGTCCAAGTTGTGTTTGTTGGCCAAAGTCAAGACCACTTCTTGTCCAACGACATTGATTACGAAGCTTCCATGTCAATGGGTCCGCGCTTGACTGGGATCACTAGGTTTGTTGTGCCAAAGCCAAGGCCTAGTTGATTCAGAGGAAAAAGGTTAGGGTATACATTCGATGTATAGGCATATATAAGATATATGTTTGGGACTTGGATGTCCACCTACTGGATCTAGGAGTTGGATGAGATCCAATTGATCTTCGAGATCTACCTAGTTAATTATCATACAATTTGTTGGCCAAAGTCAAGATTGTGTGATATTTAACGGGATTCTAGCCCACTAGGAAACACGGTTTCCCGAGTACTCGACAGAGGGTTAGAGGCTCGCCGAAAAATAGTGGGAGGCAAGAATTGAATTTGCAATATTCGTTCAATTACTCGCCATACGCGCTCATTCAAATTATTTCGTCGTAATATTAAATGTTAGTTGGACTAATATTTAAATTGTTGTTTTAATAAACAGTTGGACTGTATTATATTGATTATATATAATTGGATTATATTAATCAATATATTTGAATTAATTAATTTCAGTTTACAGTTGATTTTATAATTGGATTATAGTAATCAATGTAATTGAGGTTAATTAATTTAGATTATATTTGATTATATAGTTGGACTATTATAATCATTATAATAAATAGTACCACAAATCGTTGATTAAATAGTTGGACTATTAGAATCAAGATATAAATGAAAGATTAATGTTTAAGAATAATCCTGGGTGAAAATGTATTTAAACGACTTTAATTTTCAAATTGGGAATAAATAATAGGTTACTTTATTTGATAAAATAACTTATTATACCTTAAGCCCAAAATTAAGCAAAATAAGTAGAGCATAAAATCTTTGGAAGATTTTGATGATGATGATGACTTTAGTGCTTAATTTAATATACTTGTCATAAATCTAATTTTAGATTTAAGAAGTATTAAAATTACAATTTATAATTCTTGGAGAATTAATTGACTATTCTAGAGGAGATAAAGTCAAAGTTTGCAATTGGGCATGTAGCACGAGGTGCACATCATTTCGATATTCTAAAAACCCAAGGCTTGGCCTAAGGTTCCTAAAATATTGAAAAGATAATTGACATATACCAAAGTGACTACCATTTGGATATGGCAGACACGAAGGAATTAAAGAAAGGGCGAGGCTCTAACTTTAAAAATATTTGTCAAAGTTATGTTCACTACTAGTATTGAAATTGGATTTTAAATACTTAGTGTGGTACATAAAATATATGTATTGATGTTCAGAATCCGCTATGAGCTGGATACTGACTTCAAGCCGAGATTTCTCTGCGAATCGGAAACGGGACGAAAGTCGCTGTTTCGACCGTAGATACCTAAGTTTAGGAACTACCATTGGGGTGTGCACTTAAATTAGGAACTGTTATAATGTAACTAGTTTGACTAGAGACATTATCTCTATATCAGTGTTTAATCCGTTATAGATAAAACCTTTATATTATAGAACACTAAGTGTTTTATTATATAAGATGATACTGAGATAAATACATTAGATGTAAATAACAGAATTTATATTTTGAATATAAATAAAATCTCAAACATATAAAATGACAAATAAATAGCTCAAATTGATTTGATCAATAGAGACTTATTTGTGGCATTGTTGTCTAGGACACAATTATAACGAGACTCGTATCCACACTTTTGAAGAGTGGGTACTAGGACTGATTTAGGACTTTGACTTCAAATAAGGTCTGCGAATCTAGTTTATTAGGTAAAGTACCTAAAATACTATTTACTTGGTAATAGTATAATGGCCACTGACATGTTAGCCCTATTCATGGTGAAGTAAGTGGGCCCATATCTAGCTAGGCTAGATGTGAACATGAATATTTCGTGACCTTAAACGGATGTGGCATCACGTTATGGTTATGTGTTTCTTTTGAAGAACACAAATCGGAAACTTTTAGAGTTTCGACACGAAATAGACAAACAGATCGGCTATAGTATTATACCGTCACGGTAGGTAAGACTTAAGCGTAATACTAAGATAATGTACTTAGCTACTATACTTGAAAGAGTATAGTATTCTTTCAAATGGGGACTCCTCTCGAAACACGTCAAAGTGACGGTGTGTCCGAACGGATTAACCGAATCATGTTAGACATGATAAGGCTAATCATGAGTCACTCTGAGCTACCATTTCCTTCAACGGATAAGTTTTAACAGTGCAATAACTTATTTAGAATAAGGTTCCATATAAATCTGTTTGACAGATGTCATATAGGATATGAACAGGGAAGAAACGAGGTTTCTCATTCCTGATAATTTGGGTATGCCAGGCATAACGTTTGGATGATACCAAACTAAGGACCCAAATTGGATAAGTGCCAATATAGGTTATCCTAAGGGAAACCATAAGTATAGTACTTATAAATCTCACATGAGAACAATGTGATTGTTGCTCACCATGCGGTTTTTCCTGAGAGGAATACCGATATGCAGTGGTCAGTGGGAGGATAGTGATACTCGATGAAAATCGGAGTAATACTGTTCAAGGCACAAGGTCCTTAATGGAACACAAATAGTTCATCAATGATGAATCTGTACCATTAATCTTCGAATACACAAGAACTGAGTAGATCGGATAGAGTCAGAAAACGACCTAGGGTATGGGTTTCTGATCTAACCTCATAAAGATGTCAATCTTATGAAGGTATATCCACCGACTACGTTTTGAGGAAGTGATACGAGGTATCGACTCCCTATTATGGCAAAGTGCCATGAATCCGAAATGGATTCCATGTATAACAACTATTTTGGATACTAGTTGTTGTACCACAAGGCATTGTGCCTATTGGTACATTAAACGTCTTCAAGGAAGACATACATGGAAGGCAACATACCAACGTACAAAGCTGGGCTTTTGACGGAAAGGTATCGTTATCAACATTGTGTTAATAACGGTTCAACCTTTTACCTGTTGCCATGGTAAATCCATTTTGAAGATGCTTGTTGATAACTGCATATTTCATTTATGAAATGTGTCAGTTGCAGATCAAAATCGCTTTCCTGAAAAGGAAACCTTTTGGAGGATGCTTACAACATCCTGACGATTTTGTATAACCGACAAACAAGGTTTGCGGGTTATTCGATCCATGTTTGGATTGAAACAAGCATAAGGTTCTTGGAACTGACGTTTTGAAATAATCATAATGGTTTATGATTTGACTTAAAACGAAATAATTCTTGTGTATAAAGGAGGTTAGTGGGAGAGCACTGATAATGAAATTCCCATAAAGCAATTGGTGAAAGCTTGGCTTTCATAGATATTCTTTTATAGAAATTCTCCGTAGAATTCTGGGGAGTAACAACCTTTATTCAAGGAATAAAGATCTACAGGATAGATTTGGAGTTGTTAACACTCTCTGGAAATTGTACATTAAAATGTACTTGATATGGTGTCTCATACGCTTTGAGCATATGGAGTCACAATCGGGTCAATCCAAGTGATAGTCATTGGATTGAAGTTAATGACATCTATTAGTATCTTAGAGAACTAAAGATGCTGTCTTAAATATGGAGTAGGAGAACTTGAAGTGACTAGGATCACTGCTGCAAGTTTCCAAACCGGTAAATACTGCGGTACTATAAAGTTTGAACACTGGGACAGTGAGCTGGAAATCTTCCGAGCAAGATAACTGTTGCCGAATAAACAACAAATGCGGATTATTGCTGCAGCTGAGGCAGCAATAGAAGCCATTTGGATCGAAAATAAATCTAATTAGATTAGATATAGTTCTGTTAGCAGCTGAGCTAGGCGTCAGCACATGCTAAGGAATTAAAGGTCTCATCGACGATCCAGATATATACTTCTATATCATCTGATTCGTTCGGATCATACATCGTGGCGATGTGATGATCGTGTAAATCGCGTCAGACGATAATTAAACAAATCCGCTGACGAAAACCTTTCCTCAGCAATTTGAGCGAACCGTTCATAGTTCGGGTGTGGGACACTTGAGTGACTGGCTATGTGCCAAGTGGGAGATTGTTGGATAATATGACCCATAGCGTCACTATTTGTACAGATCATGGTGTTGTTGTACAAATTAACTATGTAACAAGGAAATTGCACTCTCATCATTTGTGATTAGATCACCATAGATATATAAATGAAGAGAGGTCCCTATGATTAGTTCCTGGATTGAGAATGATATGAGACAGTATCAGTCCACGAAGGATTAATCATTAAATATCCCTAGCCGGAGTATTATCGAGACTGGACATCGATAATGCGGAATAGGCTAGTATTGCACTTGTGTGCGTTGTGAGGGCACAACGGCATAGTTCTCATATATATAAGTATTGGATACTTATGCAAGTGCGATAGGAGGTTGTGTTTCACCGATGGTACGGGAAACAGCTTCGCTCTGGATAGACCTTCGGAATCCCATTGGTATTATGACTATGTGTCTATGGGAGGCCGAAATCAAGGTAGGTGTGTATAGTCTTAACCTGAGACTTACATCGCTAATACTACTACGATAATCGATAGACTTTGGTCTTGGTGGTACAGGGCTTTAACCGGTTCTGCGTACACCACTTCTGGGTTTATCAGAGAGTCGTAGTGTATTGGGTGTGATGTCAAGACGGAAGTATCACTTCAGTCATAGTGGAGATGATGTCACGCAGGATACGGTATTAGTGCTCTTAAGTGTTGTGCAACCATCGGGATATTATGACCAGGTCATACATATCCGATTATAGAGACTAGTTACCAGACATCCGACATGTGCTTCGGACGAGGCAGACACTTATCCAGCCCTAGCACGTGACTATCCGATACTGGGCCGATATACACAATACTACGGTATACTACGCTTGATACAGATCTATATATATTCCTGTAAGAATATTTCTGGAGAATTGGGTAGGCATGGCGCTTTGCTAGAAGCCAACCTTGTCTTGTAAATCGGTATAAACGTAGTACGAGGTACTTACGTGTTCGGATAGTCCGACGACCGTATTTACTGCCAACATATCCGGAGATCTCATGGGTCGGTTTCTGAAGATTCACCGATGACGTATGACTCGCACTTTAATTAATCTGGGATTAATTCGATGAGAGAGAAAATTAATCTGGGATTAATTACGGAGATATTTTATCTCGGATAAAATATCGTTAAAGAGAGAGAACGATTAATTTGGAATTAATCGATAAATTAATATATTCGATATATTATAACGAAATTAGATTTCGACGCAGAATTGAAATTAGATTTTAATTCGGGCGAACAAATTAATTTAGAATTAATTCGTTAGCGACGTGAATAGTGAATTCGCTAGGCGTAATCATTTAATTACGACGCAACGGAAAATTCGTTAATTTGGAATTAGCGAACCCGAGCCCGGGATTGTTTGCGAGCGCATTCGCATTTCGAATTCGAGTGCGGCACGCAAGTCAAATCAAGCGTCAAATCGCAAATCACATCAAGCGTCAAATCACATGTCACTTTGAGTGATGTGACATTTGAGTGATTGATGTGAGTTGATTTGTGTTGATAGACAAGCATTTAATGCTTTGCTTTTTGAAATAGAAAAAGTAAATGGTTTTTAAATATTTTTGAAAATATAAACCTTTTACAATTTTATTTTCTAATTCATTCTCTCTCTCTCTTTTTACGGTTTTGCCTGTAAAAACCCTTTTCCCTCTCTTTTCTTCTTCTTCTCCTTCACGGTTTGGAACCGTTTCATCTTCTCAAAATTTCTGGTTTGACCGAAGAAAAAGGGAAGCAAGGAAGAAGACTTAGTGCTAGCACACCATGAGTGATACAAAGGTGATAGGGAAGTGAGTTCGTGAGCTTGGAAGCTTGAAGCTTGGAGCTTCAATGGTGTCTCCCATGGCCGAACCAGTCACCACCGTGCAGCCCCATGTCGACCACCACATGCGCAGCTCACTGCCGAGCAAGGGAGAGCAGTTCGCACTCCATCTTTGTTGCATCTCTACCGATCAATGTGAGTTATTCCGTACCTCCTTTGATATGTATTCAACTCGTTTATGCATGATTTATGATCCTTGGGACTTGATTGAAACTCAACAGTGTCTTCAAGAACTCCTCATGAATTTTACACATATCAATCCTCTGATAAAGAGGATGATGGCTAACTTCGAATCTAGATTATTGACAGTGTTCTGTTGTTGATGAACCTTTGCAGTATTGTCTGGGAGGCTCCTTGTATCTCTGCTCCAGCTCAGGTCCGCCATAGTACTTCGGTTGGGATGGTTGTCATAGTATTGATCCATGAACTTCCACCCTAGATCTTCAAAACTCTCTATGGATCTCGCTGGTAATTACAACAACTAAGATAGTGCGTTTCCAGCGAGAGTGGTGATGAAAAATTTGCACACACAGCCTCGTTGGTGGTTTCCAGCGAGAACCTCCGTCGAAATTCAACCAAGTGAGTAACCGGGTCTGACTTCCTAATGTATTTACCGAAGCTGGGTGGGGTGAAGTCCCGGGGCTTCAACTCTTCTTTGAACCATTCCTATAATGTTGAGGTGGACATTCCCCTAATTGATAGGTTCGCCAAATCCGTACTCGAATGCCCCCGATCATCTTCGCTATTGCAACCATCAACTTTTCATCAACACATTCCTCTTTCCAACGAATATCCTTCTTGTTACGACTCACATCCAGGCCTTTACATTTCTCCTTATGTTCCACCTCTCTCCATGTCCGGTCCTGATTTCTGGAGCCCTTTGCATCAGAATCCTCACCGTCGATTTCAATGGGGCTCCTTTTTGATGGCCTTTCATTTTGGTCCTCCTCCGGTCGTCCTTCTTCGTTGGGGGTCCTTGACAGCGACTCCTTCCTTCCATTTCCTTTTTTCTACCTAGGACTGGCTCCCTAGATCTGAACCTTGAGTGTCTGATTCTCTTATCGCAGTATCTGCATCTTTTCCTGGAATTTCTTTTTCATGGCCTGCATTTGGTCCTCCATCTGTTTCATCATCTCATTCTTTATCGCCAAGATGTCCATCATAGGCATCAGATGGTTGGATAATTCTTTTTCCTAGTGAGTAGCGGACGTAGAGATTCTAGAATATTTATTCCTTGGGGCTATTCTTACTTGTTTGGTTGAGTGGATCTTCCTGGGTTTGGTAATTGCAGAAATTGTTAACACAATTTTTCGTCTCAGTTTCCCACTGACGGTGCCAATTGTTTATGCAATAAACTTCACAAACAATATAATCAAATGAAAAATACATAGTTTGAAAAGAAATGCTCGATATTGCTTAGTAAGACAAGAAATGCTCTATAATGCTTAGTAAGATAAGAAATCCATTCATTTTTCTCAGGATTCTCTCCTTATTTATAATACCTCATTACAGAAAAATAAAACTAACAGCAGTTACATTCCATTCCCCATTAACTAGCTCACTCCATAGAATCTTGGGGCTCCCCTATTCTGAGTGGTTATCTAGCTTAAAGAAATGAAAAGTAATTAATTGGCTGTCCGATTCCTTATTTTGAAGATTCGTTTCATCAATGAGCTGATATTTCAGACTTATTCCTTACGAGACTTCTACTTGCTTATGTTTGAGCCAAGTCTGATATGGGCTTTCTATCGGTGAGCCCTGAATTCAGACTCTGATGGAAATCCTGACATCAGATTCTGGTGATGGACTCTGTTATCAGAACCTGATGGAGGTCCTGACCTCAGACCCTGAAGGTGGATTATGTTATCAAACCATGATGATAGGTTTTAACAGGGGATCCTAGAGCCCCATTCGTCCGGTCACGTGTCATTTAACCAAATACTTGATTTTCCCCAAACAAATACATTCTAGTTAATTCAAACTTACTAGATCTACAAAAGGTGTTGATATTTGAGAATTAGTTGTGTTGTTTTCACTTCATTGAAAAATTATTCTACCAAAGAGAAAATAATAATTAAAGAAAATTGTATGTATGTGGCCAATGTCAGGAATTAACAATTACACTATCAACATCATCAGAATAATAATTTTATTGGATATTTTTTAGTGACATTCTAAAAAATAAAATATTATTAGAATATCACTAAAAAAATATCCATTAAAAATATCCCATAAAAAATGCACATAAAAAATTAAATATTGTTGATAGGGCTCAAATCATGGTCCTTAAATTATTAAAATTTAGTTACAACATGGGGACCATGACAGAGCTTTACAGGTTTGGCTCTTTTCGCATTGTCTTTTTTATATGCAATAAAGGTTGGGATATGTTCTTCCCTTGAGTAGTAAGAAATCAATAAACAAACAAATAAATAAATATGTATTATTTATTCCACAATGTTCCCAATAAATTTGCCACATGCTCAATATTATAATATAAATTTATTAAATCTTATTTCTTCAAATTGGGAATCATCTCCCAAAAATTTGAATATAATACTATGTCATGCCTTGCAACTTGCAATGACTCAAATGAGAGAGCCATTTCTAGTTTGTTTACTATTATTTTGTTTCTTGTATTTTTAGTCAATTGTTATAGGTAGGCAGTAGGACGTATGTGCCCCAAAAGGTCACAACCAATTTACCAAGATCATGCTTAGTCTAAATGACAAAAATTCATCCCTAATCCAAGCTATTATCCAAACAAATACAAGTTTACAATTGATAATAGTAATAGTAATAGAATAAGGGTTATTTAAGTTTTACTACTAAAGTTATGATAAAATAACAATTGTGTACTATGAATATTAACATATTACATTTTACTACTAAACTTATATAAAATTTAACATTTTACTACTTTTCCATCCAAATCGTTAGTTGATCGTCAGTTGACCATTACATCATGCTGACATCGTAAGGATAAAATAGTCTTAACCCGCAAATTATTATGAATGATAAATATTCTAAAAAAATTTAAGGGTAATTTTATCATTACAAAATGAAGAACAAAAATAAAAACTAAAAAAGATATTGACAATACGATTACTCATTGTCTTTATTATTCCCCTCTACTGCCATAATATAATTGAACAAATAATTAATGATTCTTTAGTACATCTCTTTTATTGTTATACTTTAAAGTATTTTGGATATTATGAGAATGTTAATTATTAAATTATTTTGGTAAATAAAATTCTTTATTTTGTTGGGTTTTATAGACAGTTTAGAGATTAAAGTATTTTTATAAATGTGATTGTTGATTACATCTCTTTTATTGTTATATATAAGATTTATATATGTTTTTAAAGGGTATAATTGTAATTTTTACTTTTATTTTATTTTGAGGATAAAACAGTCTTTTTAAAGGTCAACTGACGGTCAATTAATGGTTTAGATGGAAAAGTAGTAAAATGTTAAATTTTATATAAGTTTAGTAGTAAAATGTAATATGTTAATATTCATAATACCCAATTGTTATTGTTGACGGCTGATTTTGGTCTCGGGGTAATATGGGAATATCACCTCCGAGGTAATCCTCCTTCAACGGTGAATTTGTTTGGTTATGGGGAACCAAAAGCAAACTTAGCGGAAAACAAAGAAATACGCCAATCAGACAAGGTGATTTAACGTGGTTCGGTGGATTTTGGGATCCGACCTACGTCCACGGACAAGAATAGGGTGGTACTTTTTATTACTCAAATACACTCCTCGGGTCTCTCCTTTGCTTTTACAAATCGGAACTTGATGATTCTAATCCTCACTCTTGTGATGATTTTTTAGATGTTGCCTTCAACTTGTCCTTCTACACTCACTCTACCCTCCTATTTATAATGGTGAAGAAATCAGATTCCTATTTGTACAAGAATTCCCAATTTGGAGATGGTCTCCTTTTCCTATCAGGATTCCTAGTCAAAACTATTCCCTTTTCCCATAAGGATTCCTAATTAAAACTACATTTATCCTATTAGGATATTAAGTTATTACTTTACCCCATTAAAGTAGGACAACTTATCCCTTTTCCACAAGAATAGGATGCTTTATCTTCCTGAGCACGCCTCGTTATGTGCTCGGTCTTCATGAGGTCGGTTATGATAGCCATTTGAACTGAGAGTGTTTCTGCCGGCCTTATAGTGCTCGGTCATCCAAACCAAAGTGCTCGGCCATTTAGTATAAAGTGCTCGGCCTCTTACCGTCAAGTTGTCGAGTCGGCTTTAACGGTCTCGATCAATGGAGTTACCCCTTTTACCCATGTCGTGTTGTTTAAATAACATAGTGCCCGAAAAACACCATCAACATCTGTCCCCTAGTTCTCGGTAACAACGAGTTTGTGAGTTGATGCCGGGAACTATAAAAAAAGATGGTGTGCTGATCGCCTTGCTGGTGGTCGCTCCAGAAATCACCGAGAAATTGTCTTTGCCATCAACTAAGTCTTCTGTTTCTATCTTCATATCCTCGGTTTATTGGAGATGCTGACTCTATTCAGAATGATTCTCCTCCTCAAAGCAAATTGCTTACTTGGGTCGTTCCATCAAGAGATGAGGTTCCTCTTGTTGTCCAAACTAAAAAATGACTCATCCTCTGTAATATCTGTACCAGAGATTTGGGGGTCCTGACCCCTGACTGATCCAATCTCGATTGTGAGGAGAAAATTTTGCCTCTGAGCTAACGATGATGTGCTCGGTGGCATGTGATCCTGTCTCGAGCTGTGAGAGATGCTCGGGCCTGGGGGAACGTTACGTCCCCAATCCGAAGGACTGACTTGGTGGGACGCAACCCGACCCCGAGCTGAGAACGACACTTGGACCTGAGGGAATGTTACGTCCCCAGTCCGAAGGGCTGACTCGGTGGGACGTACCCCGACCCCGAGCTATGAAAGGCACTTGGACCTGGGGGAATGTTACGTCCCCAGTCCGAAGGACTGACTCGGTGGGACGCAACCCGACCCCGAGCTGAGAACGACACTTGGACCTGAGGGAATGTTACGTCCCCAGTCCAAAGGCAGACTCAGTGGGACATCGCCCGACCCCGAGTTGTAAAAATCACTTGGTCCTGGGGGAATGTTACGTCCCCAGTCCAAAGGCAGACTCGGTGGGACATCGCCCGACCCCGAGCTGTAAAAATCACTTGGTCCTGGGGGAATGTTACGTCCCCAGTCCAAAGGCAGACTCGGTGGGACATCGCCCGACCCCGAGCTGTAAAAATCACTTGGTCCTGGGGGAATGTTACGTCCCCAGACCAATGAGCATGACTCGGTGGGACGTAACCCAACCCCGAGCTGTAACAAACATCGATCTCGACGGTACAAGAGCAGACCCGAGCCGGAAAGAGACATCGGTCTCGGCGGTACAAGAGCAGACCCGAGCCGGAAAGAGACATCGGTCTCGGCGGTACAAGAGCAGACCCGAGCCGGAAAGAGACATCGGTCTCGGCGGTACAAGAGCAGACCCGAGCCGGAATAAAACATCGATCTCGGCGGTACAAGAGCAGACCCGAGTCGGAAAGAAATATCGGTATCGGCGGTACAAGAGCAGACCCGAGCCGTAAGGAAACATCGGTCTCGGCGGTACAAGAGCAGACCCGAGCGGAAAGAAACATCGGTCTCGGCGGTACAAGAGCAGACCCGAGTCGGAAAGAAACATCGATCTCGGTGGTACAAGAGCAGACCCGAGTCGGAAAGAAATATCGGTCTCGGCGGTACAAGAGCAGACCCGAGCCGTAAGGAAACATCGGTCTCGGCGGTACAAGAGCAGACCCGAGCCGGAAAACAAATATCAACAAAACGGACTCGGCGGTACAAGAGCAGACCCGAGCCGTAAAAGATATCAAAACCATTGTGTGGGCCATAACAAACAAGCAAAATCAAATGTCAGTCTAAGATAGAAGATGTCTTACTCACATTTTTGGGATATGTTGCCTTTCTTGCAACTCTATAAGGGTCACTACAAGCAAGGCTCTTTCTTAATACATCCTCTCTGCATCTCAGCATTCCACGCATCTGACCGGATGACTTCCGCTATCAACTTTGGTCGACCTCAAAAACCGAATGGTCTGTGTACACACTGAGATAGCCTTCTTTCACCAAGTCTTCCACCTGCTCCCGCAGGTCTCTGCACTCATTCGTGGCATGTCCCCTTACGTTATGGTAGATACAGTAAGCCCTACTATTTCCCTCCTCAATCGGGAACCTCCTCAAATTAGGCTCGGCCAACAGACCTTTATCCTGGATTTCCCGAACTATCTGGGCCATAGGTTTGTTCAGGGGGGTGTATACTGTCCCCCCCGCGATATGGTTGACTTGGACAGATGAGTTTATCTTTTGAGCATGACTACTCGGAGGTGTCAGTCTGAGTTTCTTCTGCTCTGGGACTGGTCTCCTCAAATTTCCAATCGAATCCCACTGATTGTCTGACCTGAGCATTTTAGTCTTTCGGGTGTCTACTCCCCGGAAAATCTTTTTCTCCTCCTCTATTAAGATAAACTTCCTGGCCAACTCCAGGGCAGTGACATAGTCTGGTGTCTCATGGATTCTCAGGTGGGTCCAGAGTTTCCCGACCCTTAGGGCCCCTTTCAGACTTTCCAGGGCCTCTTGGGATTCGTATCCTCCGACCTCGAGCACGGTGTTGTGGTACCTTTCAATGAAGCTTTTTAGTGTTTCGTCATCTCTCTGTTTTATGAGCCTTAGTTCTCCTATTGTCTTTTAGGGGTGCAGGCTCCTTTGAAGTGTCGGATGAATGATTTCTTAAGCTGGGAGAAGCTCTGGATGCTTCCCGGGGCCAGACTTCGATACCATAGGATGGCAGGTCCACCCAAAGTTAAGGGAAATACTTTGCATACGGCGTCGCCCGTTACCCCCTGTACTTCCATTAGGAGGACAAAATTCTCAATGTGGGATTTTGGGTCGGAGTGGCCTTTGTATGGCGCTATGGTCGGCATGTTAAACCGCTTCGGGAACTGTGCTGACCTTATTTCTTCCGTAAGGGGAGACCCCTCTTCCTCGCCTCGGGTGTCTCCCGCGCCGATCTTGAGGCCTTCTCCCCATCTGGTCATCTCTTTTCTCAACCAAGACTTTATTTCACGGGCTGTGCCCCCGTGTCGCCTTCTGTGTCCTTTTGTTCGCCTGTCGTTCCGGGCGTGGCGTTCCTTAAGCCCGGAAGTCTCCTGCACGTCTTCGTTGTACTTTTTATTCTCCCTCTCGGAGTTGTAAAAACTGTCGGAGGAAGGGTCGGGTGATTGTTCCTCCTCTTCCCATGTGTCTTCTGATCGTGGCTCTCTTCCTACCACTTCAGATCTTACCCCATAAGGGCCTCTCTTTCTGGGTTCCTCGTCCTCGCTTACATCTGCTACTCTTTTCCCTTTTTCCCTTTCTTTCCTTTTCTGGCCGGCCCCGGTTTCAGGTTTCTCGTTGTCTGCTCCTTCCATTCTTTCTAGTCGATCCATCATAGACCTCATGCTATCTTCCATCTTTTTCATCCAGTCCATTGCCGGACCTCCTGATTGGTGATTTCCGCCTTCCGCCATTGGTCTTATCACGTGAATTGCTTTTTGTGAAGTTCCCCACAGACGGCGCCAACTGTTGACGGCTGATTTTGGTCTCGGGGTAATATGGGAATATCACCTCCGAGGTAATCCTCCTTCAACGGTGATTTGTTTGGTTATGGGGAACCAAAAGCAAACTTAGCGGAAAACAAAGAAATACGCCAATCAGACAAGGTGATTTAACGTGGTTCGGTGGATTTTGGGATCCGACCTACGTCCACGGACAAGAATAGGGTGGTACTTTTTATTACTCAAATACACTCCTCGGGTCTCTCCTTTGCTTTTACAAATCGGAACTTGATGATTCTAATCCCTCACTCTTGTGATGATTTTTTTAGATGTTGCCTTCAACTTGTCCTTCTACACTCACTCTACCCTCCTATTTATAATGGTGAAGAAATCAGATTCCTATTTGTACAAGAATTCCCAATTTGGAGATGGTCTCCTTTTCCTATCAGGATTCCTAGTCAAAACTATTCCCTTTTCCCATAAGGATTCCTAATTAAAACTACATTTATCCTATTAGGATATTAAGTTATTACTTTACCCCATTAAAGTAGGACAACTTATCCCTTTTCCACAAGAATAGGATGCTTTATCTTCCTGAGCACGCCTCGTTATGTGCTCGGTCTTCATGAGGTCGGTTATGATAGCCATTTGAACTGAGAGTGTTTCTGCCGGCCTTATAGTGCTCGGTCATCCAAACCAAAGTGCTCGGCCATTTAGTATAAAGTGCTCGGCCTCTTACCGTCAAGTTGTCGAGTCGGCTTTAACGGTCTCGATCAATGGAGTTACCCCTTTTACCCATGTCGTGTTGTTTAAATAACATAGTGCCCGAAAAACACCATCAACAGTTATTTTATCATAACTTTAATAGTAAAACGTAAATAACCCATAGAATAAAATTTAATCACACCCCAAATGGGAAGAATAGGCAAAATTCTCTCACATTTTTAAGTAGACACTACCTCTCCAAGCATAAAAACTCAAGCCGTATAACTAGAGACACCTCGATAGATATCTGACATATACATAGGCTAGACAATTTGGCCCCGGCAAGGCATGGCAGGTCCCGGCCCAGCATGGCAGTTGCTATGGTTAGGGTTTTAAAAAAAAAAACCCGGCCCATGAAATACTGTAATTAAAAATATTTAATTTTATTTATAAAAAACCCACCTAATTAATTGTTAGCTTCTATTTTAATTTCATTTTTTAAAAAATAAAAAATAATTATAATAAAACTCGGGGATGAAAGAATCAAGGTCCAAGGATTGACCAACCCAGCCTTGCCCATTTGCCACTCCTACCTACCTACCCATGGTAAGAATAGATCGGAATCCTTTAGGAAACATATATAATCATTCGCAAGAATGATAATAAATTCTAATTATAAGAAATTAAGAACTTCAATTGCCTACTTTTATTAATAAAAGTTAATGAGGTAGCGAGAGGTCTATCCAAATTGAATCATCCATCCCGAAATTCTTTTACTATTTTTGTATTGATACCATAATGTGGAAAATTGCTTGTCATAAAAGTCAAGCAGAACCCATATGAAATTATAATCTATTAATAAAGTAGCAGTCGGTGGGGGGCCGGGGGCTGCTGATTTAACTCATGATCTAAAAAATGGGACCCTATTTCCTGTTTCACGCCTAACATGACCAACTAGAAAGTCTTGAGCATGACTTTGAAATGAGTCATGACTTTGAATTATTGAACCGAACCGGAACCGAACCGAACCCGAGCCGAACCGGAACCGGAACCGAACCGGTTGGAATCGGAAGGTTCCGGTTCCGGTTCCGGGACCGAACCGGAATGGGACCGGTTCGGTTGGGGTTCCACCCCAACTCGAACCGGTGGAATCGTACAGTTTCACCGGTTCGGACGGTTCCAACCGGAACCGAACGGCTCCCTGCCAAAAAAAAAAATTTTAAAAAATTAAAAAAAATATTTTTATTATATAAAATAAAAATTACTAATGTACCCATAATAACGGTAATAAAACGGTTATATTTAGGGGCATTTTTGGTATCAAAAAAATTCTAAAATTCTATAAATAAGATTTATTTTTCATAATTTCATCACATCAAATTCTTATTGGATTGATACATGGGAAACACACTCATACATGGGTGTGACTTTTCATTGGATTGATGCATCATTTACCATGCAAAAAAGACTTATTGCATTTAAAGTTTTTGATGACCCACATACTGCACAAAATATTTATAGAATGATGAAGGTAATTTTTGATGAATATGGTTTAGTAGAAAAAATTTTAACAATTAGATTTGATAATGCATCTGCAATTACTGCATCCATTAATGATTTAAAATCCTTATGTGAACCAAATTTAGGGGGTCGATTTTTTCATATTCGTTGTACATGTCATGTCCTAAACTTATGTGTGCAAGACGGTCTAAAATTATTATCTCCTTTCCTTGATCCAATTAAAATGACACTTAACTGTATTTGGTCATATTCTCAAGTTAGGAGAGAATGGACCAAGTTTTGTAAAATAAAATGGTATTAAACCGATTAAATTTTCTAGAGATGTTCCAACACGTTGAAATTCTTCTTATTTTCTTTTATGTCAAGCATTTCAATACAAAGATGCATTATGTAGTTTTGTTTCTCAACATGTTCAAAATATCACACTTTATCCTAGTCAATGGGATATTTGTGAATTTTTTTTAGATATTTTAAGAGTTTTTAATGATACTACTTTAGTTTTTAACGGTGTTTATTATCCTACAGCACATTTATTTCTACTTGAGAGTTTGAATATTGTTGGCACTCTCGATGAGCATGTTGACAGTGACAACCCTAATGATCTTGTTTTGCTCGAAGCCATTACTGTTGTGGACTCCGGAATTCGCCAAGGGTCCTCAATCAGAATTTGTAAGTTGGGCACTAGCAATCCTGCAAAAAAACAAAGTAGAGTGGACGAGAGTAGGCTACCACCGGTGTGGTGGATACCGGGTATACTCCGACGCCCAAGTCAGTGGCACGAAATAAATTTGTAAAGTGGGAAAGCAAAGTGGAATATTACCTCTACTTCCTTTGTTTGGCCGTGAGGGCCGTGTAATATATGAAGGGATCAAGGATTGAGAGTATGAAGTATTAGGGTGAGAGAAATGAGACTTGAATGCATTCTTCCCGTATTCTTTTCATATTTATAGATAAAACATGATCTGATGTTGGTGTATTTGGTAATGGTTTTGGAGTAAGTGAGGATTAGTGCTAGAATTAGGTTAGGTGGAGTGGTGGGGATTAGTGCTAGAATTAGGTTAGGTGGAGTGGTGGGGATTAGTTTATGATTTAATTGTAATCAAACAATACGTAATTCTTTTTGGTCCTTATTTTAGGGCCTAACATGCTGATGGGCTTAAGATGAAAGACAGTTTTACCCATGGACCAAATTTGGCCCATACAGTTTGTCCCTTACTCTCTAAGTCAAAGAATTTTTGCTTTAGAGAGTATATTTATCCGTGTCGTATGAAAAAAGAGCGTAAGAGTGTGTTACCTTCTGCCAAATGTCGTGTCAAAATATATACAAAAACGTAGGTTTCTGTTTGCATGCATCTTAGCTTCTTGATTTATCTAGGGTCATGAAGTACGTGTTTTTGACCGAACTGAAATAGAATTTCAGGAGTTCATGAGTCCAGGGGAATGTTCCTTGTCGACTGAATCAAACAGTAGTTCAGGAGTATGCTTGACTCGACATGAGTCCCGGGGAATGTCTCTTGTCGACTGAACCAAACGGTGGTTCAAGAGTTTACTTGACTCGACATGAGTCCAGGGGAATGTCCCTCGTCAACTTGAACCAAACGGTGGTTCAGGATTTTACTTGACTCGACAAGAGTCCAGGGGAATGTCCTTTGTCGACTGAACCAAACGGTGGTTCATGAGTTTACTTGACTCGACATGAGTCCAGGAGAATGTCCCTTGTCGACTGAACCAGACGGTGGTTCAGGAGTTTTACTTGACTCGACATGAGTCCAGGGGAATGTCCCTTGTCGACTGAACCAAACGGTGGTTCAGGATTTTACTTGACTCGACATGAGTCCAGGGGAATGTCCCTTGTCGACTGAACCAGACGGTGGTTCAGGATTTTACTTGACTCGACATGAGTCCAGAGGAATGTCCCTTGTCGACTGAACCAGACGGTGGTTCAGGAGTTTTACTTGACTCGACATGAGTCCAGGGGAATGTCCCTTGTCGACTGAACCAAACGGTGGTTCAGGATTTTACTTGACTCGACAAGAGTCCAGGGGAATGTCCTTTGTCGACTGAACCAAACGGTGGTTCAGGAGTTTACTTGACTCGACATGAGTCCAGGGGAATGTCCCTTGTCGACTGATCCAAACGGTGGTTCAGGAGTTTACTTGACTCGACATGAGTCCAGGGGAATGTCCTTTGTCGACTGAACCAAACGGTGGTTCAGGAGTTTACTTGACTCGACATGAGTCCAGGGGAATGTCCCTTGTCGACTGATCCAAACGGTGGTTCAGGAGTTTACTTGACTCGACATGAGTCCAGGGGAATGTCCCTTGTCGACTGAACCAAACGGTGGTTCAGGAGTTTACTTGACTCGACATGAGTCCAGGGGAATGTCCCTTGTCAACTGAACCAAACGGTGGTTCAGGAGTTTACTTGACTCGACATGAGTCCAGGGGAATGTCCCTTTGTCCCTTTTTATCATTTGTCGAGTGATTATAAGGCATGCACCGGGGTTTGCTCCATCAATTTTTCATGAATGAAAATGATCTTCAGATCTTCCACGTGTCGTTTAACGGAGTAAAACCTAGTGCAAATAACGAGGAGTCTTATGGCGGGAAATGAACCGCCAAAAGAAGTAGTATAAGAGTGGCTTGATGGGTTCATTTGTTTCATTCACAAGATCAATCGATTTGGGAGAGAACTTCAAGGCTTCAAGGTACTTCTTTACACTCTCTTCGCGTTCTTCATTTGCTTTGAATATTCGTAGAGTAGCTTCAATCTGTTCTAAGCTAAATTAGGTTGTTTGATCTTTAGAATCATACGTTATTTGGTGGATTTGTGTTTGGAGATAGGAGTAAGATTTGATCTTTAAGGAACCCAAATCTTAGAAATTATTTGTTTGTAGACTCGTTGATTAGAATATGTCGAGTGGAGACTCTTTAGAAAGTTTAGGAGAACAGATCGATACATTCGTAGGATCATCATCGAGTGAATCGATAGAAGAAAAATCATTAATGGAATGGTCGCGTCAAGAGTTATTCGAGGAGGGACCTGCAACCGTTTTGTCGCATGAAATTCCGTTGCAGGCAATTCCTATTAGATCATTGGCAGCTGTCGAGGAGTTTAGTGGAGGGGTGAGCACAAGTGAGCCTACTAACATACTAACCAAGAACCCAGCTAGTCGAATGACGGCTAGTTTGCTGATGGAAATTAGGATTAAGTATAGATTTCCTAGATCAATGGAACTGAGGGTGCCCTTGCCGTCTGAAATGATCGATTATAAAATTCCCGGATGGATTGGTTTTTATGTAGTACCGTTTTCTAATGGGCTTAGATTCCCCATTCTGAGGTTAGCTTGGGAAATTTTGGATCATTATGGGATTGCTCCTTCACAACTAATGCCGAATGCTTGGAGGATTTTAATGTCGATTGAATGCTTAGCATTCGAACAAGCGTTATTGTTTGAGGTGAAGGACGTTTTATATTCATACTACCTTAAAGAGCACCTAACTGAAAAAGGGAGATATACTTTGTACCTTCGTCGTAAGAGGGAACAAATAGTTATGGGGCTTCCAACAAACGATAGGGGTAATTGGCAGTCGGACTATTTCTTTGTGAAAAATGAGGGTATCTTTGGGTCGACTGGAATGGGTCGAGTTTCAGAATACTGGAGTGTATTTAGTGAGTATCAACTTCTTCTATTTATTGATAATTTATCAATGTTATTGTCGTATGATACTAATGTATGGATTGTTTATTATGCAGGTCCTTTTCGAAACAGTTTATTCGACAAAACACCTCTTATTTTGTCGAACACAAAAGCTCTTCTTGATCTTCCCGTCGAACAAAGAGATTGGAGGATATCTTGGTAGAGCAGAGATTAAGAGCAACTTTACAGTGGAAAGAAATCTTCGAATCAGAAGGTATATCTACCCCTTTGGCACTTTCTAAAAACGTATTGGAAGTCATCTACTGTACTCGGTCGATTCGAGCTCTGTACGGAAAGGTGTTGTTTATAAAGACATTAACTCCAAAAGAAATTTTATGCGCAGAGGACATGGCGTCGAGGCAAATAAAAGTAGCATCAATTGATGAGTTGATGAGCCGAAAAAAGGCTAGGAAGCTCAAGATAAAGGAGCCAGAAGTGGAGGTTCCAGAACCACAATTGGTATCGTCGACTGGAACTCAAAGCTAAAGCATAAGGGGAAGTCGACCGAAATAGTTGTCAAAGGGGGGAAAAGGAAGGCGGATGAAATCGAAGAAATCGATAATATAGTTGTCAGGATTCCATCAGGGTCGACTGCAATTTCTGACCCATCAAGCCTTGACCCTTTTATTAAGAAGCTTCTGCTGGAAGAGGATGAACAGAGGCTATCCAAGATTGGCCCGGTCGAGTCGATGAAAAAGGCTGCGGCTTTAAATTACCAAGTAAGAAAGTAAATAGAAATTTCATAATAATTTGTAAAATGGATTCTAATCAAATCCTTTTTTCCAGGCAATGGAGTGCAGCTTACATATGCAGCGATATGTCGAATCGACTCTTAAGAAACAGAGAGAGATGGAAAAATCATTTGCGGCTATGAAAAAGGAAATGGTCCAAAAGAAGTCGCTTGAAAAAAGAAATGTTGAATTGGAGAAGGAGTTGAAGGAAGTGAAGGCAACACTTCAGATGGAAAAGGAGACTTCTGAGGTTACGATTGAAGGCTATAAGGATGCGTTTGAGATTTGAAGAATGAGAATGAAGAATTACTTGAGAATCTTGAAGGGATTGCTCTTGAATCTATGATGAAAGAACGCAGTCATCTGATGAAGGATTTCCTTGATGGGAAGACAGGAGCTTGGGAACCAGAGAAATGGATTCAACAGTATGACCAACTATTGGCAGGAATTTCTTTTTCAAACGAGGGTGATGTGGAAGAGAAAGGCGAAGAGGTCGACTCGAAAGTGGCTGAAAGAGAAGTAATTGAGGGAGCGGCTGAAGTTCAAGAAACGGATAAGAAGAGTGAAGAACTTAGTCGAATGGAAATCGAGTCGACTACTCAAGTTCAAGAAATTCCTGCACCTGAAGTTGCTGCTGAATGCTTCAGGAAGAAGCTACTCCAGAAATTTGAATCTCTTTGTAATTTTAATTTAACTTCTTTGTAGAACAATTTTATTGATTTAATGATATTTTGGGATGATATTTCAAATGAAATTTGTTATTAAGTCGAATCACACAATACATAAAGTAGAAAATTACTCTGAACCTTAAAATATGAATAAATGCACGCATAAATTACCGGTGGAAATTGCTTAAGGTGAATTGCATTCCAACTATTGTGAATTTGTCTCCCCTCAATTGTTTGTAATTTGTAGGCTCCGTGTCCAACAACTCTTGTGATGATGTATGGACCTTCCCAATTTGGTCCCAACTTCCCTTCTCCGACTTCTTTTGTGTTTTGAAAAACTCTTCGTAGTACCCAATCCCCTTCCTTGAATGTTCTGGTTCTGACATTTTTGTTGAAATATCTCGCCATTCTTTGTCGATGAGATGCAAGTCGTATGGTCGCCTTTTCTCGTCTTTCGTCGATTGTGTCTAGATTCATATACATCAACTGTTGATTTGCCTCATCACCAGCGTATTGGTAGCGTAGAGAATGAATGGTTTCTTCGATTGGAATTACTGCCTCTGTTCCAAATGCCAAAGAGAAGGAGTTTCTCCAGTGGAAGAACGGATGGTCGTTCTGTAGGACCACAATACTCCAGGAAGCTCGTCTGCCCATGATCCTTTCGCCTTCTCCATCTTTTCTTCAAAGTATTCAAAAGAGTCTTGTTAGAAGACTCGCTTGCCCATTAGCTTGTGGAAAGCGTGGGTTGAAAAACTTAACTTGATCCCCCAATTTTTACAAAAGTCTTGAAAATGTCGGCTAATAAACTGGGAGCCATTATCTGTTACAATCTCCTTGGGAATGCCGAAACGACATATGATGTTTTTCCAGACAAATGTTTGAACTTCTTTATCTCGTATTTTGGCAAAGGAGTCTGCTTCAATCCACTTTGAAAAATAATCAGTCAAGACTAGCATGTAGACTCGTTGTCCAGGGTGTTGGTTTATTCTAAGGTCCCAAGATCAAATCAAGACATGAAATAATGCGTGAATACATCAACGGAGGTAGCGGAATACTCACATTGATGGGTTATGTCGATTTGAAGACGAATCAAGGCCAAAAACGTACTGCCTTGCTCACGCCACTGCAACTAGTCCATGCTCACTGTCTTGGCAGTTTCGGGTCTCAAAACGAAGCTCCAAACTCCATCGGATGAGTCCCGCCTCATGGTCGAACCTCCCTACCACCTTCGCAAGACTTGAAAGTGTGCTAGCACTTGATTTCTCACCATGAGAAACCACTCTTGGCTTCCCTTTGTTCACGCCATTTCTGGTTCCAAACCAGTGAACAATTCCTTCATTTGGGCGTGAGAGAAGAGAGCATTTTGAGAGAGATAAGATTGTGTTAAGTTAAAAATGATTTACAAAAACCAATTTATATTTATGCCATAATATTCATTAAATTAATAATAAATTTATGACACAAATCATGCAATGGCTTAGAGTGTCAAACATTCAATTTCCATGCAATGACATTGAGTGCAATGTACACTATCTACATGCAATGCATTAGAATTAAATAATGCATAATATGACATGTGTCATGTGGGCCCCACACGTTTTCAATGAAAGTGGGCCCACGTGCACTCACGCGTTCGGGTTCGATATTTTCGAAATACCGAGCTTACGTCGCGACGTTAATTAATCGAATTTAAATAAATAATTGCGCCTAGCGAAATTATTATTTACGTCGCTAACGAATTAATTCTAAATTAACTCGTTTGCCCGAATTAAAATCTAATTTTAATTCCGCGTCGAAATCTAATTTCGTTTAATATATCGAATATATTAATTTACCGATTAATTCCAAATTAATCGTTATCTCTCTCTAGACGATATTTTATCTTAGATAAAATATCTCCGTAATTAATCCTAGATTAATTTTCTCTCTCTTCTGTATAATCCCAGATTATTCAAGAGTGCGAGTTGTGCGTCATCGGTGGATTATCGGGAAGCGACCCATGAGATCCCCGGATAATCTGGCAGTAAATACGGTCGTCGGAGTATCCGAATCACGTACGTACCAAGTACTACGTTCTACCGATTTACGAGACAAGGTCGACTCCTAGCAAAGCACCAAGTCTACCTAATTCTCCGGACATATCCATTAAAGAATATTAAGATCTGTATCAAGCGTAGTATACTAATGTATTGTGCATATCGGCCCAGTATCAGATAATCATGTGCTAGGGCTGGGGCTGGATAAGTGTCTGCCCCGTCCGAAACACATATCGGATGTCTGGTAACTAGTCTCTATAATCGGATATTCATGACCTGGTCATAATATCACGATTGGATGCGCATCACTTTAAGAGCACTAATACCGTATCCTGCGTGACATCATCTCCAATATGACTGAAGTGATACTTCCGTCTTGACATCACACCCAATACTCTACGATTCTCTGATAAACCCAGAAGAGGTGAACACAGAACCAGTTAAGATCCCCCACCACCAAAACCAAAGTTTACCGATTGTCGTAAGTATTAGCGATGTAAGTCTCAGGTTAAGACTATACACACCTACCTTGATTTCGGCCTCCCATAGACACCTAGTCATAATACCAATGGGATTCCGAAGGGTCTATCCAGAGCGAAGCTGTTTCCCGTACCATCGGTGAAACACGACCTCCTATCGCACTTGCACAAGTATCCAATACTTATATATATGAGAACTATGCTGTTGTGCCCTCACAACGCGCACAAGTGCAATACTAGCCTATTCCGCATTATCGATGTCCAGTCTCGATAATACTACGGCTAGGGATATTTAATGATTAATCCTTCGTGGACTGATACTGTCTCATATCATCTCAATCCAAGAACTAATCATAGGGACCTCTCTTCATTTATATATCTATGGTGATCTAATCACAAATGATGAGAGTGCAATTTCCTTATTACATAGTTAATTTGCTACAACAACACAATGATCTGTGCAAATAGTGATGCTATGGGTCATATTATCCAACAATCTCCCACTTGGCACGTAGCGAGTCACTCAAGTGTCCTACACTCGAACTATGTAAGGTTCGCTCAAATTGCTGGGAAAAAGGTTTTCGTCAGCGGATTTGCTTAATTATCGTCTGACGCGATTTACACGATCATCACATCGCCACGATGTATGATCCGAACGAATCAGATGATATAGAAGTATATATCTGGATCGTCGATGAGACCTTTAATTCCTTAGCATATGCTGACGCCTAGCTCAGCTGCTAACAGAACTTTATCTAATCTTATTAGATTTATTTTCGACCCAGATGGTCTTCTATTGCTGCCTCAGCTGCAGCAATAATCCGCATTTGTTGTTTATTCGGCAACAGTTATCTTGCTAGGAAGATTTCCAGCTCACTGTCCCTGTTATTCAAACTTTATAGTACCGTAGTATTTTAATTGTTTGGAAACTTGCAGTAGTGATCCCAGTCACATCAAGTTCTCCATCTCCATAGATTAAGACAACATCTTTAGTTCTCTCAGATACTAACAGATGTTCTTAATCTTCAATCCAGTGACTATCACTTGGATTGACCCGATTGTGACTCCATATGCTCGAAGCGTATAAGACATCAATACAAGTACATTTTAAATGTACAATTTCCCAGAGAGTGTTAACAAACTCCAAATCTATCCCAGTAGATCTTTATTCCTTGAATAAAGGTTGTTACTCCCCAGAATTCTACGGAGAATTTCTATTGAAAGCCAAGCTTTCACCAATTGCTTTATGGGAATTTCACTGTCAGTGCGCTCTCCCACTAACCTCCTTATATACACAAGAATTATCAAATCATAAACCATTATGATTATTTCAAAATAACAGTTCCAAGAACCTTATGCTTGCATCAATCCAAACATGGATCGAATAACCCGCAAACCTTGTTTGTCGGTTATACAAAATCGTCAGGATGTTGAAAAGCATCCTCCAAAGGTTTCCTTTTCAAGAAAGCGATTTTGATCTGTAACTGACATATTCCATAAATGAAATATACAGTTATCAACAAGCATCTTCAAAATGGACTTACCATGGCAACAGGTAAAAGGTTGAACCGTTATTAACATAATGTTGATAACGATACCTTTCCGTCAAAAGCCCTGCTTTGTACGTTGGTATGTTGCCTTCCATGTATGTCTTCCTTGAAGACGTTTAATGTACCATAGGCAAAATGCCTTGTGGTACAACAACTAGTATCCAAAATAGTTGTTATACATGGAATCCATTTCGGTTTCATGGCACTTTGCCATATTAGGAGTCGATACCTCGTATCACTTCCTCATACGTAATCAGTTGGTGTACCTTAAAAGATTAAAATCTTTATGAGGTGAGATCAGAAACTCATACCCCAGGTTGTTTTCTGACTCTCACTGATCTACGCGGTTTCTTGTGTATTTGAAGATTAATGGTATAGATTCATCATTGATGAACTATTTGTGTTCCATTAAGGACTTCGTGCTTTGAATAGTATTACTCCGATTTTCATCGAGTATCACTATCCTCCCACTGACCACTGCATGCATATCGGTATTCCTCTCAGGAAAACCGCATGGTGAGCAACAATCACATTGTTCTCATGTGGGATTTATAAGTACTATACTTATGGTTTCCCTTAGGATAACCTATATTGGCACTAATCCAATTTGGGTCCTTTAGTTTGGTATCATCCAAACGTCATGCCTGGCATACCCAAATTATCAGGAATGAGAAACCTCGTTTCTTCCCTGTTCATATCCTATATGATATCTGTCAAACAGATTTATATGGAACCTTATTCTAAATAAGTTTTGCACTGTTAATACATATCCTGTTGAAGGAAATTATAGCTCAGAGCGACTCGTGATAAACCTTATCATGTCAACAAAAATTCTCGTTTTTGGTTCGGACACACACCGTCTAACTAACGTGTCTTGGGAGGAGTCCTCATATGAAAGAATACCGTACTCTTTCATTTATATATGAAACTTACTGCTTAAGTATTTTCCATTTCGGTCTTACCGTGGCGGAATAACACTATAGCCGATCTGTTTGTCTACTTCGTGTCGAAACTCTAAAGTTTCCGATCTGTGTTCTTCAAAAGAAACACATAACCATAACGTGATGCCACATCCGTTAAGGTCACGAAATATTCATGTTCACATCTAGCCTAGCTAGATATGGGCCCACTTACTTCACCATGAATAGGGCTAACAGATCAGTGGCTCTTTTACTATTACCAAGTAAATAGTATTTTAGGTATTTATCCTAATAAACTAGATTCGTAGACCTTATTTGAATAGTCAAATCAGTCCTAGTATCCACTCTTAAAAGTGTGGATATACGAGTCTTGTTTAATTGTGTCCCAGACAACAATGCCACAAATAAGTCTCTATTGATCAAATCAATTTGAGCTATTTATTTGTCATTATATGTTTGAGATTTTATTTATATTCAAAAATAAATTATGTTATTTACATCTAATGTATTTGTCTCAGTATCATCTTTATATAATGAAACACTTTAGTGTTTTAGAATATAAAGGTTTTATCCGCATCGGATTAAACACTGATATAGAGATAATGTCTCTAGTCTAACTAGTTACATTATAACATTTCCTAATTTAAGTACATACCCAAATGGTAGTTCCTAAATTTAGGTATCTACGGTCGAAACAGCGACTTTCGTCCCGTTTCCAATTCGCAGAGAAATCTCGGCTTGAAGCCAGTATCCAGCTCACAGCGGATTCTGAACGTCAATACATATATGTATTATGTACCACACTAAGTATTTAAATCCAATTTAATACTAGTAGTAAACATAACTTTGACAAATATTTTTAAAGTTAGAGCCTCCCCTATCTTTAATTCCTTCGTGTATCCAAATTCTTCCATATCCAAATGGTAGTCACTTTGGGATATGTCAATTACCTTTTCAATATTTCACAAACCTTTGGCCAAGCCTTGGGTTTTAGAATATCGAAATGATGTGCACCTTGTGCTACATGCCCAATTGCAAACTTTGACTTTTCTCCACTAGAATGGTCAATTAATTCTCCAAGAATTATTAATTGCAATTTTAATACTTTTAAATCTAAAGATAGATTTATTGTAAGTATATTAATTAAGCACTAAAGTCATCATCACATAAATCTTCCAAAGACTTTATGCTCTACTATTTGCTTAATTATGGGCTTAGTAATAATAAGTTATTTTATCAAATAAATTAACCTATTATCAATTCCCAATTGAAAATTAAATCATTTAAAACATTTAATCCAAGGATTATATATTTTAAATATTCAACCTTTTCAATTCTTTACTTGATTTTAATAGTCCAACTATTTAATCAAATTATTAAGGTACTATTTATTATAATGATTACAATAATCTAATTATTAATCAACTATAATTTTATATTGATTACTATAACCCATTATAAAATCAACTATCATTTAATTCAATTATATTGATTACTATAATCCAATTATAAAATCAACTATAATTTTAATATTGATTACTATAATCCCATTATAAAATCAACTATCATTTAATTCAATTATATTGATTACTATAATCCAATTATAAAATCAACTATATATTGAATGAGTTTGTATATAGTCCAACTATATATATAATTTAAAACAACATAAAATATTAGTCCAACTAATACTTTTAATAAATATGACGAGTAAAATAAAAATGAGCGTGTTTAGCGAGTATTCGAACGAATGTTGCAAATTCAATACTTGCCTCCCACTATTTTTCGTCGAGTCTCTAACCCTCTGTGGAGTACTCGGGAAACCGTGTTTCCTAGTGGGCTAGGATCCTATTAAATAACACACAACCCTGACTTTGGCCAATAAAAAGCTGTATGCTATTTAACTAGGTAGATCTCACAGATCAATTGGATCTCATCCAATTCCTAGATCCGGTTAGGTGGACATCCAAGTCCGAAACATATGTATAATGTCAATGTATCCAATACATTTTCCTAACCATATCCTCCGAATCATCTAGGCCATGGCTTTGGCCAAAAACAAACCTAATGATTCCAGTTAAGCAGGACCCATTGACGAGGAAAGTTTCGTAATCAATGTCATTGGACAAAAAGTGATCTGACTTTGGCCAATAAAAATCACGATTTGGACAAGACACCGATATGCAACAAAACTCTCATGATTCAAGTACATCCTTGATTGACAAAGGTCTTAACTTTGGTCAAAAACAAACCAATACCAACTTCGGATCTTGAACAAGAATCATTCAATGGAAGGATATTTGCTTAATATAGATTGAGGGATTTTCGCGTGCAAATTGGCTACCAATTTAATTATCTTTGTTAAGGTCTCATCATCATACACCCTTAAACATGCATTCTAAATACATAATAAAGCGAGTATGAAATAAAATAATAATGATATGCGTATGGATACTTAACACATTGATCCTAGATCAAATCTCTCCCTTTCTCACTGAAGCTAGCACTTGTACTACTTCTACCCGTTACACTACACTTCTAAAGAAACCTCATATACATAGAGGGGAATAGGTGAGAAGAGAATACAAAGAGAAAGAAGGTGATAAGGCTGGACACGCAGGTCCAATTTAATAAATCGAATTTATTACAACAATTTCTAAAATTGCCCACCCGACTAATATCCATCCGATATACATTATTCATTCAACACAACCACGTATTCACACACATAAGCATGCTATCAATCAATCTAATCAAATTAATTAATCTGATAATTAAGTGATCATCCAATGTTCAAACAACGATTTGATTTTGTTCGAGTCAAACTCGTTTTTGCGAATAAGTACTTAAAGTACGAATTCATGAATTAAATTTAATTTAACATGTATTTAATACTAATTCACTATTCAATTCCAAATTAAATATTACACTTTTATTTAATAAATCTTTTACGATTTAATTCCAAATCTAATCGTAACGCGTCTCAAAGACCGATTAACGTCCAACGTCAATTCAATTAAAGTCCAATGGGCTTTTGATTGATTTCTTAAGGCGTGGACTTTTGGTCAACTCGGGTCAAACCGATAACCAAAGTCCAATCCGGGATTTACCCCATAAGCCCATAAATCAATCTTGGCCCATTAGGCCCAATTGAACATTAAAGGTTCATTAGTCGCAATTGGGCTTTATGGTTAAGGTTTTGGGCCCAATTGGATCCAATCCACTTGGCCTAAACCAAACTTGATAAATCAAGCCCAATAGGCCCAATTACAATTTTAAATTCTAATTTCCAAAATTAGGCCCAATTAATTAAATCCAAAAATCCAATTTTCACAATTTAATTATCAAAAGTGCATTATATGATTAATCAACTAAATCAACATTTCCAAAACACTAAATTAGTCCAATTAATCATACTTAATTCATTATTACATGTCAAACACACATAATGAAAAATCAAACCCATAAACATGCTTCAATGCTCTCGGCCAAGGAAGGTGATTTTGTGTCCGATTCGGTTTCGATCCAATCGAACCTACAATCGACATCAAATCAACATCCGATTTGATTTCATACACATCCAATGTCACAAAACCAAAATTACCAAGACATTAGGGCAATGACACATTCGGCCAAGGTAAGGAATTTGGGGTTTTTGTCCAATTCGAAATCCAATCCAATTCGATTCAAATTAACATCAACCTAATGATTCTAACTCATCAAACGAATCAAAATCACAAAATTCCAAGAATCCAAAATATCACAAACCATTCGGCCAAGGCTTAATTTTGGGGAAAATAATTCCAAATCATTTTTCATCAAATTAGTCCAACCAAAATGAATTTAAACATGTTATAAGCATACTCAAACAAGCAATTTATTCAAATCATGCTCAAATCACATTTACCCAAATTTTAAACCCTACAAATTTCATGCTTGCAACATTAGCTCATGATGCCATTGTTGGTTTATTCTAAGGTCCCAAGATCAAATCAAGACATGAAATAATGCGTGAATACATCAACGGAGGTAGCGGAATACTCACATTGATGGGTTATGTCGATTTGAAGACGAATCAAGGCCAAAAACGTACTGCCTTGCTCACGCCACTGCAACCAGTCCATGCTCACTGTCTTGGCAGTTTCGGGTCTCAAAACGAAGCTCCAAACTCCATCGGATGAGTCCCGCCTCATGGTCGAACCTCCCTACCACCTTCGCAAGACTTGAAAGTGTGCTAGCACTTGATTTCTCACCATGAGAAACCACTCTTGGCTTCCCTTTGTTCACACGCCATTTCTGGTTCCAAACCAGTGAACAATTCCTTCATTGGGGCGTGAGAGAAGAGAGCATTTTGAGAGAGATAAATTGTGTTAAGTTAAAAATGATTTACCAAAAATCAATTTATATTTATGCCATAATATTCATTAAATTAATAATAAATTTATGACACAAATCATGCAATGGCTTAGAGTGTCAAACACTCAATTTCCATGCAATGACATTGAGTGCAATGTACACTATCTACATGCAATGCATTAGAATTAAATAATGCATAATATGACATGTGTCATGTGGGCCCCACACGTTTTCAAATGAAAGTGGGCCCACGTGCACTCACGCGTTCGGGTTCGATATTTCCGAAATACCGAGCTTACGTCGCGACGTTAATTAAATCGAATTTAAATAAATAATTGCGCCTAGCGAAATTATTATTTACGTCGCTAACGAATTAATTCTAAATTAACTCGTTTGCCCGAATTAAAATCTAATTTTAATTCCGCGTCGAAATCTAATTTCGTTTAATATATCGAATATATTAATTTACCGATTAATTCCAAATTAATCGTTATCTCTCTCTAGACGATATTTTATCTTAGATAAAATATCTCCGTAATTAATCCTAGATTAATTTTCTCTCTCTTCTGTATAATCCCAGATTATTCAAGAGTGCGAGTTGTGCGTCATCGGTGGATTATCGGGAAGCGACCCATGAGATCCCCGGATAATCTGGCAGTAAATACGGTCGTCGGAGTATCCGAATCACGTACGTACCAAGTACTACGTTCTACCGATTTACGAGACAAGGTCGACTCCTAGCAAAGCACCAAGTCTACCTAATTCTCCGGACATATCCATTAAAGAATATTAAGATCTGTATCAAGCGTAGTATACTAATGTATTGTGCATATCGGCACAGTATCAGATAATCACGTGCTAGGGCTGGGGCTGGATAAGTGTATGCCCCGTCCGAAACACATATCGGATGTCTGGTAACTAGTCTCTATAATCGGATATTCATGACCTGGTCATAATATCACGATTGGATGCGCATCACTTTAAGAGCACTAATACCGTATCCTGCGTGACATCATCTCCAATATGACTGAAGTGATACTTCCGTCTTGACATCACACCCAATACTCTACGATTCTCTGATAAACCCAGAGAGGTGAACACAGAAC
Organism: Zanthoxylum bungeanum; assembly: GCA_019454045.1. Lineage (NCBI taxonomy): Eukaryota > Viridiplantae > Streptophyta > Magnoliopsida > Sapindales > Rutaceae > Zanthoxylum > Zanthoxylum bungeanum. Next base: position 166,859 of record SKCR01030487.1, read on the forward strand.
CAGTTAAGATCCCCCACCACCAAAACCAAAGTTTACCGATTGTCGTAAGTATTAGCGATGTAAGTCTCAGGTTAAGACTATACACACCTACCTTGATTTCGGCCTCCCATAGACACCTAGTCATAATACCAATGGGATTCCGAAGGGTCTATCCAGAGCGAAGCTGTTTCCCGTACCATCGGTGAAACACGACCTCCTATCGCACTTGCACAAGTATCCAATACTTATATATATGAGAACTATGCCGTTGTGCCCTCACAACGCGCACAAGTGCAATACTAGCCTATTCCGCATTATCGATGTCCAGTCTCGATAATACTACGGCTAGGGATATTTAATGATTAATCCTTCGTGGACTGATACTGTCTCATATCATCTCAATCCAAGAACTAATCATAGGGACCTCTCTTCATTTATATATCTATGGTGATCTAATCACAAATGATGAGAGTGCAATTTCCTTATTACATAGTTAATTTGCTACAACAACACAATGATCTGTGCAAATAGTGACGCTATGGGTCATATTATCCAACACAGGGGCGGTTGGTTAGCTTCCTAGCTTCCCTACAATATCCATACCCCATTTCATGAACGGCCATGGGGATAGGATAGGATAGGATTCAGCTTTTCCGTGGAAATTTGTGGAATATGAGCGAATCTCTGACACTTTTCACACACTTCTTCGTGTAATTGACTGAATCAATTCTCATAGTTGGCCAATAATACCCAGTCGAATGGGCGCGTGAGGCAAGGCTTCGTCCTCCGGAATGATTTCCGCATTCTCCTTCATGCAATTCTGATAGTACATGTTGTGCTTGATCATGAGTAAGACATTTCAAGTAGGGTCCAGAGAACGACCTTTTCAATAGTTGTCCATTAAATATGGTGAATCTTGCTGCCTGCCTTTGAATCTTTCTTGCTTCATTTCTATCTTCGGGAAGCAGTCCATCTTGCAAGTATTTCATGAGTGGTGTCATCCATGAGTCGTTTGAAGTGATGGTGCTGATCTCCTTGTTCTCCTTCCAAATTGATGGCCAATTTAAATACACTACTGGAATTGATTGTAGTTTGTCTCCATGCATCGTCGACCCAAGTGTAGCCAACGCGTCCGCCTGAGTGTTTTCACTTCTTGAAACCTGAGATATGTTGAATTCTTGAAATGTCGCCTGGACTTCTTTAACTTTCTGCAAGTAGGATAACATTTGAGGGTCTCGTGCCTGATATGAACCTTGGAGCTGATTCACTATCAATTGGGAGTCTGATTTTACTTCGATTCTTCTTCCCCCAAGCTCTTTGACCAAGCTGATTCCTGCTATCAAAGCTTCATATTCTGCTTCATTGTTTGTAACTCGGAATCCACATTTGATTGCTTGTTGTAGTATGTCCCCATCAGGAGTAGTGATCACTATGCCAAGGCCGCACCCTTTCTTATTGCTAGAACCGTCGACTGAAAGTTTCCAAAGTGAATTTGATTGGATTGAATTGACTTCGGTACCTTCCAAGAGATTCTGAGTTGGACTGAAATCAGCTACAAAGTCAGCCAAGGCTTGAGATTTGATTGCTGTTCTGGGCTGGTAAGTGATGTCGTGTTCTCCCAATTCGACAGCCCATTTTGTTAATCTTCCAGTCAACTCTGGCTTGTGTAGTATGCTCCTCAAGGGGTACTCTGAGTAAACTGTGATAGGATGCCCTTGAAAGTATGGTCGTAGCTTCCTGGCAGACATTACCAAGGCTAGTACCAATTTCTCCAAATGCAAATAACGTGACTCTGTATCAAGTAATGCTTTGCTTACATAGTAGACTGGAAGTTGGGTGCCGTTCTCTTCTCGAATCAAAACAGCGCTCACTGCTTGGTCTGACACTCCCAAGTACAAGAATAACCTTTCATTGTCGAGTGGTTTTGACAACAATGGTGGTGATGTTAAGTACTGCTTCAGCTGTTTCAGAGCTTGTTCGCAGGCTGGAGTCCATTCAAAGTTTTTTGTCTTTTTAATGGCTGAAAAGAACATAAAACTTTTGTCTGTAGACTTGGAGATGAATCTGTTCAACGCAGCAATTCTCCCTGCTAGTCGCATGACTTCCTTTGGGCAGGTTGGAGAAGGAATTTCAAGTATGGACCTGATTTGATCTGGATTTGCCTCAATCCCTCGTTGTGTAACGACATATCCCAAGAATTTCCCAGAAGCAACTCCAAACGCACATTTTGTTGGATTCAATTTCATCCCATACCTATTCATCACCTTGAATGCTTCTTCCAGGTGTTGCAGATGCTGATCAGATTTCGATGATTTCACCAACATGTCGTCTACATACACCTCCATTGTTTTTCCAATCTGTTGTGAGAACATTTTATTGACCATTCTCTGATATGTAGCACCTGCATTTTTGAGACCAAAGGGCATTACCTTGTAACAGAATATGCCCATATTGGTCATGAAAGCTGTTTTCTCTTGGTCGTTTGGATGCATAAGGATTTGATTGTACCCAGAATATGCATCCATAAAACTTAGCAATTCGTGTCCAGCTGTAGCATCAACCATTTGATCAATATGAGGCAATGGGAATGAATCTTTTGGGCATGCTTAGTTCAAATCTGTGAAGTCGATACAAACTCTCCATTTTCCATTCTTCTTTAGTACCACCACCACATTGGCTAACCAGGCTGGGAATTGAACTTCTTTAATGGCACCATTTTGTAACAATTTTTGGATTTCTTCATCAATGATCTGGTTTCTTTCTGGGGCAAACTTCCTTCTTTTCTGTCTGATTGGAGGATAGTCTGGATCCACATGGAGTTGATGAGTAATCAAGCTGGGGTCAATCCCAGTCATGTCTTCATGCGACCAAGCGAACTGGTCATGTCGTTTTCGCAAAAATTCACTTAAGTCTGCTCGTAGTCCGGGATCTAGATTTGCTCCAATTTGAGTTTTATGGTCTGCATATTTGTCATGGATTTGAACCTCATCCAATTCTTCAATATTTGGAAGTGTGGGCTCCTGCGAATGAGGTTCGTTCTATAATTGCTATGCCGAATGGACCTTTGCCTTCATTGTTGTTTGGTAGCATCCTCTGGAAGCAACTCTATCTCCCCTTATCTCTTGAATCCCCCACTTTGTAGGAAACTTTAGAGTTTGATGATAGGTGGACGATACTGCCCTCATTTCATGAATCCATGGCCTCCCAATAATTAGATTGTAGGCTGAAGGACAATCCAGGACTAGGAAGGTTGTGATTTTGTTGATTCCCCTTGCGTAGACTGGAAGGCTTATTTCTCCCAAAGTAAATTTTTGTTCACCACTGAATCCAATCAACACAATAGTCCTTTTGTTAACTTTCTCTAATTCAGCTCCCATGTCTGCCAAGGCTGTTGTAAAGATGATGTTAGCTGAGGATCCTGTATCTATCAGAACTCGTTTGATCATGAAATTTGCCACCTGTAAAGAGATTACTAAGGCGTCATGATGAGGGTTCATGCTACCAGAGTTGATGTCGTCTGGAAACTCCATTATTAGGTTTGTAAACATTTTTTCTAAAGACGTCGTGGAATGTTGAAGGCTTGACACAATCGCTCTGGAATGTCGTTTGGCTGCTGAATATGATACTCCACTAATCTCTGATCCTCCTGAAATGAAATTCACGGTGTTATCAATTGGTGGAGGTTGAATTGGTGCTTCCCCATGTCCATCATTCTCGTTCCTCTGAGCTAAAGTAGCTTGCCCCTTCTCCGTAAGTAGATCCCTTAAAAACCCTTTGTTCAACAACTCAAGTACTTCCAACCTCAACGCCACACATTCAGCTGTGGTATGGCCGTAGTCTCGATGGAACTCACACCATTTGTTTGTGTCTTTATTTTTGAAACTTTCTCTGTTGCGTGGTGGCCACTTTACTTCATTTCCCATCTTTTTAAGTACCAAGACTAACTCTCCCGGTGATATAGAAAAATTGTAGTCTGGGAGTCTGGGTTTTTCCATCGGAATTGTTTCCCGAGCTCTGTATGGTGGAGGTCTTTGATCAAAACCTTTTTGGAGGGGCTGATGTTCTTTCCTTGGGTGGTTCCATTTCTCCGAATGACGCTTAGGCATCATATTTGTAAATTCTTTATGTCGTTTGGTAGAATGGGCTGTTCTTTCGCTTTGCATGTTGTAGGTAATGTCTTTCCTTTTATTCCTTTTATCTTCTTCCCACCTGATTTCGACTTGGGCTCGAGCCATAACCTGGTCCATCGTGTAGCACCGGAACTTGGTCAGCTTTTTGTAGAGTCCACTTTCACAAAGTAACCCGTTCCTGAAAGCCTCCACAGCTGTTGGTTGATGAAGGTCTGGAATTGTTATTCTTTCTTTGTTGAATCGAGCAACATAGCTTCGCAATGATTCTCCCCTCCGTTGTAGGATGGCACTAAGATCATCAGTTGTTTTTTCAAGTTTGCAAGAGCTGGCGAAATGTTCAACAAATTTGTCTGCTAATTGTTGATAAGATTTGATGGATCTGTATGGTAGGTTGATGAACCATGTAAGAGCTGGACCACCCAAAGTTTCTCCAAATCCTCTGCACATTCCAGCTTCCCATTGATGAGGAGCTAAGCCTGTTGACATCATTTTGTATTTATAATGAATGACATGGTCGTCTGGGTCAGTGGATCCATCGTATAACTTCATGTCTGGTGGGCTGAACCTCCGTGGTAGCTCAACAGATGTTATCGCCTCAATGAAAGGGGTATCTGAAATGGTTCCAGCTCTACTCTTCTTCATTGGGAGTTTCACCCCTGGTAGACTGGACATAATAGCTTCTTTAAATTCTTTCATTTCCTTTCTCATTGTGATGACAATTTGCTGGGCTTGGTTGACTGGTGAACTTGGTAAGTTCCTCTGGTTCTCACCATTTGATAGAACGTCGTCTGTTGTTTCGTCAAATGCTCCTTGAAGGTTAGCTGGAGTGATCCGGTTGTTGTGTTGTTCTGATGTATTGTGAAGCTGTGTGGGTGATGAAAGTAGTTCCAATTGTTTTTGGAGGTTTATGTTGGAACTACGAAAGGTAAAATTCTCTTCTTCCAAAGCTTTCAATCTGTCTTGTAGTATGGCCAATTGTGATGCCACTGGATCAGGTGTTTGTTCATTGCTTGAAGTCATGATTGACTAAGCAGTGAGTGTTTGTAGGGTGGAAAGCCTTTGTCTGCAAATTATTGCTAGGGCCCCACGGTGGGCGCCAAATTGTGGACTCCGGAATTCGCCAAGGGTCCTCAATCAGAATTTGTAAGTTGGGCACTAGCAATCCTGCAAAAAAACAAAGTAGAGTGGACGAGAGTAGGCTACCACCGGTGTGGTGGATACCGGGTATACTCCGACGCCCAAGTCAGTGGCACGAAATAAATTTGTAAAGTGGGAAAGCAAAGTGGAATATTACCTCTACTTCCTTTGTTTGGCCGTGAGGGCCGTGTAATATATGAAGGGATCAAGGATTGAGAGTATGAAGTATTAAGGTGAGAGAAATGAGACTTGAATGCATTCTTCCCGTATTCTTTTCATATTTATAGATAAAACATGATCTGATGTTGGTGTATTTGGTAATGGTTTTGGAGTAAGTGAGGATTAGTGCTAGAATTAGGTTAGGTGGAGTGGTGGGGATTAGTGCTAGAATTAGGTTAGGTGGAGTGGTGGGGATTAGTTTATGATTTAATTGTAAAAACAATACGTAATTCTTTTTGGTCCTTATTTTAGGGCCTAACATGCTGATGGGCTTAAGATGAAAGACAGTTTTACCCATGGACCAAATTTGGCCCATACAACTGTTATGAAGTAAAATGGTTGCATTATTTTAGAGAAATTCTTTTACTTTATCTTATTGCTGTTGTTTTTGATCCTAGATTTAAATTAGAAGGTTTGAATGGTGGTTTACAAGCTTACTATGGTTATTTAGGAATATTAGATGACATTGATATTACGAGCATAATGACGAAATTAAGAATGATTTAATTATTTTATTTAATGATTATATTGTAAGATATAACTTAGGAACATTAGGTCAATCTAGTAGTAGCGAACCGGTAATTCAAACAAGACTTAGCGCAGGGGATCGTTGGTTATTGCAACGAAATAAAAAATCTAGGGATACGACAACTAATAATCCTGAATTAGATAATTATTTATCTACAAATTTTGAGTTTTCTAATGAAAGTTTATGCAGTAAAATTTTTAAAATCCTTGAATGGTGGAACCGACATCAAAATATATATCCTGTTTTATCTATTATTGCTAAAGAGATCTTGGCAGCACCTATTTCCACCGTTGCGGTTGAGCAAGCCTTCAGCTTGAGAGGTGATATATTGGAAGCTATGCGATCTTCATTACATCCAAGCACTCTAGAAGCAACAACTTGTGTGGATGATTGGACTCGAGCTGATCTGAGACAACAAGAAGATGCCCCCGATGATTGTGAAGATTTGTTCGATAATGCTTCTGCAACAAGTGCAAGCGGAACCGGAGCCGAAGGATCAACTGATAATGATGATTGATAATTGTAAAATTATAATTTACAAAGGGGATATGTCTTAAACTTGTAATGGAACTACGTGAGCTTTGATTCCTCTCACCCTTGGATGATACGTAGGCAACTTAAATTTTTAAAAATTTAAGCTCAAGCTCTTCAATGTAATAAATTTTTTTTATTTATAAATTTAATCTCATTTTTTTATTTTAATTAATTAAAAAAAAATTAAACGGACTGGTTCGGTTCGGTTCCGGTTCGATTTTAGGTTCCGGTTCCACTTAAGTGTGGAACCGGAAACCGGCCGGTTCGGTTCTGAACCGGAACCGAACCGCCGGCCGGGTCTATTATTGAGGACAAACCACAAGTTCCAAACAAAAGCATGCACGGTCATAAGGTCATTTACTTGAAACCTACAAAAATGTAAATGCTCAAAAAAAAAAAAAAAAGGGGTCAGATAAAAGGGAAATAAAGTTTTGGAATCTTACAACTGCCATTCAAGCTCCAAAGCAGTTGATGGGTTAACTTTTTTTTTTTTTTTAATGTTCCTTTGTGTTCCACTTCTGTAGCAAACAGAATAAAGGAAAGTAAAGGTTAAAAAAGAGGAAATTCCAGGATCCGCGGCGGAATTAAAGAGAAGGAGATCATGTGAAAGTTTATTCAGGTACAAATTGTCTAAGAGAAACCCAAGAAAAGCCATGAATTTCTCCAGGCAGCAATGGATTCCTGCTGACTGAATCATTGAAAATTGAAATAATTACATCAATGAAAAGATCTTATTGACTAAGTTACAAGAAAGAAATCAGTTTACAGTTAAAATGAACATGACATCAGTGAAAACTATTAGGCGGATTGCAATTTTCAAGTAGTCTTAATTCATACAATCAAGTAATCAATTTTCTTCCTTTTCACCAATAGAGCTCACTTGGCTCCAGGTAAATAAGATGCTTAACAAAATACATAACATACATGTAATATCCAAGTCACCAAATCCTTACCTTAAATGACCCACTGACCCCAGCTTAGATGGTCGAGATCTTTGATGAGCTGTAAGTTGAATGCAACTCGTGATATGAGAAGACAGCTGAACAACAGTCGGGGATATTAATTGATGAGACCTTTCATTGTGCTTATCTCATTCTCTCTAGCTACAACATCAGCCACAAAGATGCTCCCCGAATCCGACCATCCACCCAATACATCCCCGTTAGAGCACTGCCAGAAAGAAATAAGAAGCAAACCTGTTAGATAATTGGCATTTTTCCTACACTAATGCTACAAGCTCTCATCATAACTCAAAACAGAACTCAATGCAACTACAGAACTGATACAATCTAACTGCTCAGTTCTGAGTCAATGTCTTCGCTAACCAACTATGTCTGCAAACTTTACACATTTGGTTTCTACATGTTATTTACAGCCACACATCTCATACGATAGGCACAAATAAAATGTAATTTCCCAACAAAAAATTCTTCATAACAGATCTTAGCTTCAAATTGAAAGAGAAAACTATGTTTTAGCACATGAACCTCTAGGTCAAGACAACTTTTCCAACTTCGTTTAATTCAGTTTGGTTCTTCACACCACTTCAGTCGTTTTCATTCAGCAAATAAGAAAGTAAACTGTGAATTCAGAAGAATATAATACCTTACTGAACCCAAGCCAGTTTGAGTCCCCTCTAAATGAAAATACCTTGGTGCTCTCCCTCCACTGTCCACAAAAGACCTGAAAATATATGTTTGTGATTTCAAAGAAATGGAGGAGGAGGAAACTCTTACAATGTGAGCGATTAAGAAAGATGATCCATATTATGTGTTTTTGCAGGGTAGTACCACAAACTACTGAAACTTCAGCAGTTCCCCCTAATTACATGAAGTTGATATGAGAAAAACTTGGAATTGAGATATTATTTCTTATGCTCTTTGCACCAGATGCACACTTAAAAGTTAAAAATGAATCATGTCACTACATTATCTATTTCCTAAAAACACACAACTGCAAGCAACGCGTTCCCTCCAGTCTCATCATATGGGAACTTTGTCATAATTATTCCACTGAACGAAACAAAAGCAAGCCTGCTTTATATGAATCTCCTTCTTTCATTAACATGAAGAAAAGCAAGCCTGCTTTATATGAATCTCCTTCTTTCATTAACATGAAGAAAAATGACACGAAATTAGCTTTAAATTAAATACCAATGTCAACACATATCACAGGTTAAGGATAAGTTGGGCGATCGAATGGTGAAATAAGCAACTAGAACACTGAAAATAGTGAGTAGATGAAGAAATAAGAGGAAAATAATAGGTTCAAAAATTCAACATTCACCTCATAATCAACCCCTTGTACGTAGATGTAATTGGAGTCAATCGATGAAAAGGAAAGTCCAGTTATCTGCAATACCAAAAGCAAAGAGGAAAGAGTTAATCCCAAGCTGAAATACTGTCACAACAGCCCATGCACAAACTTCTGTAGCTAAAATGAAAAACTGGAATTCACTAAATACAAGCATGACAATAACATAATCTATCTGGGTGAAGAAATTGCATGTCTATCCTACGTTCTTCACGGCTAATGCCAATGCCAGGTCAAACAAATTGAAACAACATTTGATTGGGTCAACTGAATCATCTCATTTATCAATATGGGTTAACTTTAAAAGAGCCAAAAAAAAAAAAAAAACTGATGAACCAATTAGGAGAAAGTCATCGGATAAATTGACTGACCTCATATTTTGAACAGTGTACCCATCTTGATAGTGCCGACCATCTAGATACAAGATATGCATAGTATAGAAGTTAGGATCCAATTCTATTGTAGCCCAGTTTCTACTAATTCATCTTCTAAGCAACCAAATGGAGCATATAGGAAATCGACACGTCTAACAGGAGAATGAATTCCTCTGATATACATATTGTCAACAATAACCATACTCGTAGAATTCAAAAAGAGGCAACAAGAATTAGAATGTGGAATGTATTGTTCAACCAATCTAATTATGTCCAACCTGCGAGGATCATAAATTGTCACAGTACGATCAGCTCCGGCAACTGCAATATTACCAGTTGAAGAACTGCAAACAGCATATAAAATATCCCCAACAGAACCACAAATTCGATGTAGACAACCACCATTTTCTTTCATTCTCAAATCCCATATAGTTAACTGCAGCAATTCCACAAAGTAAAGACCGGCAGAAAAGACGACAAAAATTACGGGAAAATAAGTTCATTTCATCCATTAAGAACATATAATACAAGAAAGGCAAAAAATATACCTGGCAGCCTTCAGTAATGGCTAATGTATTTGAACTTCCATTAACATGACTTAAATTCCGTATGAAATTCAATGATGATGGATACCAGAGTCTGAAATATAGTTGTATATATCAGAAAATATGTCAATAGAAAAATAAGTACAAAAAGTTCTCAATACAACTAAAAATGATCTCATGAACTACTGAAGAATAGAAGAATCTTCAAGGTTAATTACTACTTTTGTCAAAGTAAGCCCTACTGGAAAAATACAATATAATAGCCAAAATGAAAAGTCCAGGACAGAGGCATGAAAATCAAACAGAAGGTTGATGACGATATTCAAGAAGAAAATTAAAGCAGATAGACTATTAATTTTCATTCTCCAAAAGGAAAGGGAAAAAAAGGGAGAGGAAAGAGGCACCTTCCTCACTTTTACTAGAATTTCAAGTCAATTATGACATCTAGCATTAAATTGCAATAGCTTAGTTGTTTTTTTGAGGAAAAAAACTGGAGTAAAACATCCATATCCAACCTTATGAGATTGCGTGCTGTATGCCTCTATCCAAAGTAGCGAGGAACATAAAAAGTTAAAAACTAATTAAGGCCATCAATTAAATATCATAAGCCCCGTTGAACACACCCAAGCATGTGCATATTTACACTTATAGTGATTCATAGTGAAAGGTAACCTACTAACCTTGAAGGTTGAAAAGAGAAAAGAATCAAGCATCATACAGAATACTTACGTACGTAAAGTCCGAAGATGGATATCTTGGTCATAAACATCAATGCTTTTGCTGAAGCTACGTGCAACTGCTGTCTGGAATTGGAGACTAATCAGTGCAAAAGGATGTAACTTTGAGGTACAAAAACCTCAGTCTAAGCCTTAAGGAAAAGATATATAACATAAATTAAAATCAATTTTTGAAATAGTTCGTAATAGAAACTAGGTACCATGGACCATTGACTTGGACTGAAGCAGAGCCCAGACCAACTACCTTCTCCAACACCACAATCCTGAGGCAGCGCTGAATATGTAAGCCTGTCCACATCTGAAATTTTCAACACCACACATTGATAAAACAGTTTTACAGGAACAAACCCAAATCAAGTGGTAAAAAGGAAGCAGAAACCACCAGAAAACAAATAATGGAAATACACTCAGCTATAAACTCTTAATTCAATCAACAACATGAAAACATCATATGCCCTAATAATTGGGAAAATGCATGACAATATTTCATTCAAAAAACAAGGGACACATGCACTCAGATATTTGAACTCAGCAAATTTACTGAGACAAATAAGAATGGAAATTTAAACATTGTGGAATACCAAACCAAAGCCTACAACAGCATTGTGCTTGCAGCCACAAGAACATCGAGTAAGACAAAGGACAAAACAATCCCACTTCATATTTTATCCTCTCAGACTTGCAACGATTTGATTATTTCCAACATTCATATAAATAACATTGCATATGCATTGAGAAGAGAGAAAAAAGGGGAGGCTGATTTAAATGATAATCCAGGAAAAAATGGATAGATATAATACTCTCCAATCATTTTGCATGACTGTAAAGCAGTTGGGATTGGAAATCCCTGACATAACAAAAATTAAATAAACGAATGTACCTTTACCACTAGTATCTAGTTTTGAGACAATAAGGTGGCCATAAGAATCCACACTTCCTAACACCATGTAACCACTACCTGCAAGTATTAAGTCACAGTAGAGAACAATTTAATCAAATATGACCCAAACTTGTGTCAAATTCACAGCCACAACGAAACTCCTTAATATGATAATTCACATTGCATATCCAAAAGTACACCAACATAAATAGAACTCATTTTGAAAGATACAATTGCATCAAACAAAATATGCTTCAAACCACAGCCAACATCATGGGAATATGAAAATAAAAATAGCAAGGAAAACATTGCATAAGGCACTACAAAACCCTCTTGACCAACCTTGCACACAACTTTAAATTTAAACATCTCATTCTTTTTGAAGAAGATATAATGAACCAAAAAATTTAAAATTAAACTTCCAAGGCATGGTACAAAAGGCATTTACAATCAAATTCAACACAAATCACTCACTATCCGTCTCAGCAAGAGATATGCTCTGAACTTCCGAATGATGGGGGCATCGGTTAAGTAATGAAGAGTCCATAACCTTCGGGGGAAAAATCAAAGATGAAAGGCACAAAAAAATGAACTGACATCAGATTCTAACGTCTCTCATATGATAAGGACACTTGGTCCCCAACGTTTAGGGAAAAAGACATAAAACTCCTAATGTTTCAAAAAAATATCCAATCTATATTTCTTAATAGATTTTGTTTATTTTAACAGTTCAATTATTAGAATTGTTCATTTATATAAGAATGACATGTGAGAATGCATAGTAAATATATTAAATTATATTTTTTTCCATCCAAAATAACAAATTTATTAACGAATGGGTCTGAGTTTTATGTCCCATTCATAAATATTGGGGTATAAATGTCCTTTTAATGTCTCTCATATAACAAGCAAATGGACCAAAAAAAAAGGATTATTATCATTTGACTGCTTCATAAATTGACTAATTGAGAAATAACAAATGACTATAATAAGTATTGAGATGTAATATTTTACTATTATATCTTTACAAAATTTTCATTTTACTAGAAAATCTGACATTTTACTATTATATCTTTACAAAAAAAATAAATAAATAAACATTTCACTACTATATCTTTAAAAAAAATCACATTTTATTATAAGTATAGTAAAATGTTAGACCTCAATACTTGTTGTACCCATTTGTTATTTCATAATACTTCTTATAGCAAAATGTAGTAAAATAAAATTTTTATAAAGAATGTTAGACTCCAATACTTCTTGTATTCATTTATTATTTCTCAATTTATGAAGTACTTAAATGATAATAACCAAAAAAAAATAACTTGAAGAACCTGTGTCTGTTCAGGAATCAAGAGACTCTCTTTGCCTCTACTAACCAACCATTCATTCATCATAATCTAAAAAAAAAAAAAAAAAAAAAAAGGTCAAAATTAACACCTAAAACAAACATTAAAGCACAGAAATTGAATGCTGAACAACCAAATTGAAACCGTTATAAACTGAAGATAATAAAAAAATGAAAATGAACCTTGAGCTTGTAGATGTGGCAACCAGAAGCGATGTAGATGAAACAAGAAGAGTCGTCCTCATTAAGCTGACAAAAAATAAAAAAGATTAATAAATGATGAATTACAGAGAGGGAGAAGAATGAATGAATGAATGAATACATGGAGAGCGAGGCGCGAGTGGACTGAATGTTTCCAGGAGAAGGATTCTCAATCAGAGATGATGGCACCGCCGCCTTTCTAAGACTCTTCGCCTCCAATAACACCATCTCCGCTGTGGCGGGAGATTTGTCTGTTTGTGTTTGGACAAGTTATGCAGCCGCAATAAGGAGAGAGAAGCAAAATCCTTCCTAAGTTAATTTTAGCTCACTTTCAAAAGTGTAGGGTTTTGGAGAGGAGAGAAAGTGAGCAATTAAAATTTTAAATACATTAACTAAATTATCCATACTTATACATTAAAATCCAAAATTGTCCTAATTACAAATTCCTGATTTGATGCTTGTTTTAATTTTATTTTTAATAATACATATTATGTAGAGTTTTTAATTTTAATTTTTATTCTTTATTTAATTCAAAGATAATATAAGCTATATTGTTTTAATTTTATTTATAAAATGCTACAATGATAAAATAGTAAATTAGTTTTAAATTTTCTCTCATCCCTTCTTGAACCAAACATATATATAATTAAAAATACTCCACTCCTTTGAACCAAACATATATATAATTAAAATCTCTTATCTCCCCTCCCCTCCATTAAAATCCCTCTCATCCATTTCTTTCGTTGAACCAAACAGACCCCAAGGGTTTTAGCTTTTTAAAATCCTGTTTTCTCAGTTAAAACCGTTTTCAAATATTTCTTTCATCTTTTATTTTAAAAAAAAAAAAAAAAAACCAATTTAAATATAAGCTTTTATATTTGACCAAATTTCAAATTTACATTTAGTCATATTAAAATAAAAATACTAAAAAAGACAAAAATTAACTAAAAAAATATAATTTTCAAAAAAAAAATATAACACACCCCGCGGCGGTGGTTTTCTATTTTTTTTTTTATTTAAAATGAAAATATCTCAACAAACCAAAAAAAAAAAAAAAAAAAAAAAAAAAGACTTGTACTTGCACGGAAAAGCCTAACGACTCCTGACTTTTCAAAATCATCTATTAAGTGCATAAACTCGCTGACTCTCATAACTAATAATCCATGGTGAACAATTTGTAAATTAGTGGACGTGGGTGAAATACACGCGCAACAAAATATAAAAGCTATCCAAATATAGTCAATGAATGATTTTTTTTTTTTTTTTTTTAAAGAAAAAACAAATAATTAGAATCGCCAAAAAATGATTTTCAAACCAAATTATCAATCCTCAAAATCTCTCAAACCCTTGATCTATATGCAAAAGCATATGGGCAGAGATAGAGATACCATCAAAAAATGACACTGGTTCTAAATCTAGCGTCCGACGCACCACCACAGCCTCCACTTCAACCCACCATTTCTCCACTTCTTGTTATCGCCACTATTAGGTTTAATTCGAGATAAACCTACGAATCTCCAATTGTTAGCTAATAATTCGAGTGGAAGCTAACTAAACACTCCAAAATTTTTGAGAGCTATTTTATTGAAAAATGATTGTTCTTTATTAATGATTACCTCATACAAACTATGTTGCCAAGTGATGACTTTACAAGAATAACTAACCATTAACTAATTTGATTAATCTTTTCTAACTGATTGTAACTAACTAAACTATAATCTTAATGGGTAACATTACCTTCTCTATTAAAAGGACCTTGTCCTCGAGGTCATAAAATGATCAAAGAAAAGATTATCACATGAATTGTAGTTGGAACTTTTCCCCAATTCCCACTACCATCAAATCCTGACCACCCTCCAAACACAATTATTATAACCTCAATTGCTAGTAACAACCCTTGAATGGAAGCAATGTGCCATTGGTTGACTTGATTAGTTGTTCGAGCCCTGCCAATGGAGATAAGCAAGGTGAAGTGAACAAGAAGCCTGAAGCATATTCCGGAAGGTTGAACAAATGGAAAAAGATCTCACCAAACTTGGAATAATAAGCAATCATGGGAGTGTAACCCAAGAAAACATATAAAAAAGCAACTGCACCAGCTATAGTTCCCCTTTTCTGATCATTCTTTATAGGTTATTCTTCAAGTTGTATTATACCCTTCTTTGCCTTGGCTACATAAGTTGGTTTTCGAGTAATGGATAACTTTTGCTCTTGCCTCCATTGATAGCAGGCAGAATGGTAGTAGTTTCCAAAGAACTCAACAAATTTTCCAACACCACTATGTTTCTTCAGCATTTGTGTGACGGTTAAAATAAGGTCAGTAGTTGTGACCCTATTGTGTAACTTTCCAGTCAACTTGAACCCAACAATATCAGGAAACACCATGCTCATAGGCTGACCAAACGTTGCAGGCTCTGCTTCAATATCTCCAACACCCCCAAGAAAAGGTCATGCCATAACCATCACCATTGAAAGGAACTGTGCACATTTTAAAATTAGCAGGCACCCACCCCTATGGCAATACTGACACGCTCACAAAGTAGTTCTTTACTCCTAAGTATAAAAGTATCGAAATAATAAAATAACCTGATAAGTCTGGGATCGATCGATAGGGAATAGATTTAATAAGATAAAATAATAATTTGAGTGAAAATAAAAAGACTGATTTTTATTGAAATGGTTGACAAATTTTTAAATTGGACTACAATAATAAAATAAAATATTGGGCCTGGGGGATCCACTTTTAATATTTCAAATTTAGAAATCTCACTTTTTATAATATAGAAATTGTCATTATTACCCCGTTAATTTCATTCAGGAATTAATTATGCAAAAACAAATAAAACCAGTCATAAAAGCGGTGATAACATTTGTCTATAACAAGTCCTGTTAGGTACTCAATTATGCCAAATAAATAAAACCAGCCATATAGACGGTAATAAAGTTTGTCAATAATTAATCCAGATTTAAATTAAATATTAATCTTTAGATTACAATTCATATATTATAATATAAGTGAGATTAATCTATATTTTCATATTAAAAGCTTCACTATTTACCCCAACTGAATGAAATTAGCTACTCATGATTTGAATAAAAACACACATAATTTTATTACTGAAAGAAAAAGAAATTACAAGAAAACTTTAAAAATAAAACACACAAGAGCTGGATCCCTTCACAAAATTACAAAGGAAATCATGTGAAGGAAGCTGCTGAATGAGGAGCTGAGCTCCTCTAATTATAGAGGCATTTGGCACCTCACTTTGAAAATTGGTGGAGGGAAGATGCCAATCCCCTTTTGGTGGATTGGAAACTTTTTTTTAAAAAAAAAAAAAAAAATTTCTTCTTATTTTGTTGTCTTCAATAATTATATATAACACATTTTGACTTTTTCATCCATTTCGGCCTTGAAAACCTCAGAACTAGAAAATCTTGTCAACATAAAAGTTGTAGATATTTGATTCTTCTTTCATTTGGAACTAGAATCGCCTCAATCCGATATTGGAGTAAAACATTATGGCCAAAAAACAAAAATTGCGCAAAATTAGCATTTCCGAAATTGTACACTATTATAACGCCATTTAAAATTTCTAGCCTCCAAGATCCAAATGTCATGTCCATTTTTTTAGTTATACATCCAAAATATTATTTCACCTATATAAAATAAAAATCACAATAAAAATATATAAACATAAATTTAATTATTATTTTACAAATATGCTAAATTAAGGGGATTGATGAAACTATAAGTATAAATTGATTATTTTTTTCTTTTAATAAATGCACACTTTTTAGTGTTCATCAAATACATTGCTCTCTCCGTATTTTGAAACTGATCATAATTCAACATATTAGAACAAGTTGGATCATTGGCAGCAATATTTTTAATTGGACTGCCGCTATAATAAAGCTTAGAGCATCCTTTCACAAATTCAGTCACTTGAATTAAATCTAAATTCAATGCCACTAAACTACTATTATCATGCTTTTCAAACAACATAATAAGTTCCACAACCACTCTTGAGGATGAAAGCCATAGTTCTATGTTCGTCAACTCGGTGAAGTTTGTAGCTTCTATTACCTGAGCAGAGCATACCTGAAGATCAAGGCCAGCAAGATGCTTCAAATGCTATTTCGAAAGTTTCTTAGAATCGTACTCTCTGATCTTCTTTCTAGTTATTTCAAAAATCAACTTTAGATCTTCGGGCCTTGATGGTAGTAAATGTGCTTCATCATCTTCTTCTTCTTCAGATTTGCTCAAGATAGCCAAATACATGGTTATATTGCGACATAGGTTTTCCACTGCATCATTGAAATCCAACACCCCACAGCAAAAATTTCTAATTCCCTTACACCATATTCCCTTAGCTCTATCCAAAATACATGAGCCAACCTTCATACTCAATTCCCCACGCAACAGAGCAATCATATTCGGAATTTGCTTCCTCTATTTTTCTAGTGGGTCAATCGCAAATTCTTCATCTTCATGATGATCAGCACTAGCATTCTTGCTTTTTTTTTTTAATCTTTTTTTAAAGCTAAGCAACCAATTCAATATGTTCTTTATAAGAAACTCAATCACTATATTGTTCTTGAAAAATAAATGCTTAAAAAACTTCTCCGGCACTTCGTCAAACAAATTCAGTGCTTGCTCAATTTCTTCTTTTCTCAAACCATCTTCAAGCGTCTGCCTTTGAAAATCGCATTGGGCATGTAAACAATGAAGGTGATGATAATGTAGTATCAAACCCATTGCCTTCATTTTTACCTTCCTTTTATGTTTCATAGTTTCGACTTTGGACATTGTTGCATCTTGAACCACCTCTTAAATTTTAGGGCCAGAAGCACTTTCTACACCAGTGGAATGACCATCCTCGTCCATGGTTTCACCAGCATCATCGCCAGCTCCCTGGTACATCTTCGCAATGAATGGTTTGTAGATGCCCTCCAGCTCTTCCATCTTATCTTCAAAATCTTCATGATGATGAACACTAGCAATCTTGCGTTTTTGAATCTTTTTTTATGCAACACATTCCTTACAAGAATCTCAACGTCTTTACAGTTCTTGAAAAATGAATGCTTCAAAAACTTCTCTGGCATTTTGTCAAACAAGTTATGTGCTTTCTCCATTTCAATTTTCCTTAAACAAACTTTATGCCCCTGCCTTTGAAGCTTCATTTTAACCTTCTTCTTGTGTTCTTCAGTCTCAACATTGTGTCTTATTCCTCTTGAAGCAGCTTGTTGATCTTCTCTTTTGAGAACCTGCTATCGTCATTTGTGATACTGATCTTAATTTTGTTCTTGTCACTGACGGTCTCGTCTTCAGCAACACCATTCAATTCACCCAAGTCATTGAGTTCTTGATCATGGGAAATGATTGTGCCCTTTTTGATTTGGGAAGCTTCACTATAGTCGGACCTTGGAACCCAAGATTGACGGATATTGGTCATTATCTTCACTAGACTGGGAGTTGCTTCCACTGATATTGAAGCATTTGTTTGATCCTTACCATGAGCAGACCCACAATGAGTTAGATTAATGGCACTTGAATATAATTTTGGGATTAGATTTTGCAACATCTTTTTAATTTTTCGTAGTGATTCGTTGATGTCGCCAAATGATTTCTCCATTGGTGAATCTCTCAATGAAAGCACCAATTATTAGGTTTAATTCGAGACAAACCTATAAATCTCCAATTGGTAGCTAATATTTCGAGTGGAAGCTAACTAAACACTCCAAAGCCTTTGAGAGCTATTTTGTTGAAAAATGATTATTCTTTATTAATGGTTACCTCATACAAGCTATATAGCCAAATGATGACTTTACAAGAGTAACTAACCACTAACTAATTTGATTAATCTTTTCTAACTAATTGTAACTAACTAAACTATAATCTTGATGTGTAACAGCCACTCCGAAGAGCATTTCACTGGTTTTTGCCTCTCATGCCTTTGCAAGCATCTTGCCGTTTTAGACCACTCTTCTTCATCGGTATCAACTTCCTCATCGCGCAAACCCAATGCCATCGCTACCCTTAAGTCTATATTCAAGCCCTCCAATGTCCCTGGTGAATCTTTGAAACCCTCGTTCTTTCCTGAGCTTCATCGTATGAAACAGTTTTTGACATAAAAGAACGAGGGTTTTAGCGTCTTGTTTGAGCCTCAAAGGAAATCCTGTGACGTTAGGTTTGGAATACGCTTTGGTCGTTGTTCAATCAAGACGGAGAGAGAAGGCTTTACAAGATATGATTATTTGGGTTAATATTTGTTGATTTTGAGAGGATTTCAGCACTTGCTTTTTTTCATTGATTCATCAGTTGAGGGAATAAATTTTTTTCTTCCTTATTCATGCGCTGCTGAAGTTTGTAATACATAATTTATCCACATCAGTAGTCAATGATTAGTAATTTTACGCAAGTTCAAGTGTTTAATACGTTATTTTGAAAGGACGGTGGGTCATTAGGGTTTTCCATACAAATATAAATGTATTTATGTATTAGGCCAACAAAAGTAAAAAAAAAATGACATAAGAAAATAATAATTTTAAACTAGCCATTTTGAAATAATCTTATCTATTTCATCCGAACTCCAAATCACAATCTATAAAAATATATATGCATACCTATAAATTTCTTCAACAAACGTCTCTCAAATTCAGACGTACGTAAGATCGAAATTAACCTCAAATTTATTACATCGCACGTACATCACATTGGCCTTCGTCTTAGTCATATTTTTACCTCGATCAAATTGATGACTAAAATTTACATTATGTGTGCCTCGGTCACATTACTTACCTTCAACATATTAATTACTTCAATCATATTGCCAACTCTCAGTCATATTGAGCATAATCATAATAATATTTTACTTATGTCACAAAAAACTCTGTCATAGTCATATTTTCACCCACAGTCACAATGTGACTATCAGTTAGGTGATTGAAAATTTAGTCATGGATGTGTCTCAATCACATTCCCAACTCTTAGTCATATTGCCGACTCTTAGTCACATTGAGTACAATCATAATTATGATCTCATTAACATTACTGACCTTCAGTTACATTATCGACCCTTAATCATATTGTGACATCACTCATAATAATTACCTTAGTCATATTGCTAACCATCAATCATATTGAACACAACAACAATTATTACCTCAGTCATATTGTCGACCTTCAGTCACATGTGACCTCTGTCACATTAGTCATCTCAAGCACATTTTCGACCCTCAGTTACAGTACCGAACCTCAGTCACATTGAGTATAGTCACATTTTTAATCATATTGTGATTTTATTTTTTACTTATAGTCATAAAATGACTATCAATTAGATGTGTGGCTGAGTGTGTGTATTTTCAGCCACAATGTGACTACAAGTGATTTCATTTGCATACTTATGAAATAACTAATGAAGATTTTGATGAGAGAAAAGATAATCTTTTTTTTTTCATTGAATTAGATTACAAGACATATATACACAAGTGTATGAGATAAACAAGAAGCATTTTGTTACAACTAAAACTCTTAAAGATCAGCTCTATCTCTAACAACTTGAGATAATATTTCTTATCATAACTCTAATCATAATCTACTAATTTAAACTGTACAATTATAGCAGTAAATAATAAAACTTAACTAACTCCATTTATACAATTTCTACACTCCCCCTCAAGTTGGGTTGTACATATTGTACATTCCCAACTTGCAACTCAAGTCTTCAAAGCTTACTCTAGGTAGAGCCTTAGTGAGTATATCAGCTGTTTGGAGTCGAGTAGGGGTGTAAATCAGCTGAACTATCTCACTTTCAACCTTCTCGGAGATGAAATGCCTATCAATTTCAATGTGTTTAGTTCTATCATGATGGACTGGATTTTTAGCTATGCTGATTGCTGCTTGGTTGTCACAGTATAACTTTATTGGTTCCAAGTTCTTGAGATTCAGCTCACTTAACACCTTCTTGATCCATATTCCTTCACATATTCCTAAAGCCAATGATCGAAATTCTGCTTCAGCACTGCTCCGAGCAACCACAGCCTGCTTCTTACTCCTCCAAGTTACCATGTTTCCCCATACATAAGAGCAGTAACCAGAGGTAGATCTGCGGTCTGAGACGTTTCCAGCCCAGTCTGCATCAGTATACATTTCAATGCTTCGGCTGTTTCCTTTCTTAAATAGAATACCAGTTCCAGGATTCATTTTTAGATATCTCAAAATTCTTATTACAGCTTCCATGTGTTCTTCAGTTGGGTTGTTCATATGCTGACTAACAACACTAACTGAGAAGCTAATATCTGGTCGTGTGTGAGCAAGGTATATGAGTCGACCAACTAGTCTTTGATATCTCCCCCTGTCAACTGGTGCACTTTCAGAAGCAGTTCCAAGCTTGTTATAGGCATCCATTGGAGTATCAGCTGGTTTGCATCCTGACATTCCAGTTTCTTTGAGTAAATCTAGGACATATTTTCTTTGAGATATTACAATTCCCTGTTTTGATCGAGCCACTTCCATGCCTAAGAAGTACTTAAGAAATCCTAAGTCCTTGATCTCAAATTCAGTGGCAAGATGTCCCTTCAAACTGGTTAGTTCCTCTTCATCATTTCCAGATAGAATAATGTCATCAACATAAACTATGAGAGTGGCAATTCTTCCTCCTGAGTTGACCTTTACAAACAGTGTGTGATCTGACTGACATTGTTTGTATCCGAGCTTTACTATGAACTTGGTGAATCTTCCAAACCAGGCACGGGGAGATTGCTTTAGACCATACAAGGATTTCTGCAGCTTACAAACCTTATTAGAGTTCTGAGAATTTCCCATTCCTGGTGGTACTTCCATATACACTTCTTCTTCAAGGTCACCATTGAGAAAATCATTCTTTATATCGAGTTGATGTAGGTTCCAGTCACAATTAGCTGCAATTGAGAGAAGAATTCTGACTGTATTAAGTTTGGCCACTGGAGCAAAGGTCTCTTGGTAGTCAATACCATAAGACTGAGTGTATCCTTTAGCTACTAATCGAGCTTTCAGTCTCTCAATGCTTCCATCAGCCTTGTGTTTGACAGTGAAAATCCATTTGCAGCCTACTGTTTTCTTCCCTGGTGGTAGTTTAGTGACTTTCCAGGTATGATTCTTCTCAAGAGCACTGATTTCTTCATTTACTGCCTTTGTCCACCCTGGATGCTTGAGAGCTTCAAATACAGACTTTGGGATCTGTATACTGTCAAGTGTGGTGATGAATGCTCTATATGACTCAGAGAGATTACTGTATGAGAGATGCTTGGACCAAGGATGTAGAGTACATGACCTAGTTCCTTTTCTTTGAGCAATTGGAAGATCAACAGTGTTATCAATATCTGGAGTGAGTTGCATACCTGGGCTTATATTTGTGGAAGCTGAACTCGGTTCTGATGACTGGTCAGGTGCTGGCAATGGTGGTTCTTCATTCATGTTGTTCTCTGGTTCATTCACAGTATTATCAAGTACAGGTGCTGACACTGGAATAAGGCTATTTGTGTTTGATAGAGATGATGGCAGATTTGATTGACTAACCCCTGATGAGATGGTATTTTCCCATATCTGAAATTCTTGTATATTCTCCCCCTGAATTGCAGATTTGTGATAGTATGGTTGAGACTCGAAAAATGTTACATCCATGGAGGTATAGACTCTTTTCGTGGTTGGAGAATAGCACTTGTAACCCTTCTGATTGGAGGAATACCCTAGGAAAATACATTGGATGGATCTATGATCTAATTTTCCTCTGAATTGTTGAGGAATATGAACAAATGTGGTGCAACCAAAGCATTTTGTGGGAATGTCTGACGTAAGGAATCTGCTATGAGGGAAATGTTTTTGGAGGATTTGATAAGGACTTTGAAACCTGAAAATCCTAGATGGCATTCTATTGATGAGAAAGGCAGAGGTAAGGACTGCATCACCCCAGAAATGTTTCGGCACGTTGGAAGAGAACATTAATGATCTAGCTACGTTTAACAAATGTCTATTTTTTCTTTCTGCAACTCCATTTTGTTGAGGGGTTGAGCACAAGAGCTGATATGAATTATGCCTTGGTCTAGAAGATAAGAACTCATGGTGGATTTGAAGTATTCTAAGGCATTATCAGTTTTTAAAATTTGAATTTTGGTTTGGAACTGTGTGTGGATCATTGAATTGAAGTGTTTGAAGATGGTTTCCACTTCTGATTTTTCTTTCATGAGAAATATCCAAGTTAGCCGTGTATGATCATCAATGAAGGATACAAACCACCTAGAACCAGATAGATTTTTGACTCTAGAAGGCCCCCAGACATCACTGTGAATTAGAGCAAATGGTTTGGATGGTTTATAGTTGATTTTAGAATAACTATTGCGAGTGTGTTTGGCTAATTGACATATTTCACACTGGAAAGAACTCGAAATTTTATTGATGAATAAAGAAGGAAACATCTTTTGGAGATACAAGAAATTCAAATGACCTAAGCGATAATGCCATAACATAACCTCATTATCTTTATTGACACTTAAGGACTGATGACATGATTTAGACAAAGAAGTGAAATACTGTGAGTTCTTTTCCTGACCATGATTGTTGAAGAGATAGAGTCCTGACCACAACCTAGCACTGCCAATCATCTTCCTCGAATTTAGCTCCTGAAACAAGCACAAATTTGGTAAGAATTTGATTTCACACAATAGATCATAACTCAATTTGCTGACAGAGATCAGATTGCATTTAAGAGAAGGAACATGTAGCACTGAGTGAAGAATTATGTCCTGTGACAGGACTATGGAACCTGTTCCCATGACTTTGGACACTGATCCGTCAGCTACTCGAACTGATGAGTTGGTGCTGATTGGATTGTATGAGCTGAAGTGAGACTTATCACCTGTCATGTGATCTGAAGCTCCTGAGTCAACAATCCATGGCTTGGAGGTCAACTTCCCAGCAGTGTAGGCAACAGTAGAGTCAGATGTCGAGGCCTGTTGGTTGAACAACTGTTGTAGCACCTCAAGTTGCTCTTTGGTGAATGGACCAGTATGTGCTATCACATTTGAGGAGTCTTTGATGGTCACAGCAGCATTCACATGATCTTCTGACTGTCGGGGCTTCCAATCTGCTGGTTTTCCATGAATCTTCCAGCAAGTTTCTCTGAGATGGCCTGGTCTCTTGCAGTGGTCACACCATGGTCGTCCTCGTCGTGTCTTGTTTTCATTGTTGTGCTGATAACCTCGAACAGCAAGAGCAGATCCTTCTTCTAAGTCTCCTAGTGGTCCCATCATGACTCTCCTTCTGCTTTCTTCATGTCTTACAGCTGAGAAGGCTTCTCGAGTGCTTGGAAATGGCTTCAAACCCATCAATCTTCCTCTAACTTCATCTAGTTCTTTGTTGAGGCCCAATAGGAACTTGAAGGTCCTTTTCTGCTCGATGATTCCTTTGAAGATGGCAGCATCATCAGTACACTTCCATGAGATGACTTCAAACATGTCAAGTTGTTGCCAATATCGAGACAGAGAGTTGAAGTATTGAGTCACCGATAAAGTTCCTTGCCGAATGTCATGTAATTGAGCTTCAACTTGGAACAATTCAGATGTGTTATCTGAACTGGAGTAGGTCTCCTTGGCTGCATCCCAGATTTCCTTTGCTGTCCCATAGAGAAGAAAGTTCTCACCTATGTCATTGTTCATAGAGTTGATCAGCCATGACATGACTAGATGATTATCAATCTTCCATGTCTTGTACTTCGGGTCAGCAGTTGATGGGGCTGTGGCATCACCATTGAGGTAGTCTTCCTTCCCTTTCCCGCATATGAACATAAGCACTGATTGAGACCATTGCAGGTAGTTATGTCCATTGAGTCGATGGCAGGTGACTGTGTGAGGTCCTTCATTGCCGTGATAGGTAGCAGCCAGGGAGTCAGTTGAAGGAGAAGTGACTGAGGTTTGAGATGCCATGCCATACTTGGTCATGGTGAGAGTTTGTTAGTGAGTTTGAAGAAGAATAATCGGATTCAGAGATGATGAGGCTCTGATACCATGAAGATTTTGATGAGAGAAAAGATAATCTTTTTTTTTTCATTGAATTAGATTACAAGACATATATACACAAGTGTATGAGATAAACAAGAAGCATTTTGTTACAACTAAAACTCTTAAAGATCAGCTCTATCTCTAACAACTTGAGATAATATTTCTTATCATAACTCTAATCATAATCTACTAATTTAAACTGTACAATTATAGCAGTAAATAATAAAACTTAACTAACTCCATTTATAC
Source organism: Zanthoxylum bungeanum (assembly GCA_019454045.1). Lineage (NCBI taxonomy): Eukaryota > Viridiplantae > Streptophyta > Magnoliopsida > Sapindales > Rutaceae > Zanthoxylum > Zanthoxylum bungeanum. Next base: position 192,067 of record SKCR01030487.1, read on the forward strand.
AATTTCTACAACTAACATATGTGAGCAAATAAGAAACTATTGTGGTACTAATTGGAATAGCCAACAACCTAATATCCTACAAGTAAATAAATAAAAGTGATGAAGTAAATGAAAAAAGAACATTAATATTTGACCTATCAATTTATCTCATCAACCTCTCATTTATCCATTAATCTTATTTATTTTCAAAATTACCCTCATTAAAAATAAAGAAAAAATTAATTTAGTTAAATTTAAAATTATTTTAGTTGAATTTTCGTCAGAATAATGAAAACCAGCAAAAATATTCTATAAGGCATTTTTGTCAACTGTTAAATGATTTTTTGGAGGTAGATATGGTTTGTTTACATTCAGGAAAACATAGCGGGAAGATCTTAAGCAATATCCACAAAAGAGATAAAATGTTAGAGGTCAGATCCGAGATTGCAAGCGACGACACTCCAATGGTTAAGTTAGTTTTAAAGTTGAGGTGATGTTGGTGTTAGGTTACGCAGAGAAAATACCGAGAATCTCTGAAATCGAATTTTAAAAAAAAATCTGCAAGTTTGGTTAACCAAACCTAATGGCAATTAAAGTTCGGTGAACCAAAGTCATACTCCGGTTAACCGAAACTAGGAGTGGGCATCAGATATCAAATTTTTGATCAAATCGGATAAAATCCGATCCAATAATTTTTTTTAGTTCAGCACATCCCAAACGACGTCATTTTGAAATTTACAAAACGACGTCGTTTTGTATATTAAACCTAACTGAAATTAGGTTTTCAACTTTTCATTTCATTATTCAAGCTTCACTTCTTCAGCAGGTCATCGCGATTCTGGGTTCTTATAGTTTTGCCAAGAAAAAGCTCCCAGCTATAGACACGGCGACGCGGTCCGGGCTCGCGGCCCGTCAGGAGCACGGAGTTGCTTGCGGGGGACTAAACCGGAGAATGAATGGAGTCGCCACCTAGTATGAACTGGGAAATGATTTAAGGTGCACTCACCCCTCGCAAGGGAAGACCTCAAACCGTTTGGTCCGGAATGGTCCCTTACTTATGCCAATTGTAATGAAAGGATTTATACAATAGTATAACCAAGCCTTATGCAGCACATGCAAGATAATTTAATCAACACACAAGTTTGCATACCCATGAACATAAATGTAAGTGAAAGCCAATGCATAATTCTAAAAAAATATGTTAATCAGAGAAGTGCGGCAATGACAATAGAAACGTTAACAATAGCGATAGATACTTAAGCACACGAGACATAAAGGAATAACTAAAGAGACAAGCATGCATAAAACATGATAAAGGAATCTATCCAGTGTGTGCGCGTTCGTGTAGCATTCGGAAACTCGTTCGAACGGAGTGAGGCAGAATGCATGCATTCGAGTAGCATTCATAAACGCGTTCGAACAGGGTAAGGCCGAATTCATATGTTCAAGTAGCGTTTGGAAATGTGTTCGAACGGAGTGAGGCAGAATGCATACGTTCGTGTGGTGTTCGGGAACGCGTTCGAACAAGATCACAAAAATGGCATCCATAATGCAATAAACTCATGCATGAATGTTTCCCCAAGCGGTACGTGGAGTTGTATCCCAAGTACAGACCGCACTACCGTGCATTCGGATTCGGCTAAGGAATTTATGTCTGGGTTTCCATCCGATATACCACGAGAGGCAACACTCAAGCATTAACACAACGCAATCATTAACCCAATGTTGACATACATGAAATATGATGATGTATATAACAATAAATAACCGAAGAGACAAATATGCGAAATAAAAAGGAAGATAAATAACACAAAACAAATATGGAACAATAAAACAACAATAAACGTAAATTAAATGTGAAATAGGAGGGAAGAGAGAGGCTATAGCTGATTAGGGTTTCTCTTGTGTGGCCGTGAGAATGTTTGGGAAGAAGAGGAGGGAAGAGGCCGTACGGTTTTCTTTGTTTTTGTCCAGATGATAGATGAGAGAAAAAGCTTATTAGGTTTATTTATTTTTTGTTTTGGTTGTGGCCGATAGAGAGAGACTGTGAAGGAGAGAGAGGGAAGAGAGATGGAAGCCGTATAAGATGAGAGATAGGCGTGAAAAGAGAAAATGCTTAGGGTTTTTTTTTTGTGAAGTGCCGTGAATGAGAGAGTGTGGTTAGGGTTTGGCTTAAGTGGTCTTTATATAGTGGTGAGCTAGGGTTAGGATTTCTTGGTTATGTTAGGGTTTTGGATGGGTGCGTATGGGCTTTGGATGAGTGCGGGGGATTTGAGCCAAGATTTAATGTTTAAAACAGAGATCCATCGAGCGAAACCGAGACCAAACAAATGAATTAAATTTGAGGATGTACTTATTTTTGAATTTTCCCTTCCGACGTCCGTTTCCCATGACTTCCGTAACTTATCGGGTACTGCCTCCATACGAGGCTCATCACCGGGCTTCTATACAAAAATACAGTGTCTACAGTCGCCCCCACTTTGATGGGACTTGTGTAGTGTGTGACAGTGACAATCCTATCAAAGTCATGCATGCATTTTTACTTACGTGGCTCGCCAGCTGTTGCTTAACTTACCTATTATTCTGAGATGTTTCAAACTGAGTTGATGGTGGTGAGGTGCTTGTTGGTTTCTATTAAGGTCCCAAGATCAATAATAAGCATGAAATATTTGTAAATAAAAATCGAAGAAGTTGCGGAATACTCACATCGATCGGTTGAGCGACGCGCGACGAATAAAAACTGAAAACTGCTCACTGTGAGCTGCCTGCTCTAAGCTCACTGTTTTGGCGTCAATGGTGGTTCTTCGTCAAGCTCCAAGCTTCGTCGAATGGTTCCCGGCTCATGGGTGGACTTCCCTATCACCTTCGCATGCCTCGTAAGTGTGCTAGCACTTGTGATTTTGCCACAAAATCCCACTCTTGTGCTTCCATTCTCTCGGTTTTTACAGAACAGAAAACAAAAAGTTTAGCCCCTTGGGGGTGAGGATAAAAGAGATGAGAGGAAGAGAGAGTTGTGTGTGAGAGATGGAAAGTGTAAAAGTGAATTAATGATTTCTAAAATCATTTACCATATACAATTTTTTATTTCAAAAATCAAGCCATAAATGGCTCCAACCACCTCCATCAACTTACATCAAGTCACATCACTCAATCAAGTTGTCAAGTCACATCACTCAAAGGGACATTTGATTTGACGCTTGATGTGACTAATGATTTGATGCTTAATTTGACTTGCGTGCCGCACTCGAATTCGAAATGCGAAGCGCTCGCAAATAATCTCAGGCTCGGGTTCGCTAATTCTAAATTAACGAATTTTCCGTTGCTTCGTAATTAAATGATTACGCCTAGCGAAGTCACTATTCATGTCGCTAACGAATTAATTCTAAATTAATTCGTTCGCCCGAATTAAAATCTAATTTTAATTCCGCATCGAAATCCAATTTCGTTTAATTTATCGAATATATTAATTCTTCGATTAATTCCAAATTAATCGTTATCTCTCTTTAATAATATTTTATCCCAGATAAAATATCTCCGCAATTAATCCCAGATTAATTTTCTCTCTCTTCTAATTAATCCGGAATTAATTTAGAGTGCGAGTCATACGTCATCGGTGAATCTTTGGGAAGCGACCCATGAGATCCCCGGATATGTTGGCAGTAAATTCGGTCGTCAGACTATCCGAACACGTAAGTACCAAGTACTAGGTTTATACCGATTTACAAGACAAGGTTGGCCTCTAGCAAAGCGCCATGCCTACCCAATTCTCCGGAAATATCCTTACAGGAATAAAGGATCTATATCAGGCGTAGTATACGTAGTATTGCGTATTTCTGTCCAGTATCAGATGATCACGTGCTAGGCTTGGGGCTGGAATTGTGTCTGCCCCGTACGAAGCACATGTCGGATGTCTGGTAACTAGTCTCTATAATCGGATAAACATGACCTTGTCATTTTATCCCGATGACTGCAGTACTTAAGAGTACTAGTACCGTATCCTACGTGACCATCATCTCCATATGACTGGAGTGACACTTCCGTCTTGACATCACACCCAATACACTACGATTCTCAATATACCCAACACTGGCGTACACAGAACCTGTTAAAGCCCTGGACGACTGCAACCAAAGTGTATTGATTGTCGCAAGTATTAGTGTTGCAAGTCTCAGGTTAAGACCAAATACACCTACCCTGATTTCGGACTTCCATAGACACATAGTCATACTACCAATGGAATTCCGAGGGGGTCTATCCAGAGCGAAGCTGTTTCCCGTACCATCGGTAAAACACAACCTCCTATTACACTTGCATGAGTATCTTATACCCAAATATATGAGAACTATGTCATTGTGCCCTCACAATGCGCACAAGTGTAATACTAGTCTTTTACGTATTTATCGATGTCCAATCTCGATCATACTCTGACTAGGGATATTTAATGATTTATCCTTCGTGGATTGATACTGTCTCATGTCATTATCAATCCAGGAAAAAATCACAGGGACCTTCTATCATTTATATATCTAGGTGATCTAATCACAAATGATAAGAGTGAAATCTCCTTTGTCACATAGTTAATTTGTACAACAATACCATGATCTGTACAAATAGTGACGCTATGAGTCATAATTGTCCAACAATCTCCCACTTGGCCTATAGTCAGTCACTCGAGTGTCTTACACCCGAACTATGTATGGTTGGCTCAAACTGCTGAGAAAAGCTTTCTTCAGCGAATTTGCATGATTATCATCTGATACGATTTATTCGATCATCACATCGCCACGATGTATGATCCGAACGAATCAGATGAATATCGAAGTATGTATCTGGATCGTTGATAAGACCATTAATTCTTTAGCCTGTGCTGACGCCTAGCTCAGCTGCTAACAGAATTATATCTAATCTAATAAATTATTATCGACCCAGAAGGCTTCTATTGCCGCCTCAGCTACAGCAATAACCCGCATTTGTTGTTTATACGGTAACAATATCTTGCTTGGATGATTTCCAACTCACTGTTCCGTTATTCAAACTTTGTAGTACCTTTTGCGACTTTTAGTCGTCTTATCGGTTTAGGAAACTTGCTACAGTGATCCCAGTCACTTCAAGTTCTCCTTCTCTATAGACTAAGACAGCATCCTTAGATCTCTAAGATATTAACGGATGTTCTTAACATCAATCCAGTGACTATCACTTGGATTGGCCTGTTTGTGACTTCATATGCTCAAAGCGTATGAGACACCAGGTAACGTACATTTTTCAATGTACGATTTCTCTGAGAGTTTTCTCGAAAGCCAAGCTTTCACCGATAGTTATTATGGGAATATCATTTCCAAGAAATGACATATTATCATTATTTATAGGACAGCTCTGTTAGTGCGCTCCCACTAACCCTCTTATATACACAAGAATCATTTTCGTTTTGAATTAAATCATAAACCATTATGATTACATCAAAATGATAATTCCAAGAACCTAATGCTTGCTTCAATCCAAACATGGATCGAATAACCTGCAAACCTTGTTTTCTTTTTATTGTACGACAAAACCGACATGATGTTGCAAACATCCTCCAAAAGGTTTCCTTTTCAGGAAAGCGATTTTCCGTAAAGCTGTCATATTTCATAAATGAAACACGCAGCTTTTGCAAGCATTATCCAAATGGATTTACCATGGCAACAGGTAAAAGGTTGAATCGTAATCAACACAATGTTGATAACGATACCTTTCTGCTACAAGCCTAGCTTAGTACGTTGGTATGTTGCCTTCCATGTACGTATTCCTTAAAGACTTATAAGTACCAATAGGCACAATGCCTTGCGGTACATCAACTAGTATCCAAACTTGTTGATATACATGGAATCCATTTTGGATATTATGGCAACTTTGCCATAATAGGGAGTCGATACCTTGTATCACTTCCTCATACTTAGTCAGTTGGTATACCTAAAAAAGATAGACATCTTTATGAGGTGAGATCAGAAACCCATACCCCAGGTTGTTTTCTGACTCTCTCCGATCTACGCGGTTCTTGTGTATTCGAAGATTATTGGAATAGTTTCATCCTTGATGAACTATTTATGTTCCATTTAGGAATCAGTGCCTTGAACAGTATTACTCCGATTTTCATCGAGCTTTACTATCCTCCCACTTACCACTGCATATCGGTATTCCTCTTAGGAAAACCACATGGTGAGCAACAATCTAATTGTTCTCAAGTGATTTGTATAAGTACATTACTTATGGTATCCCTAGGATAACCTACAATATAGGCACTTATCCAATTTGGGTTTTAGTTTGGTATCATCCAAACATATGCCTAGCATACCCAAATATTCATAAATGAGAAACCCGGTTCCTTTCCCGTTCATATCTAATATGATATCTGTCAAACACATTTTTATGGAACCTTATTCAAAATAAGTTCTGCACTGTTTATGCTTATCCGTTGAAGGAAATGGTAGCTCAGAGCGACTCATGATTAACCTTATCATGTCCAACAAAATTCAGTTACTCAGTTCGGACACACCGTCAAACTGACGTGTTTCGGGAGGAGTCCTCATTGAAAGAATACTATACTCTTTCAAGTATATGAGAAACTTATTGCTTAAGTATTTTTATTATGGTCTAACCGTGACGGTATAATACTTTAGCCGATCTGTTTGTCTATTTTGTGTCGAAACTTTAAAAGTTTCCGATTTGTGTTCTTCAAAAGAAACACATAACCATAACGAGATGCCACATCCGTAAAGGTCACGAAATATTCATATTCATCTCTAGCCTAGCTAGACATGGGCCCACTTGCTTCACTATGAACTAGGGCTTACAGATCGGTGGTATTTACACTTTTACCAAGTAAATAGTGTTTTAGGCACTTTGCCCAATAAACTAGATTCGTAGACTTTATTTGAATGGAATCAAATTAGTCAGCGTACCCACTCTTCAAAAGTGCGGATATACGAGTCTTGTTTAATTGTGTCCCAGACAACAATGCCACAATTAGTTTCATCTGATCAAATCAGTTTGAGCTATTTGTTTGTCACGTTATACGTTTGAGATTTATTTATATTCAAAATATAAATACTGTTATTCACATCTAATGTGTTTATCTCAATATCATCTTTATATAATAAAACACTTTAGTATTCTAGAATATAAAGGTATACCCACAGCGGGTTATACACTGATATAAAGATAATGTTTCTAATCAAACTAGTTACATTATAACAGTTCCCTAATTTAAGTACACACTCGAAGGTAGTTCCTAAACTTAGGTATCTACGGTTAAAACAGCGACTTTCGTCCCGTTTCCAATTCGTAGATTAATCTCGATTGAAGTCAGTATCCTGTTCAAAACAGATTCTGAACATCAATATATATTTATGTACCACACTAAGTATTTAAAATCTAATTTTAATACTAATAGTGAACATAATTTGACAAACATATTTGAAGTCAGAGCCTTGCTCGTTCTTCAATTCCTTCATGTCTGCTTTGTCCAAACGGCAGTCACGCTTCCGCGATCCCGTTTGCCATATTTAAGCAGACATTTTGGGATATGTCCTTTATCTTTCTAAAAGATTATAATGATATTGCCTTTGCCCTTTTCATATTCCAGAAGCCTTTGGCCAAGCCTTGGCCTTCTAGAACATCGAAGTAAGGTGCGCCTTGCGCTACTTGCCTAATTGCAAACTTTGACTTTGTCTCCTTGAGAATAGTCATTAACTCTCCAAGAATTATTTATTGCAATTTAGTACTTCTAAAATCTAAGTATAGATTTATGAAGATCCTTCAATTTCAGTATCGTACTTTAAGGATCTAATCCTTAGTTCTGATTCAGAAATTAAGGAGTCTACTACGACAAGCTTAATGGATTAAGCACTTAAGTTATCATCACATTAATCTTCCAAAGATTATGCTCTACTATTTGCTTAACTCCAGGCTTAGGCCTAATATGTTATTTTATCAAATAAAGTAACTTATTATTTTCCAGGACCATCCTGAAATTTATTCATAATTTGAAAATTAAACCATTTAAATACATTTTCCCTAGGATTATGTTTTAAATGTCAATCTTTCAATTTATATCTTGATTCTAATAGTCTAACTATTTAATCAATGATTTTGGTACTATTTATTATAATGATTACAATAGTCCAACTATTTAATCAACTATAATTTAATTAAATCAAATATATTGATTATTATAATCCAATTATATAATCAACTATAAATGAATTATTTGAATATAGTCCAACTATTTATTAAAACAAAATTTAAATATTAGTCCAACTAACATTTAATTTATAGACGAATGATATTTGTTTGAGCGCGTATGGCAAGTAATTAAACGAATATTGCAAATTCAATTCTTGCCTCCCACTATTTTTCGGCGAGCCTCTAACCCTCTGTCGAGTACTCGGGAAACTGTGTTTCCTAGTGGGCTAGGATCCCGTTAAATATCACACAATCTTGACTTTGGCCAACAAATTGTATGATAATTAACTAGGTAGATCTCTAAGATCGATTGGATCCAATCCAATTCATAGATCCGGTAGGGGGACATCTAAGTCCGAAACATATATCTTATATATGCCAATACATCCAATGTATTACCTAACCTTTTTCCTCTGAATCAACTAAGCCTTGGCTTTGGCACAACAAACTTAGTGATCCCAGTCAAGCGCGACCCATTGACCATGGAAAGCTTCGTAATCAATGTCGATGGACAAGAAATGGTCTTGACTTTGGCCAACAAACCATAACTTGGACAAGACACCAATATGGAACAAAGCTCTCGTGATTCAAACACATCATCGACGGACAAAGGCATTGACTTTAGCCAACAAGCCAATGCCAGTCTCGGATATTGAGTGAGAATCACTCAATGGAAGGAAAGACGCTTAATATTTTGCGAGGGTTTTTCGAGTGCAAATTGGCAACCAATTTATTATCTTTGTTAAGGTCTCATCATCATACACCCTTAAACATGCATTCTAAACACATAATAAAGCGCGTATAATAAAATAATAATGATATGCGGATGGATACTTTACACAATTGATCCTAGATCAAATCTCTCCTCTTTCTCTCTCCCTCTCCAGCTAGCATAAATATTTCTTCTACCCGTTACACTACACTTCTAAAGAAACCTCATTTACATTGAGGGGAATAGGTGAGAAGAGAATACAAAGAAATGAGAGGTAATAAGGCTGGACACGCAGGTCCAATTTAATAAATCAAATTTATTACAATAATTTCTAAAATTGTCCCACCCATCTAATATCCATCTGATATACATTATTCATGCATCGCAACCATGTATTCATACAAGCATGTTATCAATCAATCTAATCAAATTAATTAATCTGATAATTAGTGACCATCCAATGTTCAAACAACGATTTGATTTTGCTCGAGTCAAACTCGTATTCTGAATAAGTACTCAAAGTATGAATTCTCGAATTAAATTAAACTACATAATTAAATCCAATTTAATATGCATTCAATTCTAATTCGCTATTTAATTCCAAATTAAACACTAATTACACTTTATTAAACTTTTACGACTTAAATTCCAAATTTAATCGTTACGGGTCTCAAAGCCCGATTAACGTCCAACGTCAATTAATTAAAGTCCAATGGGCTTTTAATTAATTTCTTAAGGCGTGGACTTTTGGTCAACTCGGGTCAAACCGAATAACCAAAATCCAATCCGGGAGTTACCCCATAAGCCCAGAAATCAATTTAGGCCCATTAGGCCCAATTAAACTTTAAAGGTTCATTAAGTCGCATTGGGGCTTATGGAAGCGGTTTTGGGCCCAATTGGATCCAACCAATTTTGCCTAAACCCAACTTTGTACAACAAAGCCCAATAAGCCCATTTACAACATTAAAGCCAAATCCAATTTTAAGGCCCAACATAATTAAACAAAACAAAATCCAATTTCACATTTAATTAACCTAAAGTGTATATCATGATTAATCACCCAAATTAACATTTCTAAAACATCAATTTATACAATTAATCATGCTCATTTTCATCATCACATGTCCAACACATTTTGATTAAAATCAAACCTATAATTACATGCTCAAAGTCTCGGCCAAGGGAGGGGATTTGTGTCCGATTCGAATTCAATCCAATTAATTCCACAATCGACATTAAATCACATTCCCGAATGATTCTAACTCATCCAATGAATCAAAAATCAAAAAATCCAAGACTAAATAGGGCACTTCTCATTCGGCCAAGCCTACTCAATTTGGGGAAAAATGTTCCAAAGACAAATTCATGAAATTGATCCAATCAATATTCAATTAAACATGTATTAAGCATACTCAAACATCCAATTCATTCAAATCATGCTCAAATACAAATTACCCAAATTTTTAGCCCTAAACTTTTTCATGCTCAAACCTTGCTCTAGATGCCATTGTTGGTTTCTATTAAGGTACCAAGATCAATAATAAGCATGAAATATGTGTGAATACAAATCGAAGAAGTTGCGGAATACTCACATCGATCGGTTGAGCGACGCGCGACGAACAAAAACTAAAAACTGCTCACTGTGAACTGCGGCAGTGGAGTGCTCCAAGCTCACTGTTTTGGCGTAAATGGTGGTCCTTCGTCAAGCTCCAAGCTTCGTCGAATGGTTCCCGGCTCATGGGTGGACTTCCCTATCACCTTCGCATGTCTCGTAAGTGTGCTAGCACTTGTGATTTTGCCACAAATCCCACTCTTGTGCTTCCATTCTCTCGGTTTTTACAGAACATAAAACATAAAGTTTAGCCCATTGGGGGTGAGGATAAGAGAGATGAGAGGAAGAGAGAGTTGTGTGTGAGAGATGGAAAGTGTAAAAGTGAATTAATGATTTCTAAAATCATTTACCATATACAATTTTTGATTTCAAAAATCAAGCCATAAATGGCTCCAACCACCTCCATCAACTTACATCAAGTCACATCACTCAATCAAGTTGTCAAGTCACATCACTCAAAGGGAAATTTGATTTGACGCTTGATGTGACTAATGATTTGATGCTTATTTATTTTCCGTTGCGTCGTAATTAAATGATTACGCCTAGCGAAGTCACTATTCACATCGCTAACGAATTAATTCTAAATTAATTCGTTCGCCCGAAATAAAATCTAATTTTAATTTCGCGACGAAATCCAATTTCGTTTAATATATCGAATATATTAATTCTTCGATTAATTCCAAATTCATCGTTATCTCTCTTTAATAATATTTTATCCCAGATAAAATATCTCTGCAATTAATCCCAGATTAATTTTCTCTCTTTTCTAATTAATCCCAGATTAATTTAGAGTGCGAGTCATACGTCATCGGTGAATCTTTGGGAAGCGACCCATGAGATCCCCGGATATGTTGGCAGTAAATTCGGTCGTCGGACTATCCGAACACGTAAGTACCAAGTACTACGTTTATACCGATTTACAAGATAAGGTTGGTCTCTAGCAAAGCGCCATGCCTACCCAATTCTCCGGAAATATCCTTACAGGAATAAAGGATCTATATCAGGCGTAGTATACGTAGTATTGCGTATTTCTGTCCAGTATCGGATGATCACGTGCTAGGCCTGAGGCTGGAATTGTGTCTGCCCCGTACGAAGCACATGTCGGATGTTTGGTAACTAGTCTCTATAATCGGATAAACTTGACCTTGTCATTTTATCCAATGAATGCAGTACTTAAGAGTACTAGTACCGTATCCTACGTGACCATCATCTCCATATGACTGGAGTGACACTTCCGTCTTGACATCACACCCAATACACTACGATTCTCAATATACCCAGCATTGGCATACACAGAACCTGTTAAAGCCCTGGATGACCGCAACCAAAGTGTATTGATTGTCGCAAGTATTAGCGGTGCAAGTCTCAGGTTAAGACCAAATACACCTACCCTGATTTCAGACTTCCATAGACACATAGTCATACTACAAATGGAATTCCGAGGGGGTCTATCCAGAGCGAAGCTGTTTCCCGTACCATCGGTAAAACAGAACCTCCTATTACACTTGCATGAGTATCCTATACCCAAATATATGAGAACTATGCAGTTGTGTCCTCACAACGCGCACAAGTGTAATACTAGTCTTTTACGTATTTATCGATGTCCAATCTCGATAATACTCTGACTAGGGATATTTAATGATTTATCCTTCGTGGATTGATACTGTCTCATGTCATTCTCAATCCAGGAACAAATCACAGGGACCTCCTATCATTTATATATCTAGGTGTTCTAATCACAAATGATAAAAGTGCAATCTCCTTTGTCACATAGTTAATTTGTACAACAACACCATGATCTATACAAATAGTGACGCTATGGGTCATAATTGTCCAACAGTGCTTCGACTCCTGGTTCATTCCCGAACCGTTACTGGAGGTGGTCTATTCCCAAACCATTACTGTATGAGGTGGTCCATTCCCGAACCATTACTGTGAGGTGGTCCATTCCCGAACTGTTACTGTGAGGTGGTCCATTCCCGAACCGTTACTGTGAGGTGGTCCATTCCCGAACCGTTACTGTATGAGGTGGTCCATTCCCGAACTGTTACTGTGAGGTGGTCCATTCTCGAACCATTACTGTGAGGTGGTCCATTCCCGAACCGTGCTCTATTCTCAAAGCGTCATTCCCTGCTTGATAATCCTCATTCCCGAGGTGTTACTGATGTGATGGTCCATTCCCAAATCGTGCTCCATTCCCTGAGCGCCATTCCCGGCTTGCTAATCCTCATTCCCGAGGTGTAGCTGATGTGATGGTCCATTCCCGAATCGTGCACCATTCCCGGCTTGCTAATCCCCATTCCCGAGGTGTTGCTGATGTGATGTTCCATTCCCGAACCATGCTCCATTCCTGGAGCGCCATTCCCGGCTTACTGATCCCCATTCCTAAGGTGTTGTTGATATGATGGTGGTGGTTCATTTCCGAACTGTTACTGATGTGAGGTGGCTCATTTCCGAACCTTTACTAATGAGAGATGGTTCATTTCTGAACAGTTACTGATGTGAGATGGTTCATTTCTGAACCGTTACTGATGTGAGATGGTTCATTTCTGAACCGTTACTGATGTGAGATGGTGCATTTCCGAACCGTTACTGATGAGAGATGGTCCATTTCCGAACCGTTACTGATGTGAGATGGTTCATTTCCGAACTGTTACTGATGAGAGATGGTCCATTTCCAAACCGTTACTGATGTGGGATGGTTCATTTCCGAACCGTTACTGATGAGAGATGGTCTATTTCCGAACTGTTACTGATGAGAGATGGTTCATTTTCGAATCGTTACGAAGTTGAGTTGATGGCGAGGCGCTTTGACCTCTGGGTCTTGTTCCTGAACTGAATTGATTGTGTGGTCCTCGACCCTGGGATTCATTCCCAAAACTGCTGATATTGTGGGCCTCGACCCTGGGATTCATTCCCGAAAACTGCTGATAATGTGGCCCTCGACTCTGGGATTCATTCCCCAAAACTGCTGATAATGTGGGCCTCGACCCTGGGATTCATTCCCAATGCTGCTGATAATATGGGCCTCGACCCTGGGATTCATTCCCAATGCTGCTTGTCTTTGCTGATTTTTCTTTTTCTTCAAAACCTGCGAACAAAAACAAGACAAAAATTGCGTGCATGTGACGTGTATACATATATGCATGGATGTGTTTCCTATTCCGATGGGTTAGGTCTTCCTTGTGCTCCTCGGTGCTTCTTGCCTACAAAATTCTTTGATCGCCCCATGGGTCTGCTTACAATTTCCTTGTGCCAGTTCTTTTCTGGTGGTTGGTCAGTTCTTTTTGGTCCCATGGCTCAAGATCCCGTTGTGTCCCTTATTCGCGGGGTGGTAGACTGGTCGCCCCTATACTTGATTTAGCTTTCTGCTCTCCGCTGTTTGCACTTGGTCAAGATGAACCATATGGTGGGGCATGCATATCAACATGCTATATTACAAGCTATGAACTAGTCTCAATAGTTATACATATTATTGTCCTCAAAGAATGTCCAGTAATGAAACCAGAGAACCTTCAAAAAACTCAATGCAACTCAAATCCAAGTCTTTGAATAAATGATCTAAGCCAGACTCAAAGTGTGTGTGTGCAAAGGTTCTTTTACAGCTCGATTCCTAGGTAAGCCAACTCAATGATTTTGTTTCAAAAATTGTGGTCGATGGGTCAAACCAACCTAGATATCTCAATTATGCTATGCAATTACTTTTCCGTGCTCAATATGGTATGGTTTTCTTTTTCTTTTGTCTCTTTTTTTTTTTCAACACACCTACCCTTTAAGGTAGCATTTCTCCTCATGGTGGTCCTAATACTCGCCCATGGGTAGCTTCACGCTTATCGCTTATAAGTGGTTTTTTTTTTTTTTTTTTTTTTTTTACTTTAGAGACTTTTCTTTTATTTTCAACCATACCACACATCCTAACACAAGCAAATCCAGATAGACATCTAAGCAAACGGTCATTCACCGACCTACAATTTCTTCAACTAGTCACATTGCCAACTACTCAGGTTTTCACCGCTAAGAACCTATAGTGAAGTGCTTACGAGTCTAACATAGATCAACTACTCCTTGTATCAGATAAAAGCACATCAAAAGTTTATCGTTATTTCATCATCGGACTTGTGCCTAACTATTAAGGACTAAACACAAACAATTTTTCTCTTTCTTTTTTTTTCCCTTTTTTTTTCTCTTTTTTTTCTTTTGTTTTTTTTTCTTTTTTTCTTCTCTTTTTTTCTCTTTTTTTTGCTGATGGCCCCCCAATGGTCTTTTTATTCTTGGGTAAATTTTTTTGTTTCTCGACTTCCTCTTCCCCGATATCTATGTTTGCTAAACTCTTCTTGACAAATCTTTTTTTCTCTAACCCAATGGATATCTATGATGGCTTTTAAGACAAAGGGGTTAACATGATGCGTGTATGCATGAGATGCATGAGATGCGTGCGATGTATGAGATATAATATGCATATGGTTATCAAAAGCATAAAGGGGCAACTTCTATAGGATATATAACTATGGTTCATATGCGGGCTTATAAGGATATGGATAAAGGCTCCCGCCGGTGAAGGGTTGCCCACAACTAGGTTTCCCCACTCAAGTGTTCGAGCGACCAAGTGAGCGCACCTTTTTATACCCTAAGGTACGTGCCAACGAGTGATGATACCATATAACGATCCACCGCTTCGAGCGACAATGACTTCACGATACATGATGCCATCAAGGTAAGAAAGGGTATGTAAAATTTATGAGACAAGGTTAACTAAAGCAAAACTCATAAATATTACAAGACATTATTTCGGGGCCGATTCTCTATCCCCAGTGGAGTCGCCAGACTGTAGACACGGCGACGCTGTCCGGGCTCGCGACCCGTCGGGAGTACGTAGTAGCCCACGTGGGACTAAACCGGAGAAATAAAATGGAGTCGCCACCCAGTGTGAACTGGGAAATGATTTAAGGCCGCACTCACCCCTCGCAAGGGAAGACCTCAAACCGTTGGGTTCAGAATGGTCCCTTACTTATGCCAATTGTAATGAAAGGATTTATGCAATATTATAACCAAGTCTTATGCAACACATGCAAGATAATTTAATCAACACACAAGTTCGCACACCCATAAACGTAAATAAAAATGAAGGCAAATGCATGATTCCATAAACATAATAACCAAAGAAGTGCGTGAATGTAAATAAATAATACCAATAAAAGGGCATTAATAATAAAGAGAGATGATCAAGTTCATAATGTAAAAAGGATGACTAAAGAGACAAATATGCATGAAACATGATGAAATAATTTGTCCAGTGTGCGCGCGTTCCAGTAGCATTCGGAAACACATTCGAATGGGATAAGGCCGAATGCATGTATTCGAGTAGCGTTCGTAAACACGTTCGAACGAAACGGGATATCATGTATGGCAAGACAGAATGCATGCGCATTCGTGTAGCATCCGGAAACACGTTCGAACGGGGTGAGGCCGAATGCATGCGTTCAAGTAACGTTCGGAAACACGTTCGAACGGAGAGAGACAGAATGCATATGTTCATGTAGCATTTGAGAACGCGTTCGAACGAGATTACCAAAGTGTCTAAAATGACATAAACACATGCATGAATGTTTCCCCAAGCGGTACGTGGAGTTGTATCCCAAGTACAGACCGCACTACCGTCCATTCGGATTCGGCTACAGAATTTATGTCTGGATTTCCATCCGATATACCGCAAGGGATAACACGCAAGCATTAACACAACGCAATCATTAACCCAATATTGACATACATGAAATATGATGATGCATATAACAATAAATAACCGAAGAGACAAATATACGAAATAACAAGGAAGATAAATAACACAAAACAAATGTGGAACAAAAAAAACAATAAACGTAAATTAAATGTGAAATAATAAAAGACTAATACGAAATAAATGCGGAATAATAAATATGTGACCAAAGAATTTGGCCGTTTTCAATATAGGACTTCGCATACCCGGTTGGAAGTATTCCATGTCCAACCAAACATGCTGTTTCCAGGACGACAAAATAAAATATAACAAAGGGTGCCCTCAGGTCTTACCTTTTAAGTCGCTTCTCGGGAGTGCGTTGGGACGTCGCCGGAAAAGTTAACGCTTCGCTCTTTTTCTGGTTCACTGGTTTGCCATTTCCGCTCGCTGTTTCGCTGTTTTCCCTCACTGGTTTTCTCTATTTTTGGACTGCTGTTTGGGATGATTTTTGGACTATTTTGGGACTAGTTTGGACTATTTTGGGGTTTGTTTTTGGACTGTTTTGTTCACTATTTTGGCGGTTAGTGGGGAAGATTTTCGGTACTGTTTTAGGATTATTTTTGTTACTATTTTGGGTTATTTTCTCATTCGGTTTTCACGGGATTTAGGGCTGATTTTTGTTGTTTGCATCGGTGTGTTGCTGGGGGGCTGCGTGAATGCATTAATAGTCTGTTAGCAGTGTGTGCGTGTAGTTTGGCTATTTGTTTCACGTGGCTATTTATTGAAGGGTACATGGGGTTAGTTTGTGGCTACTTATGGCTTTTCATTTGGTCGGTTGGCTTCTTGTGTGAGTCGGTGATGGTGTGCATTTGTGAGTGTGTGGCTGTGTCGGTTAGTGAGGTGCCTAGGGAGAGAGGTGCGTTTGTGGCTGATCTGTGTGTACCGTGTGAGTTGATGAGAGGTGTGCCATGTGAGTTGATCAGAGGTGTGCCGTGTGTGATAGTGGTTTGTAGTTCGTGAGTGTGGCCTGTGTTGCCGAGAGAGCGAGAGACGTAAGTTTTTTTTGTTATTTGGTTCGTGTGAGACGAGAGATGAAGAGAGAGATAGAAATGTGTGTTGTCTGTGTCGGTGTCCTGTTGGTGTGTGGCTTATCTAGGGTTTGATGAGTTACCGTGTGCATTAGGGGGAGAGGAAGGATGTGGGACACATAAACTGGGCGACGCATGTTGTTCCGGGCTCGCAGCCCGGTTGGGAGTACGGAGTAGCCCGCGGGGGACTAAACCGGAGAATAATGGAGTCGCCACCCGGTGTGAATCGGGACAAAGATTTAAGGCCGCACTCACCCCTCGCAAGGGAAGACCTCAAACCATTGGGTTTGGAATGGTCCCTTACTTATGCCACTTGAAATGAAATGATTTGTGCAATAATTTAACCAAGCCTAAGCAACATTTATTTCCAAGGAGTATTCTACTTTTAAGTTCACATGTATGAAAGTAATCATTATAACGACAAACATGCAATAGCACACGATAATCTCATGAACATGTTTCGATCATATAATGCTGAAAATAAAGAACAACCTAAACCTAATGCAAATTCTAAACGCAAAATAAAGGACTAATCATGCTTGAAAATGAACAACTAAATGGGCTAAATCATGCTTAAGAACCAAATAGCATACTAACGGCCTAATCATGCTTGAATACCATCTCATGAACACATCAAATAAATAAATGCAGGAATTCAAATAGTATGATTGATTACATGATACAAGGGAAATCACCTAAGAAACAATTATGCATGACATGTGATGAGAGTGACCCAGTTCAGTGTATGCGCGTTCGTGTAGCGTTCGAAAACGTGTTTAAACGGTAAACAGAAGGTTCTCATTTGTGTGGCATTTGATAACGCGTTCGAACAGGACCAGACCTGATGAAACAAATGCATGCGCGTTTTAGTAGCATTCGTAAACGCGTTCGAACGGTAAATAGAAGGTTCGCGTTCGTATAACGTTTGATAACGTGTTCGAATGGGACCAGATAGAAAACATGCGTTCGTGCGGCGTTCTGAAACGCGTTCGAACGAGGTTACAACAGTGACCACTAAAATGCAGTAAACAACATGACACATACATGAACGGATGAATAGACAACACATAATCAATAATGACGGGCTCAAAGGCACGGCAAAGTATTGTGGTAAAGGTAAACCGTAGGATTTTTATCCCTCCAAATTGAGGACCTTTAATCGCACTTACTAAGCCCATGCGCAATGCAACATGATGCGTGATTATGCAAGAAGATGACATACAAAGAAAAGTGAATAACGAAATGAAAGACGTGGCGAAATATTGTGGTAAAGGTTCTTTAACCCCTCGAAATGAAGGTCCTTTAATCCAACTTACTAAGCCAATGCGCTTCACATCATAATGCATATAAAAATAAAGAAAACCATATCAAACTTCATATACCCGATTGAAAATATTTTACATCCAATCGAATATACATCATCCGGCGCGGCAAAGCATCGTGGTCGGAACGGAGGACCTTTAATCCAACTTACTAAGCCCATGCTCTAATAAAAAAATGCATATAAAAAAGAAAGACAACAATATCGGACTTCGTATACCCGATTGAACACATCTTACATCCAACCGAATATACCTCATCCGACGCGGCGAAGCATCGTGGTAAAGGATTTTAACCCCTCAAAATAGAGGACCTTTAATCGCACTTACTAAGCCCATGTGCTAATAACACAATGCATATATAAAAAGTAAAGACAATGATATCAGACTTCGTGTATACGATTGAACATATCTCATATTCAACCGAATATACATCATCCGGCGCGGCAAAGCATCGTGGTAAAGGATTTTAACCTCTCAAAATAGAGGACCTTTAATCGCACTTACTAAGCCCATGCGCGAACAACACAATACATATATAAAAAGTAAAGACAACGATATCGGACTTCGTGTATCCGATTGAACATATCTCACATTCAACCGAATATACATCATCCGACGCGGCAAAATATCGTGGTAAAGGATTTTAACCTCTCAAAATAGAGGACCTTTAATCGCACTTACTAAGCCCATGCGCTTTATCTCATCATTACATAAGCAAATAACATGTGGAAATCAAGTAACAAATCAAAACAACATAAAACAAAATATGTGCCATTTACTCAAGTGGTACGTGGAGTTGTATCCCGAGTACAGATCATACTACCGTCCATTCGGAATCGGCTATGAAATTTATGTCCGGGTTTCCATCCTATATACCACGAGAGGCGACACACTTTTCATTTTATTCAAGGGCCACAACATACATCATTTTACAATTCATGCATTTTCTATCTATTCAAGGGCCACAACATGCTTCACTCCACAATGATCATGCAAACGAAACTCAATAAATAATAAAAATACAACTGAAAAACGGATGTGAAAGAATACCCTCAGGTCTACTTTTTCGTCGACTCTCGGACTCGCGTTTCACGGTGATCGGAAGGGTGAAAGCTCCGTAACTTTTCTGGTTCACTGGTTTGCATTTTTCCTCGCTGTTTCGCTGCTTAAGCTACTGTTTTTGCCCCGTTTCTCTGCTACTTTGCTGCTATATTTCCGCTGTATTTTGGTCACTGTTTTTGGTGTTTTAGGCTACTGTTTGGGTGTTTTTTAAAGGCTTTAAGTGCAGTTTTTTAGTTATTATTTTAGGGATTAAAAGTGCATTTTTTTAGTCACTGGTTTAGGTGATTTAGAGGCTTTTTTTTAGGTATTTTCGATGATATGGGGCTGCTGTATAGGGGTTGTTTTTCGGTGATGTGTGTTGCTATATAGGGGGCTATTTCAGTGGTGTTTCAGGTTGTAATGTTTTCGGCAATGGAGGGGTTTATGGGTCTGTGATTTTCTGCTAAGGGTGTAGGAAGAGAAGAGAAATATTTGCTTGCTGTATGCGTGAATCAATAGGCTTTTTTTTTTCTTGCTGTATGCGTGTGTGTGAGAGGCCCCAAGGGTTGGGAGAGGTTGGGTTTTTATAGGCAAAGCGGTAGGGCTACTCATTGCTTGACAAGGAAAGAGGATTTGGCATTTAAGGGGGATTTGATTTAGTGTCAAATAAGGAAATCCTAAGATTGACGGGGGACAAAATTAGTTCAATTCAGGAAGTCAATATATTTAATTTGTGTTTTTTAGGCATAATATTTGTTAAGTTAGGAATACAATATTTTTAATTAGGAATAATATTTGTTGATTGATTTTAATTAGGCATGATTTGATTTAATGTTTTATTTAATTCGTTATATGATTTAATATTTTATTTAATTTGGTATATGACTTAATTAATTATTTTATTTAATTGGGTTGTATTTTGAGGGCCTTGGGCGTGTGGGCCAAGTGTGGTGGGCTAGGTGTTGTGTTGGTTTGGTGAGTGGGTTTGGGCCAAGGTTAAATGGTTCTGGGTTTGGTGGGCTAGGTGTTATACCGATTCCCTTCCGACGACCGTTTCGTGCAACTTCCTCGACTAAAAAGGTAGTGCCTCCAAATGAGACTCATCATAGGGACTAACATGCAAAAATGCAATGCCTACAGTCGCCCCCACTTTGATGGAACTTGTGCAGTGTGTGACCTTGAACAATCCTATCAAAGTTATGCAATGCATTTTCACTTACCTGGCTCGCCAGCTGCCTCTTGACTTGCCTGCTGCCTCGAACTGAGTTGATGCCGCAGTAGACCTCGATCCTAGGACGCATCCCCAATAGCTGCAACCGAAAACGGGGCCTCGACCCTGGGACGCATCCCAATACCGCTGACAATAAGTGGGCCTCGACCCTAGGACGCATCCCAAAACTAACGATGTAGGGGGCCAACGACCCTGGGACGCATCCCGATAACTACAACCGACAACGGGGGCCTCGACCCTGGGACGCATCCCAATATGTTGCCAATATGGGTCATGACCCTGGGAGGCATCCCCGAAACTGCTGGTGATGTGGGTTACAACCCTGGGACGCATCCCCAAAACTGCTGATGAAGTGGGTTACAACCCTGGGATGCATCCCCGAAACTGCTGATGTGGGCCTCGCCCTCTAGGACTCATCCCCCCAAAACTGCTGATGTGGGCCTCGCCTCCTGGGACTCATCCCTGAAACTGCGCTGACACTGCTTTTGATTGGCTCATCTCTACCGCTTCCTCTTTTCTCCTTCGAACCTGCGAACACAAAACGAAACAAACATGAATAGAATGCAAGGTATGTTACGGGTATGCATGCATGAATAATTTTCTTATTCCGTTGGGTTAGGTCTTCCGTCAATCTTCCTGATGACTGCTCATTCTTCTCTCCCTCAGGCAAAGTACTGCTTCAATCTATCTACGTTGATCGGCTCGGTGAACTCATTCCCTTCCAAGTTTGACAGTCTCACTGCTCCATTTCTCATTACTTTCTGCACTATGTAAGGTCATTCCCAGTTAGGTCTGAACTTTCCTCTCGGATCTGTCGTTGACGGCCTTGACTGCTTAAGTACTAAATCACCCTTTATGATCTTGGTGGGACGTACTTTCTTGTTGAATGCTCGGGCTAGTCTCTTCTGATACAACCGCATGTGATACAAAGCCTTCGTTCTCTTCTCATCCAACAGTGCTAACTGATCAAACCTCTGTGCGGCCCATTCTTGTTTCAGTAACTCTGCCTCTGCTAATACCCTCATAGACTGTATTCCACTTCCACTGGCAATACTGCTTCCATTCCATAGACTAGAGAGTAAGGTGTGGCCTATGTTGCTGTTCTCACTGATGTTCTGTACCCCCACAAAGCATACGGTAGTTTGTCGGCCCAATCTCTGCAGTTTTATGTCATCTTGGCTAAAATCGTCTTTATTGTTTTGTTGGCTACCTCAACTGCCCCATTTTCCTGCGGCCTATACGGTGATGACTTGTGATGGCCTATCCCATATTTCTGTAGCATTGCATTTGTCTCTCCTTGAAACTAAACTCCGTTGTCCGTCACTACATGGTGCGACATACCGTACCGACAAATGAGATTCCGAGCTATAAACTTTGCCATCTGCTTTGCTGTAACATTATGGAATGATTCGGCTTCCACCCATTTCGAGAAGTAGTCTACTGCCACTACTATAAAGCGATGCCCATTCGATGCATTTGGTCGAATCTCTCCAATCATATCAATTCCCCATGCTGAGAAAGGCCACGGCTCTGACAACCCGTGCAACTCTGTGTGCGGCAAATGATTCAAATTGCCGTGTGCCTGACAATTATGACAATGCTTTACCATCTTCGCACAGTCCATCTCCATGGTTGACCAGTAAAAACCCTGTCTCACTATCTTGCGGGACAGATTCAACCCGTTCATGTGTGGACCACATACCCCGGCGTGTACTTCTTCCATTACCTAGTGAGCCTCTTCTTTTCTCAAACACTTCAACTGAATACCGTTTTCTTGCCTCTTGTACAGTTCCCTTTCAAAATCACATATTGGGAAGCTAACTTCTGAATGGCTATTCTGTCTTTTCTGCCTGCTCCCTCTGGGAGTTCCCCATGTTCCAGATACCTCTGAATATCATGATACTAAGGTTTTCCATCGTCGACCTCTATTTCCAGAATTCTCTCTATCTTATAAACAGGTCTGCTTGCAGTCGTTAGTATCAATGGTCTCATCACTAAATTTTCTGGATTTTCCCAAGTCGGTGCAAGCGTAGCCAATGCATCTGCCATCTGATTCTCTTCTCTCGGCAAGTGCTGAAACTTACAATCGGGAATAACCTGTGCCAACTTTCTGAGGTGAAAAATGTAAGGTTTCAACCATTCTTCTTTCAATTCCCATTCTCCTCGCATCTGCTGGACTACCAACATAGAATCTCCGTAGACTTCCACACTCTCGGCCTTCAAGGCTATCAATGCAGTCAAACCAAAAGCACATGCTTCATACTCGGCCATGTTGTTTGTTACTCTGAATTTCAACCTTTTGGCCAAAGGCAAGGTCTCTCCTTCAGGGGTCACTATCACAATCCCAATTCCAGCTCCCTTGTAATTCACTGCTCCATCAAAATACATTTTCCATCTCAGAACTGTTATTGCTTGGATCTCTTCATCTGGAAATTCAAACTTATATTGATCCCCTTCAACAGGTTGCAATGCCAGAAACTCTGCTACTGCTCGCCTTTGACCACTTTGGTGGTGAGATACTCGATGTCAAACTCTGTCAGCAATACTAACCATCTGCCCAATTTCCCCACTAGCGAAGGCACTGAATGCAGATATTTCAGAGGATTCTCATTTGCCACTACCTGGATCTTATAAGACTGGAAATAATGCCGTAATTTTCTGGAAGCCCATACCACTGCCACAATCTTCTCTACTTCCTGATAACGAGCCTCATACGAGAGCATGTTCTTACCCAGATAATAGACTGCATGTTCTACCCCTGTCTCATCTGCCTGTACCATCATTGCCCCCAGTGCTTCTGACTCTATGGCCAAATACAATATCAAAGGTCTGCCCGGTTTCGGAGGTTTCAATACAGGAGGCTTTACCAAGTACTCTCTGATCTTGTCGAAGGCTGCTTGACACTGCTTATTCCATTTTACTGGCTGATCTTTTCTCAACAGCTTGAAGATAGGCTCACATACTGACGTCAACTTGGGGATGAACCGACTGATGTACTGAATCTTCCCCAGGAATGCTCTGACTTCCTTCTCAGTCTTCGGTGCTGGCATTTCTGTGATTGCTTTGATCTTTTCAGAGTCTACCTCTATTCCTCCCATTCCCACTGTATGTCCCAGCAACTTTCCTGATGTCACCCCAAACACACATTTCTTGGGATTTAGCCACATGTTGTATTTGTCAACTCTCTGAATGAACCTTTCCAGTGCTTCAATATGCCCAACTCTTGTTTCTGATTTCACCATCATGTCATCTACATACACTTCAATCTCTTTGTGCATCAAGTCATGGAATAGTGTAGTGGCCATCCGCTGATAAATAGCTCCCGCATTCTTGAGCCCAAACGGCATCACCTTGTAACAATAAGTACCCCACTCGGTAACAAAGGAAGTCTTGTGTTTATCTTCCTCAACCATAAGAACCTGATTGTAACCTGAAAACCCGTCTGTAAATGAATACATAATAGATAAAGCCGCACAATCAACCAGTATGTCTATATGCGGTAGAGGAAAATCATCTTTCGGGCAAGCCTTGTTGAGATCTCTGTAGTCCACACACATTCTGACCTTCCCGTCTTTCTTCGGCACCGGCACAATATTAGCCAACCACTCAGGATACTTTACTACTTCCAAGAACCCCACATCTATCTGTTTCTTAACTTCCTCTCTGACTTTCTCAGCCCATTTTGGTCTCATCCGTTGGAGTTTCTGCTTCACCAGCCTCATATTCGGATAAGTTGGTATTGTGTGCTGGGCAATGTTTCTATCTACCCCAGGCATGTCCTCATAGGACCAAGCAAACACTTTGGCATATCTGACCAATACTTCTTCTAATTTTTCTCGCTCTTCAGCGGTAACTTCAATTGTAATCAGAATTTCCTTAGGACTCTCAGGTGTACCAAGGTTAAATACATTTGTTTTGGTGGAGCTGATATCAAATATACTCAAGTCATGCAAGTTAGAGGAAATAGACTCAGGCAAATAAGCGAAATGATTGTCTTTATTGCTAACAAATGCGGGGTACACTCAAATAAATCAGGAAGACAAATGTCCTCATCTTCTACAGACATTTCATCCTCTGCAACTGGGTTCTTCTAAGGCTCTTTATCCTCTTCAAGAGTCAGGCTCTCCAACTTCATCAGTTCTTCTTCCCAATTCTCTTCTTCCTTCTTCACAATTTCTTCCATCATTGGATTCTTACCAAGCATATCCTGGAAAATCTCAAATCCAGGTACCACAATCCCATTAACTTCCACCGGTTCAGGCTCCCCTTGATATCCCGAAGCCTTCACAAAACATTCCATCAGTTTCAGACCTTTCTTCTTAACCTTTGGCTTTTCTTCATCAGATGTGTATCCCAAACCCTTCCGAGTAGTCTGTCCTCTGAAATCTGGCAATTTTGAACCTTCACCCGGCTCAAACTTCATTTTTTTCATGATCCTAGCCACCCTAGGATCCACCCATTCCTCAAAAGTTGCTGATACCTGAAACCTCGTGAAAGGCTGTATCTCCAAGGCAGACACAACATTACCTATCTCAGCTCGGATGGTAACAATCTCTCCCTCATACAGGAACTTAATCATCTGACGCAAAGTGGAAGGCACGCCCCCAAGTTTTTGAAACCAAGGCCTTCCCAACAATATAGCGAAAGTAGCCAGAATGTCCAACACCGTGAACTCAACTTCGTCTTCAATTGGGCCCACTTTGACCACTACCAAAAAAGTACCCTCAACTCCTCGTTTGCTGTCATCATATGCTTTGATGGTCATACTGGATGGGTCCAAATCCGTTGCTTTCATACCCAGCTTTGCCAAAATCTTCAACGGGCACACATTGATGGATGAGCCGTCATCCACCATCACACATGACGTTCTCTTGCCTTTTACCTCGGCCCTGATGAACAAAGGTCTATTATGGTTTCTCCCTTCAGTCGGGAGTTCTTCCTCAGAAAAAAGTGATTGCCTCTAAAATTTCCTTCTGTACTGATCCCACAAACATCGCCGGATTAGCATCCTCCGGTACCACTATTTTGCTCAAGGCTTCAACCATAGCCTGCCTGTGCTCATGTGATGAACACAATAATTCCTAGATGCTGACCTATACGGGGTTTTTTTCAACTGGCGCAGAACTGTATCTCCCTCAGAATTATCCCCATTTTCTGCCACTTCCATTCCTTCAGTCAACACTTCTTTACCCTTCTCATTATAGAAACGCCCACTGCGTGTCATCCCCCTCACTTCTTCTTCATCACTACTGGAGAAGTCTTCCCAAAAATTTTGCCCCCATTCTGTCTCATCTTCACTGTTACTATCCCAAATCCCAAGGCAAACGGCTTGGAGGTCAAAGGATTTAAGGACAAGGTTCTCGGGTAGACCAGAGTTTATCATATAGGTTGGTGGCGGGACAGAGTGGTAATTTGGTAAAGGGTTCTGGTGTGTGTTGGGGCGTTCTGTTTCAGGGTCGGGTATCTTTTTGGAGTCTATAAGGTCTTGGATTTCATGGTGGAGTTGGGCACAGTTGTCGGTATCGTGGCCTTTCTGTTGGTGGAATTGGAAATATTGGTTTAGGTTGAGATGTGGTGGTGGAGGGTTTGGGAGTGGTTTGGTTTCTAGGGGTTTCAGAAGTCCTTATTTCTTTAATTTCTCCAATACCTTGGACATGGGTCTACCCAAGTTGGAGAATCTCCGGTTTCGGATAGCAGCAATCTCAGCAGAAACGGGCTTTATTCCCGATGTCCCCCCAATGGGCCTGCTGTTCAGAACATAGAATTTTCTATTCTCGACCTCTTCTTCCTCAATATCCATGACAGTTTCCCTCAACTGTCGAAAATCAGTAATCATGGAGGTCATCCTTCTTAGCTTCCCATAGATGGAGGGCTTGGTGCCCTTGATGATCATTTTTATCTGGTCCTTCTCTGAGGGCCTGGTCTGCATCTTTAAAAGCTGGCTTCTCCAGCGGTCCACATACTCCTTGAAACTCTCTTCCGGTTACTGCTTGGTGTTCTCCAGATCACGGAGTGACAGATCTATCTCCAAGTATGTGACATACTGTTTCAGGAATGCATCAGCCAATTCCCTCCAATCTTCCCTTACTTTCTTCTCAAGGCTGTGATATCATACCACCGGTGCCCCCTCGAGTGACGTTCCAAACATCTTCTGCACCTGTCGCTTTGTCAAGCCCACAGAACTCATAACTGATACATACTGACGGAGATGAACCCTCGGATCCCCATTCCCGTTGAACTTAGCCATATCCGGCATCTTGAACTGAGCAGGCAACTGTTCTTCGAAGGTCATTGCCTCATAATCTAACAACTCTTCATGTTTACCCTTTATTTTGCGGGTAACTATTTCAACCTGATCCCGAAGCTTCTGAAATTCTGCCTGAGACCCAATCACACTGCCTGTTGCATACTCTGCCATGTTGTCATCAAAAGCGGGGATATCATCCCCCAACCCATTCGGAGGCTCCTCGCGCCTCACATTCTCATAACTCCCCCAGCACGGGGTACAGCCATACCAGCCACAGCAGTAGTCAATGCTTGCAACTGTTCAGTAATTTTGGCGAGACCGTTTTCCAACTGATCTATCCGGGATACCTCGTTATCGGATGTACTCATATCTGTTACCAGTCTTTTAGTGAGTCTTCCCTCTTCCCTAACCCAACGGGAATCTATGATGTCTTTTTGAGACATAGATGGTGTTAACAAGATATATGTATGCATGAGATGAATGAGATGCATGCGATACAAGGAATATATCAACTTATTAAAATTTTCACACAAATCGGCCCATCATTATTTTAGAAGCTTTTGGGATAACTGTCATGGGAGTGAACTCGTCCTAGTTTAAATGGCCCAACAAGTTCACATCTCATGGCAAGAAGTCCAACCGTATCCAAATGATAATGTTCCTAAACACAAACATATAATGGCCCATTGGCGTTTTGGAAGCTTTTGGCCCAATCATCATAAGATATGTTCTTGTCCCAGTTTAAATGGCCCAACAAGCCCATACCTCATGACAAAAGGTCCGAATAGATCCAAACGACAATGTTCCTAAACACAAGCATACATAAATAATTTCTACAGAGTGGCCCATCAACATTTCAGAAGCTTTTGGCCCAATTGTCATAGGATACGAACTCGTCCCAGTTTAAATGGCCCAACAAGTTCGCATTTCTGACAAGAAGTCCAACTGCATCCAAATGAGGATGGTCCACAAGCACAAGGAAATAGTTGCTATAGGCCATACAATTCCGGTCTACGTGTGAGTTTGCGGGAGTGTAGACAAAGACTCTCGCTGGCGAAGGATTACCCACAACTAGGTCTCCCCACTCAAGGGTTCGAGCAACCAAGTGAACGCACCTTTTTTATACCTTACAGTACGTGCCAACGAGTTATGGTGTGTGACTGACTGTCATATGGATTTCCCGTTGTAGATTCCCCAGAGGGAGGGTGGAGCAAGGCTCTCTTAAGTACCCTAGCCTCTTAGGCTCTTATCGCTTGGTGACAGGAATAAAAAACGGGTCCTCTAAATTAGTCCATCACAATAGGCTACAAGTAAATGATTATCTAGGTGCCTTCACAGCTTTTCCTTATAGAAAGGTAGTGAATGAAGGAAGACACCAAACCATTACCCAACCTAAACAATATGCCTTTGATTAAACCCCTTTTAACCCACAGTAGACATAGTTAATTAAAGCACAAATCATAATATTACAAGACATTATTTCGGGGCCGATTCTCTATCCCCAGTGGAGTCGCCAGACTGTGGGACACAGAAACTGGGTGACGCATGCTGTTTCGGGCTCGTGGCCCAGTTGGGAGTATGGAGTAGCCCGCGGGGGACTAAACCAGAGAATAATGGAGTCGCCACCCGGTGTGAACCGGGATAAAGATTTAAGGCCGCACTCACCCCTCGCAAGGGAAGACCTCAAACCGTTGGGTTCAGAATGGTCCCTTACTTATGCCACTTGTAATGAAATAATTTGTGCAATAATTTAACCAAGCCTAAGCAACATTTATTTCCAAGGAGTATTCTACTTTTAAGTTCACATGCATGAAAGTAATCATCATAACGGCAAACATGCAATAGCACACGGCAATCTCATGAACATTTTTCGATCATATAATATGGAAAATAAAGAACAACTTAAACATAATGCAAATTCCAAACGCAAAATAAAGGACTAATCATGCTTGAAAATGAACAACTAAATGGGCTAAATCATGCTTAAGAACCAAGTAGCATACTAACGGCCTAATCATGCTTGAATACCATCTCATGAACACATCAAATAAATAGATGCAGGAATTCAAATAGTATGATTGATTACATGATACAAGGGAAATCACCTAAGAAACAATTATGCATGACATGTGATGAGAAGGACTCAGTTCAGTGTATGCGCGTTCGTGTAGCGTTCGAAAACACGTTCGAACGGTAAACAGAAGGTTCTCGTTCGTGTGGCATTTGATAACACGTTCGAACAGGACCAGACCTGATGAAACAAATGCATGCGCGTTTTAGTAGCATTCGTAAACGCGTTCGAACGGTAAATAGAAGGTTCGCGTTCGTATAGTGTTTGATAACACGTTCGAACGGGACCAGACAGAAAACATACGTTCGTGCGGTGTTCTGAAATGCGTTCGAACGGGGTTACAACAGTGACCTCCAAAATACAGTAAAAAACATGACACATACATGAACTGATGAATAGACGACACATAATCAATAATGACGGGCTCAAAGGCACGGCAAAGTATTGTGGTAAAGGTAAACCGTAGGCTTTTTATCCCTCCAAATGGAGGACCTTTAATCGCACTTACTAAGCCCATATGCAATGCAACATGATGCATGATTATGCAAGAAGATGACATACAAAGAAAAGCGAATAACGAAATGAAAGGCGCGGCGAAGTATCGTGGTAAAGGTTCTTTAACCCATCGAAATGGAGGTTCTTTAATCCAACTTACTAAGCCCATGCGTATCACATCATAATTCATATAAAAATAAAGAAAACCATATCGAACTTCATATACCCGATTGAACACATTTTACATCCAACCGAATATACATCATCCGGTGATGCAAAGCATCGTGGTAAAGGATTTTAACCCCTCAAAATAGAGGACATTTAATCGCACTTACTAAGCCCATGTGCTAATAACACAATGCATATATAAAAAGTAAGACAATGATATCAGACTTCGTGTATACGATTGAACATATCTCATATTCAACCGAATATACATCATCCGGCGCGGCAAAGCATCGTGGTAAAAGATTTTAACCTCTCAAAATAGAGGACCTTTAATCGCACTTACTAAGCCCATGCGCGAACAACACAATACATATATAAAAAGTAAAGACAACGATATCAGACTTCGTGTATCCGATTGAACATATCTCACATTCAACCGAATATACATCATCCGACGCGGCAAAATATCGTGGTAAAGGATTTTAACCTCTCAAAATAGAGGACCTTTAATCGCACTTACTTAGCCCATGCGCTTTATCTCATCATTACATAAGCAAATAACATGCGGAAATCAAGTAACAAATCAAAACAACATAAAACAAAATATGTGCCATTTACTCAAGTGGTACGTGGAGTTGTATCCCGAGTACAGATCATACTACCGTCCATTCGGAATCGGCTATGAAATTTATGTCCGGGTTTCCATCCTATATACCACGAGAGGCGACACACTTTTCATTTTATTCAAGGGCCACAACATACATCATTTTACAATTCATGCATTTTCTATCTATTCAAGGGCCACAACATGCTTCACTCCACAATGATCATGCAAACGAAACTCAATAAATAATAAAAATACAACTGAAAAATGGATGTGAAAGAATACCCTCAGGTCTACTTTTTCGTCGACTCTCGGACTCGCGTTTCACGGTGATCGGAAGGGTGAAAGCTCCGTAACTTTTCTGGTTCACTGGTTTGTATTTTTCCTCGCTGTTTCGCTGCTTAAGCTACTGTTTTTGCCCCGTTTCTCTGCTACTTTGCTGCTATATTTCCGCTGTATTTTGGTCACTGTTTTTGGTGTTTTAGGCTACTGTTTGGGTGTTTTTTAAAGGCTTTAAGTGCAGTTTTTTAGTTATTATTTTAGGGATTAAAAGTGCATTTTTTTAGTCACTGGTTTAGGTGATTTAGAGGCTTTTTTTTTAGGTATTTTCGATGATATGGGGCTGCTGTATAGGGGTTGTTTTTCGGTGATGTGTGTTGCTATATAGGGGGCTATTTCAGTGGTGTTTCAGGTTGTAATGTTTTTGGCAATGGAGGGGTTTATGGGGCTGTGATTTTCGGCTAAGGGTGTAGGAGGAGAAGAGAAATATTTGCTTGTTGTATGCGTGAATCAAGAGGCTTTTTTTGTCTTGCTGTATGCGTGTGTGTGAGAGGCCCCAAGGGTTGGGAGAGGTTGGTTTTTTATAGGCAAAAGGGTAGGGCTACTCCTTGCTTGACAAGGAAAGAGGATTTGGCATTTAAGGGGGATTTGATTTAGTGTCAAACAAGGAATTCTAAGATTGACGGGGGACAAAATTAGTTCAATTTAGGAAGTCAATATATTTAATTTGTGTTGTTTAGGCATAATATTTGTTAAGTTAGGAATACAATATTTTTAATTAGGAATAATATTTTGTTGATTGATTGTAATTAGGCATGATTTGATTTAATGTTTTATTTAATTTGGTATATGATTTAATATTTTATTTAAATTGGTATATGACTTAATTAATTATTTTATTTAATTGGGTTGTATTTTGAGGGCCTTGGGCATGTGGGTCAAATGTGGTGGGCTAGGTGGTGTGTTGGTTTGGTGAGTGGGTTTGGGCCAAGGTTAAATGGTTCTGGGTTTTTTAGGCCAAATGTGCTTTAAAACGGAGGTCCAACGAGTGAGCTTGGAGCTAAACAAGCGGATAAAATTTAATGAAATACCGATTCCCTTCCGACGATCGTTTCCCGCAACTTCCTCGACTAGTGCCTCCAAATGAGACTCATCATAGGGACTCACATGCAAAAATGCAATGCCTACAAAGGAGAAAGGTGATAACTAGGGTTCATTGAAGATAGAGGCTATGTGGTCTTCTAGGGTTTTTCTTTTATGCCGAGAGAGAGAGAGAGCGATGAGAGAAGGGGGATCTTCATGAAGGCTAGGGTTTTTGTTCTTCACATTTGGTTCAGAGAGAGATAGAGACCACAATTGATGAGTGAGTGCAGAGAGAGAGAGAGAGTGAGAGAGACGTGTGTCTTGAAATGAGTTTAGGGTTTGTCTTTTTTGAGAGGTGTCGTGACTTGTGAGAGCAAAGGGGGGAGCCGAGAGCTGCTGAATGTGTGAGGAAGAAAAAGGCGTGAAGAGTCCTACCTAGGGTTTAGTTTAGGTTATCTTTATATAGTGGTGAGCTAGGGTTATGGTTTCTTGGTAGTGTTAGGGTTTTGGATGGGTGCGTATAGGCTTAGGATGGGTGCGGGGTTTTTGGTCCAAGATTTAAGGTTTAAAACAGGAATTGAATGAGCGAATCCGGGGTAACTAGCGAGTTTAAATTTGACGAACTATTAATTTTAGAATTTTCCCTTCCGGCGTCCGTTTCCCGCGACTTCCGTGACTTATCGGGTAGTGCATCCATACGAGGCTCATTATTGGGCATTATGCAAAAATGCAGTGTCTACACCAGCTTTCAGCAAAACAAAGAATCGACCGAAAAGGTTCATTTTTTCGTTTCGATTTTAGTGATTTAAATTTAACGTTCCATTTATTTTAATGTGCTTCGAGTTATGTAAATATTTTTTTTGTTGATTTCTTCTGTTGTTACAGAGAATATTCAAAATCTTAACTTGAGCTACTGGTTGTTTCAGATTTCGGTTTCGTTATTTCACTTATTTGTTCGAGCCCGTTTTTACGTAAGGTGGTGACTTTTGTTTTTCTTGTAAATATTTACACTCAATGAGTTGTTGAAATGCATGCAAATATTCATTTGTAGTATTTATTTATCTGATTTTGTATTAGTAATTGATATTTTTTCCTTCCTTTATAATAGTTTTACCAATTTGTTCAAGCTTATTGTTCTTTCAGCCGTAATTAAAATTAGAGATAAAATGAAAACTTATTTTGGTTTATGATTCTTTGCTTTGTTTTTTTCCCATTTGGGTAAGATATGGTTTGTTTATTTGACAGAAAGATGATTAAATGACTGGCAATTCAATTTTCTTTTCAATGTTGTTTTCCCAACAGCAAACCAATTACTGTTTTGATTGATCATGATTTGTCTATCTTGAAGTGGTGCTTGAAAATGTTTAATGTGATATGGGTGTTTGTCTATCTTTACTATTTTATTGTTAATGTCCTTATTGTTTATGACTTTATGTTGATGCTATTATGATGATGTTTATTATAATTTTTAAGGCTGATATTATTATGTTACTAGGTTATTATTGGGTATGTTGTTGTCCGATGTTGTTTTCCCCTTATTCAACAATAAGGTTATTATTAATAGGGTATATTTTAGTAATTTTTAAATAAGTTTTAGGAAGTATATTATGAATTATCAAAATTCAGAATTTTAATGTTCTTTTTTCATTGTAGATGAATGGGTTTGGAAGCTCACCCAACAGTAGTGGGTCGGAAGACTCAGAATCAGATTCTATTGATGTACAATTAACAGAAATAAGGAAACGAAAGGAAAAATGCCCCAAAAACTCTGATAGACCACCATTATCAAAAAAAACATGATTCATTGCCATCAATCACATTAGTAGCAACTAAAACAAGAGCTAGAAGATCTGAAGTTTGGAAAGTTTTCCGCATGTGTGAAGATAATCCGGATAAGGATGTATGTACATATTGTCAGAAGAGTTATGCTTGTAGTGCGAAGGATCGGTCCACAACCAACTTGAAGAGGCATATGGAGA
Organism: Zanthoxylum bungeanum; assembly: GCA_019454045.1. Taxonomy (NCBI): domain Eukaryota; kingdom Viridiplantae; phylum Streptophyta; class Magnoliopsida; order Sapindales; family Rutaceae; genus Zanthoxylum; species Zanthoxylum bungeanum. The sequence continues at coordinate 225,911 of SKCR01030487.1, forward strand.
CCTGCAAATCATACTTGGTTTATTGTGAAGTACAAGGTATTTTGGTTGGGGTTGGTGAAGGGAGAGGCACAAGTGTAAATCTCTTCGTGAGAGACGGTTATTTCAATCAAGTGGCGTGTCAGAAAGTAGTTGTGAAGATGATCATTGTTGATGAGCTACCATTTAGCTTTATAGAGAAATAGGGTTTTCAACATTTATGTGGTATTGTAGTCCCTCGTTTTGATGTCCCATCTCGTAGGACTATAACTAGAGATATCATGCAGCTGTATTCTGATGAAAAATTTATGTTGAAGAGTATTTTCTCTGCGGGTAATCAGAGAGTTAGTTTGACCACTGACATATGGACGTCAATTCAAAACATTAATTACATGGTTATCACTGGACATTTCATAGAAAGTGATTGGCAATTGCATTGGTGAATCCTTAGCTTTTGTCCAATTAACAATCACAAAAGGGACACCACCAGAACGTTGGTAGAGTCTTGTTTATAGCACTGAGGTATTGAGAGAATTTTTACTATAACTGTAGATAATACCAGTGCCAATGCTGTTGCCATCCAACCGTTAGTGAGAAAGATGAGGATATTGATGGGAGATGCATTGGTGCTTAATGGAGAGTATGTGCATATGCGGTGTTATGCTCACAAATTAATTTTAGTTGTGTCTGATGGTCTGAAAGAATTAGATGAAAGCATTATAACAATTCGCAATGCTGTTAAGAATGTGAGATCTTCTCAATCAAGATTGGAAGCATTTAAATCGGTGGTAGCATATGAGAGGATATATAGCAAGGGAATGGTCATCTCAGATGTTCCTACTAGGTGGAATTCCACCTACTTAATGTTGAATGTTTTATTAGACTTCCAGAAGGCCTTTGATCGAATGATTGATGATGATGGTCACTATGCTCCATATTTTAGAGATGATGAAAATGAGAGCAAAAAGATTGGACCCCCTACAGATATGGATTGGGAGAAAGCTCAATACTTTGCTGATTTTTTGGAGATTTTTTATGATGCAACGAATATGTTCAATGCCTCGTCTACTATCACTTCTTGTTTTACCTACAGTGAGATTTGCAAGATTCATACTAGCTTGAAAAACCTGGCGCGTAATGAACATCCTCTTTTGCATGAGATGGCCATATCTATGAAGATGAAATTTGATAAATATTGGGAGATCACTGCCAAAATAAATAAATTGTTGATTGTCAGTACTATTCTCGATCCATGGTGTAAGATAACATTTGCCTCTGTTTGCTTTGGTATACTTTTTGATAATGATAATATTAAGATAGAGGAAATGAGAAAGTCCACTAGAGATTTATTGAAAAGATTATACGATATGTATAATGATTGGTATGGCACAAATGGGTTGTTTGTTGATGATGATGGATCAAGGGCTGGTGGTGTAACTAGTGTTGGTGGATATAGGTCTAGTGCTGGAATGACACAATCTCAGTTGTTTGTTAGACCGCGAGCACAAGATAGAATGCGCAAGCGCAATACAATCGTGCAACCTGATGATCCGTTTCAGGTTTTTCAGACTAGTCATGTCATTCATCAAGTGGAAAGTACTGAGGTTGATATGTATTTGATGGAACCCTATGAAACTAGTCGTGACCCTAACTTTAGGGTTTTGATGTGGTGGAAAATAAAAACTGGTAAGTATCCGATTTTGGCTAGGATTTCTCGTGACATTTTTACAATGCCAGTATCGATAGTGGCATCTAAATCGGTATTTAGTATGGGCGATCGTGTTCTTGATAGTTTTCGTAGCTCATTAACTCCCATTATGGTCTAGGCTCTAATTTACACTCAAAATTGGATACGGAATAAGCTTACAATTGACAAAACCAATGAGGTGGAAGTTATGCTATTGGAGGCAGAGTACTACGAAAAGATTGAGGAAGGTAAAAAAACTTATTATTTAGTTTTTTTAATTTTTATTGTGAATACCATAAAATGCAAAATAATTTTTTTGTATTTTCTTTGAAGAATATCGTAAGTTACAATCTTAATCACAAACACTGGATCAAGTTGTTGGCAGCAGAGTTTGATTCCAATTATCTTGAAGGTACAATTTTGATACTAGGTATATAATATCACTAGATCATGTGTTTAATTGTTTATTTATTGACAAAAAAGTAGTTAGATTAAAATGACTTGTCTGCTAAGTAATGCTCATTGTGCATGGCTACATATGTAGAATTATTGTTACAACTCATTGTGCATGCTCATTGTACTCCCTCATGAGATAAAAAAAATTGATCAAAGCTAAGAGGCTTGGTTATAATATCAGTATTTTATCCAGTGCTGGGAATGTGAAGAGCACCGTGTTGTGATTCACCGATCACTCTAGAGAGTATTTTGAGGAAAATTGAATCCAATTCTATTACTACAAGAATAGAATTACAAATATTTACAAACTTGAAACAAATGAAAAACCTCATTTTCTCTCTGTATTTACACTTCTCTGGGATACTAACAATGGTCCTCAAGGCTCCAATTTATAGTGCCCAAACCATATGAACAGTGCCACATGGTTTGGCACTGTTGGATGCAAGCTGGAAATGCAAGTTGTGAGACTTTCTTTCTTCATCAACTTTCGGTGCTCCCTTGGCATGTTCTGCATGTTGCATGCATTTTGATTCTTGCTGGCTTCCTCAATGGCTTGCTGGAACCAAAAAATCTCCCCCTCCAGCTGAATCCGAAATAATCATCATCTGACAGCTATCCCAGCTATGTCTCTGCACAACTCTAGCTTGTCCAGAGTAACCAATTTTGTTAACATGTCCGCTGGATTCTCATCTGTATGGATCTTCACTAGTCTCAGCAGTTGTTGATCCAACACCTCGCGTATCCAGTGATAGCGAATATCAATGTGTTTCGTCCGGGAATGATACATTGAGTTTTTGCTCAAGTCCAGAGCACTCTAACTGTCACAATATATCTTATAATCTGTCTGCTTGATCCCTAATTCTTGGAGAAAACATTTTCGCCATAACATTTCTTTTCATGCCTCAGCTATAGCGATGTACTCAACTTCTGTTGTGGATAATGCAATACACCTCTGCAATCTTGACTGCCATGACACAGCTCCCCCTGCAAAAGTGTAGATGAATCATGATGTAGATTTCCTACCATCAAGATCTCCAGCCATATTTGAATCAGTATAGCCTTCCAAGATTGGATTAGCTCCACCGTAACACAGACGAAACTTTGTTGTACCCTTGAGGTATCTGAGAATCCATTTGACTGCATCTCAGTGTTGCTTTCTAGGGTTAGAGAGAAAACGGCTCACTACACCCACTGCATGTGCAATATCCAATCTGGTACATACTGTAGGCATTGCATTTTTTGCATAAGTCCCGATGATGAGCCTTGTATAGAGGCACTACCCGATAAGTTGCGGAAGTCGTGGGAAACAGACGTCGGAAGGGAAAATTCCAAAATAAATACCTTGTTGGATTTAATTCGTTTCCTTAGCTTCGAGTTCGCTCGTTTGATCTTTGTTTTAACTGTTAGACTCGGCCCAAAAACCCATGCACCCATCCAAAGCCCATTTCGCCCAAGCCCAATCAAAAAATAATTAAAATATTTAAAACACATGCCACAAATTAAATAAATCAAATCAAATCACCTTCCTAAATTAAACAAATTATTTTCTTAAACTAAAACAAATCACCTTCCTAAATTCAATGGATCATTTCCTTATAACACACCAATTAAATATTCCCCATAATTACACAATCTTGATTTCCTACCCATACAAGGACAACCCTAACCCACTCCTATAAAAAGAAACACAAACTAAAACCCAAGGGGAGCTCTCTTCACTCACAACTCTCTCTCTCTCTCTCTCACGCCCTATCTCTCTCTCTAAAAAATTCCACACAGTGAATAAACCCTAATAGCTTACAGTCACGCCATAACCCCCCACAACTTTCCCTCACTCTCTCGCCAGTCCTTCTCTCTCCCCTGAAAACTCTTCACACCTCTCTCTCCCAAAAGAAAACAAAACCCTAAGATGCATCCTTCATTCTCTTTTCTCTTCACGCCCACGACCTCTCTCCTACCTCTGATCAACTCACAAAAATAAACAAAGAAGACATTCACAAAGTTAAACCCTAACTCACTCATTCGGCAGCCTCATCTTCTCTTATAAACTTGCCAAACCCTAGAAATCCTAAGTCTAAAGTCTCAGATCCATCTCTCTCGGCCTCACCAAAGCAACAACCCATTCCTTCCACCGATTCAGCCAACAACAGTTTTTTTAGCTTTCATTCTTTGCACTTCATTCATATGAGCTAACCGTCCACCCATAAGACATTGCTTTCTTTCTCTGAACCACCACTCAACACATAAACCCTAATCACGCACGCACCTCACCTCACATATCACGCCCTTTCAAATAAAAGCCACACACTTCAGCCAAGACACCACTCTCACAAAAACAACAAACCCTAAACAAAACAAACCCTAAATAAAACAGAACCTTTCACGCACACACTCTCAACATCCACACACTCATCACATAAAGAACACATACACGGGCCTCTCTCTAATATCTCTCTCGCCTCACAAACCCTAAACAAAATAGAACCCTTCACGCAGCGATACCTCACGCACACAGCACCAATATAATCGGCGCAATAGTCCCTCTCCACCAGGATAAAACCCTAATCTCTCACTTCATCTCTCTCGGCCAACTCAAACACACACATATACCACATCGACACCTTGCAAGCCACTCACCACACATACTGCTCATTAACCCTTCTCATCATCTCCCATCTTCATCAAAAAAAAGCCGAAAACCCTAACAACTAGCAGCCTCCACCGAATCATACAACATGACAAAACTCACTAACTCACTAAACACACTCAAAGAACACTCTCACAAACTCGACATATACATACAAGCCACACACATCCACCTCTTCAAAAACTAACTCACGGACCCACTACCCTTCCTTGACGCAGCATGAGATAAAGGCCACCTGAGCACACCCCACTTAGCCCTCAACACACACCGACACACCACACACAAACAGAAACAAGCCCCAAACCTCACCAACCGAGAGCATAACAGCCCTTCATCAAATACACAAATAGTCCCAGAAACACCCCAAAACCGAGACAAAAATAGTGCAAAATCACCCATGAAAATAGTCCAGAAAATAACCCAATATAGTGAATAAAAACAGAGAAAACAGCAAGCGGAAATAGCAAACCAGTGAAAATAACAGAAACAGAGAAAACGGTAGTGAAAACAGTGGAAATAGCGAACCAGTGAAAATAACGGAAACACCAACCCTTCCGGTGACGTCCTACCGCACTCCCGAAAAGTGACTTAAAAGGTAAGACCTGATGGCACCCTTTGTTGTATTTTATTTTGTCGTACTGGAAATGGCATGCTTGGTTGGACATGGAATACGTCCAACCGGGTATGCGAAGTCCTACATTGAAAACGGCCAAATACTTTGGTCACATATTTCATTATTTGGCATTTATTTCGCGTTATTTGTCTTTTTACTATTTCGCATTTAATTTGGATTTATGGTTGTTTTATTGTTCCGCATTTATTTTATGTTATTTATCTTTCTTTATTATTTCGCATTTTAGTTTATTATTCGTCTCTTCGGCTATTTATAGTTATATGCATTATCATATTTCATGTATGTCAACATTGGGTTCATGATTGCGTTGTGTTAATAATTGCTTGTTATCTTCTCGTGGTGTATCAGATGGAAACCCAGACACAAATTCTGTAGCCAAATCCGAATGGACGGTAGTGCATTCTGTACTTGGGATACAACTCCACGTACTGCTTGAGGAAACGTTCATGAGATTGCGTGCTTGCCTTTATTTCACTTACTTCTATGCATGCAAACTTAGATATAGGTTGTATGCAAACTTAGATATATGTTATTCTTGCGTATGTATGTTGCGTAGACTTGGTTAGATTATTGCATAAATCTGTTCATTACAAGTGACATAAGTAAGGGACCATTCTGAACCCAACGGTTTGAGGTCTTCCCTTGCGAGGGGTGAGTGCGGCCTTAAATCATTTCCCAGTTCACACTGGGTGGCGACTCCTTTATTCTCTGGTTTAGTCCCCCGCAGGCTACTCCGTACTCCTGACCGGGCCGCGAGCCTGGAACAACGTCACCGATTTCTGTGTCCTACAGTCTGGTGACTCCTCTGGGGATAGAGAATCGGCCCCGAAATAATATCTTGTAATGTTTGTGATTTTTGCTTTAGTTAACTATGTCTGCAAGTGGGTTGGGTCCAAAGGCATTATTAGAGGTAGGTAATGGTTTGGTGTCTTCCTTCATTCACTACCTTTCTATAGCTGAAAGGAAAAGCTGTGAATGGACCTAGATAATCATTTACTCGAAGCTTACCGTGATGGACTAATTTAGGGAACCTATTGTTTATTCCTGTCACCAAGGCGATAAGAGTCTAAGAGGCAAAGGTATTTAAGAGAGTTCTCTCCACCCTCCCTCTGTGGAATCTTCAATAAGAAATTTATTTGACAGTTATTCATGTATCATCAGTCGTTGGCACGTACCTTAGGGTATAAAAAAGGTGTGCTCATTTGGTCGCTCGGACCCTTGAGTGGGGAGACCTAGTTGTGGGCAATCCTTCGCCAGCGGGAGCCTTTGTCTACACTCATTTAAACCCGCATATGAACCATAGTCATATACCACATTGTGCACAGAAAAGCAACTACATCCATAATTGAGACATCTAGGTTGGTTTTACCCATCGATCCCAATTTTTTGACGAAATCATTGAGTTGGCTTACCTGGGGATGAATCTGCAAATGAACCTTTACACACACACACTTTGAGTCTGGCTTAGATCAGTTATTCAAATACTTGGATTTGAGTTGTGTTGAAAGTTTTGAAGGTTCTCTGGTTTCAATACCGGGCATTCTTTGAGGGCAATAATATGTGTAACTATTGGGACTATTTCATAGCATGTGATATAGTATGATGATATGGAATGCCACATCATGTAGTCCACCTTGACCTAGTGTAAACAATAGAGAGCAGAAAGTTAAGCCAAGTCTGGGGGCGACCAGTCAACCACCCCACGAATAAGGGATTGTAGACAACAGAACTTGACGACGCTGTTCTAGGCTCGCGGCCTAGTTGAGAAGTATGAAATAACATGGAGTCGCCACCCGGTGTGAACCGGGACAAAGATTTAAGGCCGCACTCACCCCTCGCAAGGGAAGACCTCAAACCGTTGGGTTCGGAATGGTCCCTTACTTATGTCACTTGTGATGATATAATTTGTGCAATAAACTAACCGAATATATTCATCATTCATGCTCAAGGGTACTTAGATCTAACATGCTTTCATCCAAATAATTTCACGCAATGTAACACAACAAGCCTATTGAGCCATTAAACCAACATGTATAAATCATTACCCAAACGCATCATAAACCAAGAGCATGCATAATGAACAACCTAAACATGCTTTAACAAATAAATAACAAACTAAATTAAACCATGCTTTAAATAATAAACATACAACCTAAAGACTATAACATGCTCAAATACAAATTAGGATGAGACGAGATGCGTGTATCTTAAGTGGTACGTGGCATTGTATCCCGAGTGCAGACCATACTACCGTCCATTCAGAGTCGGCTATGGAATTTACGTCCTGGTTTCCATCCGATATACCACAAAAGAGAACACATATCCCGCTCATCCAACAATCACATCATGCTTCAAACGACTCTCATGCAATTATATATCAAAATAAATAAAACAACAATAAAGAAGATAAGTAGAAAGGTGCCCTCAGGTCTAACCTCTTTTGTCGTCTAAGAAAGGGCGTTACACGTCCGTTGGAAGGGTGAATGATCCGCTACTCTTTTAGTTCACCAACTCAACGTCTTTCCTCGCTGTTTTTCTGTTCGGGCTGCTGTTTCCAGTCCGTTTCGCTGCTGTTTCGCTGCTACGTTTCAGGTCACTGTCTTGGTGGTTTGGCGGACAGTTTTGGGTGATTTTGAAGGCTTAGGGAGGTGCGTTTGTGGGATATTTTTAGGGAAACTTTATGGAGGTTTTTGGGGGGTTTTCTAGGTGATTTAAGGACTGTTTTGGGGGCTAAAGTCGCAACAAATACTGACCAGAACAGGGGACGAAACTGTGCAGTTCAAGGTGCAGTGAGGGGTGTTTCGGGACTGTTTTGGGCGCTGAATTGGAGCTGTGAATGGGGGGTCTTTTGTGCGACTTTGGGGCTGTATTTGAGGCTTATTTTAAGGTGTTTTAGGGCTGTGAATGGTGGCTGGAACTTGGCAATGGAGGGTTGTGAAAAGGGCTTGGGCGTGAGTGGTGTTGGTGAAGAAGAGAAGATGCGGCAATTGGAGGGTTTGTTGGCTTGGTGTTGCGGTAATGGAGGCTATTGGAAGGGCTTGGGCGTGAAAAGGAGGCTTCACAAAGTGCTTGGACGTGCTTGAGAGAAGGATATGTGCTAGGGTTGTGAATGGGGGTGAAGGCCTCTTTTTATAGGCAAAGGGAGAGGACTTTCCTAATTTGAATAGGAGAGAATCTCCTAATTTGTTTCTAATAAAGAATAGATCTCCTAATTGGGATTTGGGATTGGATTTGATTTGGTAAGGATTTTACAAGATTTAAACATGTGATAAATATGCATATACCTAAATAGAAGCACAATGGGCGTGAATTACATCCTATGGGCATGGGTTTGGTTTGACTTGGGTTTGGTAAGTGGTTTATGTGGGTTTTGGGCCTAAGATAAGCTTTGAAACGGAAGTCCAACAAGCAACCGAAGCTAAACAACGAGTTTAAATCCAACAAAAATTCCATTTTCCAACTTTACCCTTCCAACGTCCGTTTCCCGCGACTTTCATGACTAAAGAGGTAGTTGCCTCCATACGAGACTCATCATTAGGCTAATGTGTAAAAATGCAATGCCTACAGGGATGTATCGAGAACTTGAGCCATGAGACAAAAGAGAACTGAACAATCACCAGAAAAGAACCAGCAGAAGGAAATTATAAGCAGACCCATGGGGCGATCAAAGACTTTTATGGGCGAGAAGCACCGAGGGGCACAAGGAAGGCCTAACCCATCGGAATAAGAAATACATCCATGCATACATGCATACACGTCACATACACGTATTTTTTGTTTTGTTTTTGTTCGCCAGTTTTGAAGAAAAGGAAAAAGTGGCAAAGTCAAGCAGTTTGGGGAATGAATCCCAGAGTCGAGGCCCCTATTATAAGCAGTTAGGGGAACGAATCCCAGAGTCAAGGCCCACATTATCAGTAGTCTTCAGGAATGAATCCCAAGGTCGAGGCCCACACTATCAGCAATTTTCGGGAATGAATCCCAAAGTTGAGGCCCACATTGTCAACAGTTTCGGGAATGAATCCCAGGGTCGAGGCCCACATTGTCAGTAGTTCTGGGAATGAATCCTAGGGCCGAGGCCCACCTTATCAGCAGTTTCGGGAATGAATCCCAGGGCGGAGGCCCACCTTATCAGCAGCTCGGGAACAAGACCCTCATCTCAATTCAAGAACAAGACCCTCATCAGTAACGGTTCGGAAATGACCCACCTCAATTCAGTAACAGTTTCGAAATGAACCACCTCAATTCAGTAACGGTTCAGAAATGGACCACCATCACATCAGCGACGCCTCAGAAATGAGGTTTAGCATGCCGGAAATGGCACTCCGGAAATGGAGCACAATTCGGAAATGGACAACTATCACATCAATGACGCCTCGGAAATGAGGTTTAGCATGCCGGAAATGGAGCACGGTTCAGAAATGGAACACTATCACATCAGCGACACCTCGGAAATGAGGTTTAGCATGCCGGAAATGGCACTCCGAAAATGAAGCACGGTTCGGAAATGGACCACATTCACATCAGCGACGCCTCGGAAATGAGGTTTAGCATGTCGGAAATGGCACTCCGGAAATGGAGCACGGTTCGGAAATGGACCACTATCACATCAGTGACGCCTCAGAAATGAGGTTTAGCATGCCGGAAATGGCACTCCGAAAATGGAGCACAGTTCGGAAATGGACCACCATCACATCAGTGACGCCTCGGAAATGAGGTTTAGCATGCCGGAAATGGCACTCCGGAAATAGAGCACAGTTCGGAAATGGACCACTATCACATCAGCGACGCCTTGGAAATGAGGTTTAGCATGCCGGAAATGGCACTCCGGAAATGGAGCACGGTTCGGAAATGGACCACTATCACATCAGTGACGCCTCGAAAATGAGGTTTAGCATGCCGGAAATGGCACTCCGGAAATGGAGCACGGTTCGGAAATAGACCACTATCACATCAGCGATGCCTCGGAAATGAGGTTTAGCATGCCGAAAATGGAGCATGGTTCGAAAATGGACCACTATCACATCAGCGACGCCTCGGAAATGAGGTTTAGCATGCCGGAAATGGCACTCTGGAAATGGAGCACGGTTCGGAAGGGGACCACAACTATCACAACCGCCTCGGGAATGAGGTTTACCATTCCAGGAATGGCACTCCAGGAATGGAGCATGGTTCGGAAGGGGACGACAACTATCACATTCAGCGCAGTTCAGGAATAAAGCCCAGGGAACAAAGCCCACAGGTGGTTCGGGAACAAAGCCCAGGGGTCAAAAGCACCTCGTCATCACATTCAACACAGTTCAGGAACAAAGCCCAGAGAACAAAGCCCACTCTCAGCACAGTTAGGGACAAAGCCCACAGTCGGTGGTTCGAAAACAAAGCCCAGAGGTCGAAGCGCCTCGCCATCAACTCAACTCAGTAACGATTCGGGAATGGACCACCTCACAGTAACGGTTCGGGAATGGACCACCTCATACAGTAACGGTTCAGGAATGGACCACCTCACAGTAACGGTTCGGGAATGGACCACCTCACAGTAACGGTTCGGGAATGGACCACCTCATACAGTAACGGTTCGGGAATGGACCAATTCATAGTAACGGTTCAGGAATGGACCACCTCACAGTAACGGTTCGGGAATGGACCACCTCACAGTAACGGTTCGGGAATGGACCACCTCACAGTAACAGTTCGAGAATGGACCACCTCACAGCAACGGTTCGGGAATGGACCACCTCACAGTAATGGTTTGGGAATGGACCACCTCACAGTAACGGTTCGGGAATAGACCACCTCACAGTAACGGTTCGGGAATGGACCACCTCACAATAACAGTTCGGGAACAAAGCCCATGGGTCAAAAACACCTCTCCATCGCATTCAACTCAGTTCGGGAACAAAGCCCGGGAAACAAAGCTCACATTCAACACAGTCCGGGAACAAAGCCCGCAGGTGGTTCAGGAACAAAGCCCAAGGGTCGAAGCACCTCACCACCATATCAGCTCAGTCCGGTAGTGATTCCTAGAGATCGCAGCATCTTGCAGGGATGAACCTTGGGGTCGAAGCACCTCACCACCAGATCAACTCAGTTCGAAGCAACATGCAAGTCAAGAAGCAGCTGGCGAGACAGGTAAGTAAAAATGCATGCTTAACTTTGATAGGATTGTCATTGCCACACACTGCACAAGTCCCATCAAAGTGGGGGCGACTGTAGGCATTGCATTTTTACATAAGTTCCGATGATGAGCCTCGTATGGAGGCACTACCCGATAAGTTGCGGAAGTCGCGGGAAACAGACGTCGGAAGGGAAAATTCCAAAATAAATATCTTGTTGGATTTAATTCGTTTCCTTAGCTTCGAGTTCGCTCGTTTGATCTTTGTTTTAACTGTTAGACTCGGCCCAAAAACCCATGCACCCATCCAAAGCCCATTTCGCCCAAGCCCAATCAAAAAATAATTAAAATATTTAAAACACATGCCACAAATTAAATAAATCAAATCAAATCACCTTCCTAAATTAAACAAATCATTTTCTTAAACTAAAACAAATCACCTTCCTAAATTGAATGGATCATTTCCTTATAACACACCAATTAAATATTCCTCATAATTACACAATCTTGATTTCCTACCCATACAAGGACAACCCTAACCCACTCCTATAAAAAGAAACACAAACTAAAACCCAAGGGGAGCTCTCTTCACTCACAACTCTCTCTCTCTCTCTCACGCCCTATCTCTCTCTCTAAAAAATTCCACACAGTGAATAAACCCTAATAGCTCACAGTCACGCCATAACCCCCCACAACTTTCCCTCACTCTCTCGCCAGTCCTTCTCTCTCCCCTGAAAACTCTTCACACCTCTCTCTCCCAAAAGAAAACAAAACCCTAAGACGCATCCTTCATTCTCTTTTCTCTTCACGCCCACGAGCCTCTCTCCTACCTCTGATCAACTCACAAAAATAAACAAAGAAGACATTCACAAAGTTAAACCCTAACTCACTCATTCGGCAGCCTAATCTTCTCTCATAAACTTGCCAAACCCTAGAAATCCTAAGTCTAAAGCCTCTCGGATCCATCTCTCTCGGCCTCACCAAAGCAACAACCCACTCCTTCCACCGATTCAGCCAACAATAGTTTTTTTAGCCTCTATTCTTTTCACTTCATTCATAGGAGTTAACCGTCCACCCATAAGCCCTTGATTTCTTTCACTGAACCACCACTCAACACATAAACCCTAATCACACATGCACCTCACCTCACAGATCACGCCCTTTCAAACAAAAGCCACACACTTCAGCCAAGACACCACTCTCACAAAAATAACAAACCCTAAACAAAACAGAACCTTTCACGCAGCTATACCTCACGCACACAGCACCCATATAATCGGTGCAATTGTCTCTCTCCACCAGGATAAAACCCTAATCTCTTGATTCATCTCTCTCGGCCAACTCAAACCCACACATATACCACATCTACAACTTGCAAGCCACTCACCACACATACTGCTCATTAACCCTTCTCATCATCTCGCATCTTCATCAAACAAAAGCTGAAAACCCTAGCAACTAGCAGCCCCCAACGAATCATACAACAGGACAAAACTCACTACCCCACTAAACACACTCAAAGAACAATCTCACATACTCGACAGATACATACAAGCCATGCACAGTCACCTCTTCAAAAACTAACTCACGGCCCCACTGCCCTTCCTTGACGCAACAAGAGATAAAGGCCACATGAGCACACCCCACTCAGCCCTCAACACACACCGACACACCACACACAAACAGAACCGAGCCACAAACCTCACCAACCGAGAGCATATCAGCCCTTCATCAAATACAAAAACAGTCCCAGAAACACCCCAAAATCGAGACAAAAAATAGTGCAAAATCACCCCTGAAAATAGTCCAGAAAATAACCCAAAATAGTGAACAAAAACAGAGAAAACATCGAGCGAAAATAGTGAACCAGTGAAAATTGCGAAAACAGAGAAAACGACAATGAAAACAGTGGAAACAGCGAACCAGTGAAAATAGCGGAAACACCAACCCTTCTGGAAATGTCCTAACGCACTCCCGAGAAGTGACTTAAACGGTAAGACCTGAGGGCACCCTTTGTTGTATTTTATTTTGTCGTACTGGAAACGGCATGCTCGGTTGGACGTGGAATATGTCTAACCGGGTATGCGAAGTCCTACATTGAAAACAGCCAAATACTTTGGTCACATATTTCATTATTTGGCATTTATTTCGCGTTATTTGTCTTTTTTATTGTTCCACATTTATTTTGTGTTATTTATCTTTCTTCATTATTTCGCATTTTAGTTTATTATTCGTCTCTTCGGCTATTTATAGTTATATACATTATCATATTTCATGTATGTCAACATTGGGTTCATGATTGCATTGTGTTAATAATTGCTTGTTATCTTCTCGTGGTATATCGGATGGAAACCCAGACATAAATTTCGTAGCCAAATCTGAATGGACGGTAGTGCGGTCTGTACTTGGGATACAACTCCACGTTCTGCTTGAGGAAATGTTTATGAGATTGCGTGCTTGCCTTTATTTCACTTACTTCTATGCATGCAAACTTAGATATAGGTTGTAGGTAAACTTAGATATAGGTTATTCTTGTGTATGTATGTTGCGTAGACTTGGTTAGATTATTGCATAAATCCGTTCATTACAAGTGACATAAGTAAGGGACCATTCTGAACCCAACGGTTTGAGGTCTTCCTTTGCGAGGGGTGAGTGCGGCCTTAAATCATTTCCCAGTTCACACTGGGTGGTGACTTCTTTATTCTCCGGTTTAGTCCCCCGCGGTCTACTCCGTACTCCTGATCGGGCTGCGAACCTGGAACAGCGTCGCCGATTTCTGTGTCCTACACATACCATTGCATACATAAGGCTCCCAACAGCTGAAGAATATGGTATCGATGACATCTCATCTATCTTTTTCTTGGATGAGGTACACGAACTCTTGCTCAGTTTGAAATGGTGCGCTAGCGGAACGCTGTCTGGTTTGGCTTTCTGTATATCGAACCTTCTGATTATCCGTTCAATATACCTGTCATATGAAAGCCACAACTTCTTGTTCTGTCTGTCACGAACAATCTCCATCCCAAAATCTGTTGAGCTGGTCCTAAATCTTTCATGTCGAAAGACTTAGAGAGTTCCTTCTTCAGCTGGCTGATCTTCGCTGCTTCTTGTCCAACAATCAACATGTCATCTACATACAGTAGAAGAGCAATGAAATTTCCATCTGGAAACCTCTGAATGTATACACACTGATCTGCTGCAGTTCTTTTGTAGCCTTGACACACCATGAATGAGTCGAACTTCTTGTACCATTGCCTCGGTGCTTGCTTGAGCCTGTACAAGCTCTTTTTCAGCTTGCAAACAAGGTTTTCTTTTCCTGAAACCTTGAATCCTTCTGGCTGCTCCATGTAGATTTCTTCATTCAGATCACCATGAAGAAATGTTTTTTTAACATCCATCTGTTCAAGCTCCAAGTTCAATCTGGCGACCAATCCTAGGATGACTCGGATTGAAGCCATTTTTACCACTGGTGAAAAAATCTCTTCAAAGTCAATTCCCTTTTTTCTGTAGGAATCCTTTGACAACTAGCTGAGCTTTGTGTTTTACCACTTTGCCGCTGCCATCTTTCCTGAGCTTGAATACCCATTTGTTCTTCGGTGCCTTCATTCCATGTGGGAGTTTGACTATCTCATAAGTGTTGTTTTTCTGCAGAGATTCCATCTCACCATGCATTGCGTGCAACCATTTGTCTTTGTCTTTGTCTTTATGAGATACCGCTTCGTTGAAGGTTTCTGGCTCCCCCTCGTCAGTAAGCAGAATGTATTCCGATCCTGAGTATCTGGCTGATGGAATCCGGCCTCGCTCAGATCTTCGTACTGGAGGTTCTGGCTGTCTGTTGTCATCCGGATATGTGGATGATCCTGAAGCCTCTGATGGAGCAGGCTGCAGCTCCCCCTGCTCAACACCTCATTCCTCATTCGGTTATGCTTCTGGTATGTCTTGCACCCCATCATCATCTGTGGCTACTGGTGTTGGTGCTGGGGTTGTGTCTGGATTTGCATTGGCATTGTCGGTACTAGTTTTAGAAGGCATCTTAGGCTTTTCAATGTCTTCTATTGTTTGGTCTTCAAGAAACACTACATCTCTGCATCTTATGACCTTCCTTTCCTTCGGGTCCCATAGCCTGTATCCAAATTCCTCGTCTCCATAGCCTATGAAGATGTATGGGGTAGTCCTTGCATCGAGCTTCTGCCTGAGCTCCTTTGATACATGTGAAAATGCTAAACATCCGAATATTCTGAGGTGAGAATATGAAGGATTCTTACCAGACCACACTTTCTCCGGAATCTCGAAATTCAACTGTACAGATGGTGATCTGTTGATCAGGTAGTAGGCGGCACGAACAACTTCTCTCCAGAATGGCTTTGGCAGCTTAGCCATGCTGATCATGCTTCTGACTTTCTCCATAATGGTGCGGTTCATCCTTTCGGTGACACTATTGTGTTGTGGGGTGCGTGGGACAGTCCTCTCGTGTCGAATGTCATGGCTTCCGCAGTAGGCATCGAACTCCCTGGAAGTGTATTTGCCTCCATTGTCTGTGTGAAGGCACTTCAGTTTCTTCCATGTTTCACGCTCAACCATGGCATGGAATAGTTTGAAATAGTCCAGGACCTGATCCTTTGTTTTCAGAAAATACACCCACACTTTCCGAGAAGCATCGTCAATGAAAGTCAGAAAATATTTATTACCGCCTAGTGAGTTTACCTCCAATGGACCACATACATCAGAGTACACCAGACTGAGTAACTCTGATTTCTTTATAGAAGAGAAATTAAAAGAGACTCTGTGTTGCTTACCGAATAGACAGTGGTTGCAAGGATCCAGAGCAGCATTTTTGGAGACAGAGATTAGATCTTTCTTTGTCAAGGTAGACAACCCTCTTTCACTCATGTGACAGAGTCTCTGGTGCCACCGATTCTGAGAAGCCTCCGATTCAGCTACATTGAGGCTTTCTGCACATATCTTCACATGAGTCATGTATAGAGTTCCACAGATGTGTCCTCGGGCGATAACCATGGAACCTTTTATCATCCTCAAAGTGCCATTGCTAAAGTGGCTAGCATAACCCTGTTTGTCAAGGGCTACCCCCGAGAGTAAATTGAGCCGAAGTTCTGGAACATGTCTGACTTCCTTCAGGATTATTGTATACCCAGCATTTGTCTGCAACTGTATTTCACTAATTCCTACTATCTGAGAATAACTGGTATTTCCCATCTTCACTGCTCCAAAGTCTCATGCTTTGTAAGTTGTGAAGAAATCCCTGTGAGGAGTGACGTGGTAGGATGCTGCAGTATCCACCACCCACTCGACATCCTGAGTTGCGGTGTGAAGGCATGCTTCTTCCTGGCTCGAACATATAGATACATCTACCGTAGTAACTACTAGTGTCTCCGCGTCATTCTTCTTCGGCTGGTTATTGCCTTGTCCCTGCTCCCATTGCAGTTTCCGATAATTTTTCTTCAAGTGGCCTTCAATGCCACAGTGGAAGCACTTGTATGTCTTTTTCCCGTCCTTGGATTTGCCTCTGTTTTTGCTTCTGCCTCTCCTCCCACCTTGATGTTTCTCATGTTGTCTTCCTCGCTGCTCCGAGACAAGGGCTTCTGTTTGATCTGAGCCCACGTCTTTTCTTCTGGATTCTTTATTTGACAGGGCATCATTTACCATAGGCATGGTAAGTTTGCCTCCTGGAGCTGAGTTGCTGAGAGTAACCACCAGAGTCTCCCAGCTATCAGGAAGAGAACTGAGTAGCAAGAGGGCTTGAACTTCGTCTGTCAGTTGCATGTCTACTGCAGATAACTGGTTCACCAGGCTTTGGAACTCGTTGGTGTGTTCTGCAACGGAAGTTCCACTCCGTAGCTTCAGGTTCACCAAACGCCTTATGATTAAGGCCTTATTCCGAGCTGTTTTGGCCTGGAACATGTCTTCCAATTTCCTCCACATTTCATAAGCATCTGTGTCATGTGCTACGTGTGGAAGACACTGTAACCGATCCACTATCTAATCTGACCTAAAGTTCTGTTGTTGAGTTTATTCCAGTCATGCTCCTTAACAGACTCTGGTTTCACTCCCTTCAACTCGATGACATCAAACAAATCTTTACAATGCAAAAAATCTATCATCCGAGGTCTCCAGAGGGAGTAATTAGTTACAGCCAGTTTAATCATTGTACCAGAAGGGGAATCTTCCATTTCCATTTTAAGTTTTAAAGTTTAAAATGAAAATAAGTTAAAATCGGGGCTGAATTTCACAAATCGGAGGTCACCGTTGCGTCCGGAACAGTCGAAAATGGTGGAATAGACACTTCGTTGGTCTAAATCCGACACAGGGACTGATTTGTAAATTCTTAAAAGTTCTGGGGCAAAATTGTAAATTTCAAAACTTCAGGGGGCTAAATGAAATTTACCAGGCCGCTAACGTGGCAGTGCTGACGTGGCAAAGTGGGACCGGTTTGGCTGACGTGGCGAACATGTGGCGGCTGACGTGGTGGCTGATTGGCGGCTGACGGGCACTGATGTGGCGCTGACTGGGCGCTGACGTGGCGCCACGTGTGTCGTCTTCAACCTAGCAACAGCGCGTGGGCAGTGTTCTGATCGGCGCGTGCGGAGGCTCTGGACGTCGGTTCGGTCGCCGAAAAATACCACCGTGCTCGTCTCTCCGTGAACTAGCTGATGCTACCCTCAAATTGGATTTTTGAAAACTTTCTTCGGAACCGTTTTTCCGAATGAAAACTCTGTTACTCGGTTTTATGACCCCCAAAGAACAACCGAAGCTCCTGATACCACTAGTTGTGATTCACCGATCACTCTAGAGAGTATTTTGAGGAAAAACCGAATCCAATTTTATTACTACAAGAATTGAATTACAAATGTTTACAAACTTGAAACAAATGAAAAACCTCACCTTCTCTCTGTATTTACACTTCTCTGGGATACTAACAATGGTCCTCAAGGCTCTAATTTATAGTGCCCAAACCGTGTGAACAGTGCCACACTGTTTGACACTGTTGGATGCAAGCTGGAAATGCAAGTTGTGAGACTATCTTTCTTCATCAACTTTCGGTGCTCCCTTGGCATGTTCTGCATGTTGCATGCAGTTTGATTCTTGTTGGCTTCCTCAATGGCTTGCTGGAACCAACACACCGCACATCTTTTTTTAGTTAATATCCAAATAGTATATTATTATATAAGATCTCATAAGATGATGTAGATCTTTTAATGATGGTGGTTGATGTTTTTTAAACTGGTCCTGTATAGCAAATAAGGTTGTTGGGTGATGGTGGCAATGATGGCTCTTATGCAACTTTGGTTTTCATGCTTGTAGATTGTGTTGAGTTTTCTAGGGTTGGTTTGCGCTGGCTACCTGTCCTGGTCCATTACCTTTGTCTTCTGCTCGATTTTCATCACATTTTGGCCTAGTAACTATCTCACTGACCAACACAAAATAATAAAAGCTTATTGTCTCCTCAACAAGTTGCTGGTCTTTTTGTCTCAGGCCTTTGATGGTTACTATATGAGTGTATATGATGCTGTTTATTTATTCTGTTTGGAGGGTTTTCTGGGTTCTCTAGGCAGCGTATCTACTTCTTTGTATTGGTTTCTAGGTTAGTTGTTGTTGCTATGCTTTTTTTGTTATTCTGTCTTAGCTTTTGATTTTGAATGATGACATTGTATTGATAGGTAAATTTATGTCAACTAACCAGGAAGACCAAGAAATTCTTGTTAATTCTATTGTTTTTGCTCATTTGCATGTGTAGAATTTGTTGGAAAATGCTCTTAGTAAGCATTTTGTGGCACAATTTTAAGCATGATCCACTTCGTGTTAGTGGTTGTTTTTGAGTGATTCGGATACTCCTCCGTGAGTAGTTCGGAATGGTATATTCATATGCTTAAAATGATGCTTGGGTGAATGAGAAATTGTTGCTCAAAGTTCACCCATTGATGTTGGAAAATAAAGAGATATTAGCTTGTCCCACATAGGAAAGCTAATAAAGGGAAATTGTGTTTATATATGATTGCTCATATGTAGATGGGTAAGAGTTATAAGGATAGAGGCTCTCTCTACGTGGCGCAGGGGGGTGCAAATCAAAATCCGAACAGGCCTGACTCGTGTGCACTCACGCGTCCTACGTACACGAATGTCGGACCAAATTGTGCGGGCCTGGCCTTGACAATTTTTGCAAGTCTCTTTATTTTTTTTCCAACCCTTTTGAAGTTCCATAACAGTTAACTTAATTCCATTAATTAACTAGGTGATTACATCATGTGGAAAGCCTCCCACTAACTTAATTTAATTGGCATGTTAACTTTTCTTTTAAGTGTGGCAATGTTGATTTTCGGTTCTAGAGAAGAAGAGAGATATTTTGGTTTTTGGTTTTCTTTCCTGTTTTTCTTAAGAGTTCATACATATCTCGTGGTTCGTTGTGATGATTTTGGTGGTGCCCAATCTCGTCTATTTCTGTTGCATCCTGGGAAAAAAACGTCTCACGCTCTACTGCACCATTCGGTAGGGGGCGAATTTGTTTTAAGGAGATTGTTGCCGCATCAACAAGCCTCAAAATTCTCTCTTTTGGTTCGATACTGTTCGTTGCTGCACTGTCGTGTTCGTTCCTAGAACTGTGTTTTTTTTCATTACTGTTGTTTAGTTATTACCGCACTTTATTGTACTAATCGTGTTCTGTTTTACTATTGTTCATTGTCCTTTGTAAGAACACAGTAACCAAATATTTGTAACAGTCTTAAAACAAATTATTCTGTGGATATGGAAAATAGTCCAAACACAATTGATCCGAATGTGGTAGTCTCTTCGGCTGGCCAGAATGTTGTGGCAGCCTTTGTGGCTGGCCAAAGTGTTGTGGTAGCCTCTTCGGCTGGCCAACTTGCTTCAGCCTCTGGGCTTAATATGGCAGCCTCTGTGGCTGGCCAAGTGTTCCTGCCTCTGTGGCTAGACAACCTGTTGGACATGTGAGCCATGTCAATCCTGCTGCGTAAAAACCTGAAAATTTCAGTGGTCAGAATTTCAAATGGTGGCAACAGAAAATGTTTTTCTACTTGACCACGTTGAACCTTGCTAGGTTCCTAAAGGAAGATGCTCATGTACCCAAAGAGGGTGAGAATGATATTCTAGTGATAAGTGTCATCGATGCTTGGAAACATTTTGAATTCCTATGTAGGAATTATGTGCTGAATGGGCTGAGTGATTCCTTGTACAGTGTGTACGCCAGAATGAAAACAGAAAAAAGGCTTTGGGAATCTTTAGATCGAAAATATAAAACTGAGGATGCCGGTACTAAGAAATTTATCGTAGGTCGTTTCCTAGATTTTAAGATGGTTGATTCCAAAACTGTGTTAAGTCAAGTACAAGAATTGCAGATTATTCTAGCAGAAATTCATGCTGAGGGGATGGTTTTAATTGAAACCTTCCAAGTAGCATCGATAATTGAAAAACTACCATCTGGTTGGAAAGATTTCAAGAATTATCTAAAGCATAAGCGAAAAGAAATGAGCATTGAAGACTTGGTTCTTAAGCTTAGAATTGAGGAAGATAACCGAGTATCTGACAAAAGAGGGATAACTCATGAGGCCAAAGAAAATATTGTTGAACATGGCCATAAGAACAAGAACCCTAAGAACAAAGGGTCAAAGATGGGCCATAAAGGAGGAGTTTCCAAAAAATCCAAATTTCAAGGAAGATGCTTCAACTGTGACAAAACGGGTCACAAGTCTTCTAAGTGCAGACTGCCGAAGAAGAAAAAGAATCAAGAGGCTAATGTGATGGAAAACATGACTCAAGATGTTTCAGACATTAACCTTTCAGCTGCGGTTTCTGAGATGAATCTAGTGGGTTCTAACCAAGAGAGTGGTGGATTGACACTGGTGCCACTCGACATGTGTGCTTGGACAAGAGCATGTTTTCTTCTTTTGAGCCTACTGGTAATGGGGAAAAAATATACATGGGAAATTCAACAACATCTGAGATTGAAGGTCAAGGCAAGGTGATTCTGAATATGACCTATGGGAAAGAGTTGACTTTGAACAACGTTCTGTATGTACCAGAAATACGGAAGAATCTTGTGTCTGGATCACTTCTGAACAAGCATGGATTCCGGATGGTGTTCGAGTCTGATAAAGTAGTTTTGACTAAAAAGGGAATGTATGTGGGAAAATGGTATGTAATTGATGGGCTCTTTAAGCTCAATGTAATGGTTGTTAAACCCAAAAATATCAATAAAGCTAGTTCTTCTGCTTATATTGTTGAGTACTCTAATTTATGGCATGGTAGATTAAGACATGTTAATTTTAATTCATTGCGGAAATTAATTAACGTGAATCACATTCCCAATTTTAAAATTGATAATAAACATAAGTGTGATACTTGTGTTGAGGCAAAACTAACTAGATCATCCTTTCATAGTATTGAAAGAAACTCTGAACCACTTGATCTATTCATACCGATGTATGTGATTTTAATTCAATACAAACAAGAGGCGGTAATAAATATTTTATTACCTTTATTGATGATTGCACGAGATTTTGCTATGTGTATTTGATGAAAAGAAAGGACGAAGCTATAAGAAATTTGTTCTCTATAAGAATGAAGTTGAGAACCAACTGAATAAAAGAATTAAGGAGTTAAGAAGTGATCGTGGTGGTGAGTATGTTTTTCCTTTTGAATCACTTTGTGAGCAAAATGGAATCATACATCAAACCACAGCTCCTTATTCACCTCAATCCAATGGGATTGCAGAACGGAAGAATCATACCTTGAAAGAGATGATGAACGCTATGTTAATCAGCTCGGGCTTACCTCAGAATATGTGGGGAGAAGCTGTTTTATCAGCTAATTACCTTTTAAATAAGGTACCACGGAAAGAAGCAGGAAAAACTCCTTATGAAATGTGGAAAGGAAGAGTACCTTCCTATAAATTTCTACGAGTGTGGGGGTGTCTTGCCAAAGTAGTCATTCCTCCACCTAAAAATGTGAAGATAGGACCAAAAACTGTTGATTGTATTTTCATAGGATATGCACATAACAATAATGCTTATCGATTTCTTGTGCATGAGTCTAATATACCAGATATTCATAAAAATACGATAATGGAGTCGAGGAATGCTTCCTTTTTTGAATACGTTTTTCCTTGTAAAACTAATTCGAATTCAAGTGTCATTGAAGATAGTCAGGACCAAGAACACATAAATATTCCATAGGATCAACAAGATGTTGAACTTGAACCAAGACGTAGTAAAAGAGCTAGAACGGAAAAATCATTTGGTCCAGATTTTCTGACATTTTTGCTAGAAAATGATCCTCAAAGCTATAACGAAGCTGTAAGGTCAGCTGATGGTGCTTTATGGAAAGATGCCATCAATAGTGAAATTGAATCCATCTTACAAAATCACACCTGTAAGTTAGTGGATCTTCCTCCAAGATGTAAACCTTAGGGTCCAAGTGGATTTTCAAAAAGAAAATGAAGGCAGATGGATCAATTGACAAGTACAAAGCAAGACTTGTAATTAAATGTTACAGAAAACGTGAAGGTCTTGATTACTTTGATACTTACTCTCCTGTAACGAGGATAAATTCCATAAGGATGATAGTAGCGATTGCAGCTTTGCGCAATCTTGAGGTACATCAGATGGATGTGAAAACAGCCTTTCTAAATGGAGATTTAGATGAAGAAATCTACATGGAACAACCTGAAGGCTTTATAGCTCCATGACAAGAAAATAAAGTCTGCACGTTAGTAAAATCCTTGTATGGATTGAAACAAGCTCCGAAACAGTGGCATAAAAGTTTGATGATACCATGTTGGCAAATGGTTTCAAAATCAATGAATGTGATAAATGTATTTATGTCAGAGAGACAAAAATTGGCTATGTCATTTTATGTCTCTACGTTGATGACATATTGATTGTCGGGAGTGATGTTAAAATGGTAAAATCCATCAAGAATATGTTGAAATCTAAGTTTGACATGAAAGACATGGGTCTAGCAGATGTCATTCTGGGAATAAAGATCTCGAGAAGTCCAGATGGACTTATTCTTGATCAGTCGCACTATGTGGATAAAATTCTTGGTAAATTCAACAATGATGATTATGCTGTGGCTAGAACTCCTTTAGATGTGAGTCTACATCTATCAAAGAATATGGGAGATGGTATATCTCAAGTAGAATACTCTAGAGTAATCGGGAGTTTTATGTATTTATCGAGTTGTACAAAAGCCTGATATAGCCTGTACAGTAAACAAGCTCAGCAGATATACGAGTAATCCAGAGGTTGATCACTGGAAAGAAATAGTAAGAATACTCAGGTATTTACGTTTTAACTCGTATTATGGGTTGCACTATCATAGATATCCAGCCGTAATCGAAGGATACAGTGATGCAAACTGGATATCTGATATGAAAGACTCAAAGTCTACCAGTGGCTATGTGTTTACACTAGCAGGTGCAGCTATATCATGGAAATCCTCCAAACAGACTGTGATAGCCAGATCTACAATGGAATCAGAATTCATTGCATTAGATAAGTGTACTGAAGAAGCAGAATGACTACGAAATTTTCTAGAGGATATTCCAAGTTGGCCCAAGCCAGTGCCAGT
Source organism: Zanthoxylum bungeanum (assembly GCA_019454045.1). Taxonomy (NCBI): domain Eukaryota; kingdom Viridiplantae; phylum Streptophyta; class Magnoliopsida; order Sapindales; family Rutaceae; genus Zanthoxylum; species Zanthoxylum bungeanum. The sequence continues at coordinate 250,020 of SKCR01030487.1, forward strand.
AATTTGCATTATTGCGATAGTCAATCTGCGATTGGAAGGGCACAGAACAATATGTATAATGGTAAGTCTAGACATATCCGTCATAGACACAATACCGTTAGACAATTACTCTCTACTGGAGTTATTTCGATTGACTATGTAAAGTCAAAGGATAACATTACGGATCCGCTAACCAAAGGGTTAAACATAGAGTTAGTTGTGAAATCATCGAGGGGAATGAGACTAAAGCCCATTAGATAAATGTTTATTACGAAGGAAAACCCAACCTTGTTGACTGGAGATCCCAAGATCTAGGTTCAATGGGACAACCTACTCGTTGTGGGAACACAGGATATGGGGCGACGCATGTTGTCCCGGGATCGCCGCCTGGTCGGGAGTACGGAGTAGCCACGGGGACTAAACCGGAGAATAATGGAGTCGCCACCCGGTGTGAACCGGGAAAATGAGATTTAAGGCCGCACTCACCCCTCGCAAGGGAAGACCTCAAACCGTTGGGTTCGGAATGGTCCCTTACTTATGTCACTTGTAATGAAAGGATTTACGTAATAATTTAATCCGGCCTAAGTAACACTTATTTCCAAGAGTATCATGCTTCTAAATCCACATGCATGAAATTAATCATCACAACATACAACATCACATGGCAATCTCATGAACATATTCCAATCATATGATATGGAAAACTAAGAACAACCTAATCATGCTTGGGTACTATTTCATGAATACATCGAATGGATAAATGCAGGAATACAAATAATATGATTGACTAAATAATGCAAGAGAGATCACCCAAGAGGCAATTATGCATGAAATATGATGAGACAGACTCAGTTCAGTGTGTGCACGTTCGTGTAGCGTTCGTAAACGCGTTCGAACGGTAAACAGAAGGTTCGCGTTCGAGTAGCGTTTGATAACGCGTTCGAACGGGACCAGACCTGATGATACAAAATACATGCGCGTTCGAGTAGCGTTTGATAACGTGTTCGAACGGTAAATAGAAGGTTCACGTTCGAGTTGCGTTCGATGACGCGTTCGAACGGGGACTGGCAGATTGCATACATTCATATGGTTTTAGGTACCGCACTCAAACAGGATCACAACAACGACATATCTAATCACATGGATATCTAAATCATGCATAAAGATTAACACACTAAGGACTAAATCATGCTTAAGAATAAATAACGCACTAGGCCTAATCAGGCTAAATAAATAAATAACGTACTAACTACATCATGCTCAATACAAGTTTGGATGAAACGGAATATATGTATCTCTCAAGTGGTACGTGGAGTTGTATCCCGAGTGCAGACCGTACTACCGTCCATTCAGATTCGGCTACGGAATTTACGTCCGGGTTTCCATCCGATAAACCACAAAAGAGAACATGTATTCCGTTTATCTGGAATTTACATCATGCCTCAACAAAACGACTCTCATGCAATAAAAAATATATTAAAATAAATAAAAGACAAATGAAAGATAATAAATACAAGGTGCCCTCAGGTCTAACCTTTTATGTCGTCTCTCGGTAGTACGGTGTACGGTCGTCGAAAGGGGGGAATGCTCCGTAACTCCTCCGATTCACTGGTTTAGCGTCCTAGCTCATTGTTTTGCTGTTTTGCTTGCTGTTCGGTCTCCGTTCTACTGCTGTTCGGCCTCTGTTTTGCTGGTCACTGTTCAGGTCACTTGTTTTGACATTTCAACGGACTGTTTTGAGTGTTTTTTGTGGGTTTTTAGTGTAGTCTTGTGTGATTATTTTAAGGATTATGAATGCAGTTTTTATGTTACTGTTTTGAGGATTTTAGGGATTGTTTTAAGAGGATTTGGCTGCTGTTTTGGGGGTGTATTTTTGGTTATGGAGAGTGTTTATGGGGAGTGTTGTTTTCGGTGGAAAGGGAGGAGGAGGAGAGGAAAATTCTAGGTTGTTTCTTGAGTATATTAGGTGTGAATGGAGATGATTTTTTCTTTATGTGAATATGTGTGAATGAGCTATGTATGAGCTAGGGGAGGCTTTTCTTGTATGAATGAGCTAGGGGAGTGCATGTCTTGGTTATGGGTTGTTTATATGGAGAATGGCTAGGGCTTCACCTTGTCTCACAAGGAAGGGATTTTGGCATTAAAATGAGGATTTGATTTGGTATTCAACAAGGAAAGGATTAGATTGGGGGGGACAAATCTTGGCTAGATTAGGAATACAAAATATTTAATTTGTTATAATTGATTTTAATTAGGCATGACATCTTTTTAATTTAGTATGTGATTTTGTTTAGTTAGGAAGGAATCTTGTGTAATTGGTGGTGTGAATATCTTAATTAAGGAATTAAAATATTTGATTGATTTTAATGTTTATTTTAATTTGGTATGTGATTTTTGGATTTGTTTTGATTTCACCATGTGTTAAATATGTGTTTTAAGTGGGCTTGGGCGTGTGGGCCAAGGCTTGAGCGAATTGGGCTTAATGTGAGGCTAGCAGCAAACCAGAATTACCGACACCGTTCGAAAACGCTTCCTCGAACGCGGCACGAACGCCCGCAATCTGTTTGGCGTTCGAACGTATACACGAACGCAGCACGAACGAAAATAGTGAACCTTGTTTATTCTGAATTCCCCTTCCGATGTCCGTTTTTCCGTGACCTCCGTGACTTAAAAGGTAGTGTCTCCAAATAAGACTCATCATAGGGACTTATGTGCAAAAATGCAGTGCCTACACTCGTAAAAGACATAATTGGTTCACTGTGGGGGTTACCCTCTAGTCCATTCCTATGGTGAAATGAAACAGTGATGCTCGTATGGATAAAGGTTAAGCAAAGGCTTTTAATGATTCTTATGCGTCAGGAATCCGAGCAGAGTATTACGAGATACTCTTAAATAAGAAATCACCTATGTGAGAGAGAAGTGGGGCCGCTTCAAAGGGAATTGTACGGGGCTAATTCTTAATAACTCTTGCAGAACCAGGTAGATGTTTATGGCCAAAATGAACATAATAATGAGAATTCAGATGTGTTAGGTAAAATATCTGTGTGATATATGTTTTCATTTAAATGAACGACAGTACAGTTCAATGATATCATGTCCAATGTCAGCTAGTAAATGAGATATATTTTCACAAGGGAAGGTTCAAAGGCTGAGGCCTACCTATCCTATGCAGGTGCTGAACCGTTGAACTCTTCAAGGTCAAAATAAAATATTTCTATAAAGTAATTTTATTTGACGTTTTTCGCCAATTTCATTTGGGGGATTGTTGGAAAATGCTCTTAGTAAGCATTTTGTGGCACAATTTTAAGCATGATCCACTTCGTGTTAGTGGTTGTTTTTGAGTGATTCGGATACTCTTTCGTGAGTAGTTCGGAATGGTATATTCATATGCTTAAAATGGTGCTTGGGTGAATGAGAAATTGTTGCTCAAAGTTCACCTATTGGTGTTGGAAAATACAGAGATATTAGCTTGTCCCACATAGGAAAGCTAATAAAGGGAAATTGTGCTTATATATGATTCCTCATATGTAGATGGGTAAGAGTTATAAGGATAGAGGCTCTCTCTACGTGCGCGCGCAGGGGGGTGCAAATCAAAATCCAAACAGGCTTGACTCGTATGCACCCGCGCGTCCTGCGTACACGAATGCCGGACCAAATTGTGCGGGCCTGGCTCAGCCAATTTTTGCAAGTCTCTTTATTTTTTTTCCAAGCCTTTTGAAGTTCCATAACAGTTAACTTAATTCCATTAATTAACTAGGTGGTGACATCATGTGGAAAGCCTCCCACTAACTTAATTTAATTGGCATGTTAAAGTGTGGCAGTGTTGATTTTCGGTTCTAGAGAAGAAGAGAGATCTTTTGGTTTTTGGTTTTCTTTCCTGTTTTTCTTAAGAGTTCATACACATCTCGTGGTTCGTTGTGACGATTTTGGTGGTGCCCAATCTCGTCTATTTCCGTTGCATGCTGGGAAACAAACGTCTCACGCTCTACTGCACCATTCGGTAGGGGGCAAATTTGTTTCAAGGAGATTGTTGCCGCATCAACAAGCCTCAGAATTCTCTCTTTTGGTTCGATACTGTTCGTTGATGTACTGTCGTGTTCGCTCCTGGAACTGTGTTTTTTTTTCATTACTGTTGTTTAGTTATTACCGCTACTTTATTGTACTAACCGTGTTCTGTTTTACTGTTGTTTTCATTGTCATTTGTAAGAACACAGTAACCAAATATTTGTAACAGAATTATTGTTAGGAACTTGTGGTATATAAGTTTCTGTTGTTACATGAGAAAAGGGTTCATTCGAATATGTTCATCGAAATTGTTAATTGTTATGTACTTTCTCAATTTCTTAGTAGTGGTTATTGTCTTGAATTGAACTGTATTGTAATTCGTGAAACTCTTTCCTTTGTTTATGATGCAGTATCTTATCACACATTTCATAGATTTTCAATTGGCGTGTCTAGGAAATTTCTTTCTTTATGAAAGCGTCTTCTTCTTATCTGGACTTCCTTTTATATTTCTTGAAAGGACAGGATGGCTGAGCAAGCACAAGATTCAGGTTTTCTTTCACTTGGACTTGTGGTGGGATAATGGTACTGGTTTAGCCGTTTAGATACATTGGACTTATTTGTTAATGCGGTTGTTTGATTATAATTATAGTGACTTGTGTGTAATGAGTATGGTCACTGTTATTTGGGACTGAATTTGTCAATTTTGGGATGTTGTAATTCGGATCCGTTATTAAATTCGGATCTGTTATCAAATCAAACTTATCTAGATCGTTATCAAATTCAGATCTGCTATCAAATTCGGATTCGTTACCAAATTCGAATTTGT